>CM076573.1:831818760-831884315 GCA_034641835.2 Pinus albicaulis
CATATACCAAGACAAATGTACTAGACTTTTTATCCTATAATAAAAATCCAACGTTTTTTGCTTTATGGTTGGGTGTGTATGTGTGTAGAGTGTACGAGGAAGATCACAGCTGATTTCCAAAATTTCTTGTCAGAAGTTAGACTGAATTATTTGTAGCATGCATATTCCTACCTGAAAAAATAGGATGCAATAGCTGAGTTTTATGAAACATTTGTCTTTTATATAAAAGGGATATTTTTGTGGAACAATATAAGTATTATATGTCAGTTAATCAAATTTTTCTTAAGGATATTTTTGTCATGAAATGTGCTTCACGGAAAATTTGGTAAATCATGGAATTGGTTGCCTTAAGCAGTCAGAAAGGGGTCAGATTTCAAATCCAAGCAGTCTGAACCAGCGTATTATGATTTACACAGTTCAAAAAACATGATGAATAAGATCACTTCGGGTTCCACCCCTTCACTCAGTGAAGTATTCGATGTTTAATGCAACTTATTATTTAAGATCGAAGTGATATTGTCGTCTTAGAATGGCTCGTCTTGCAGAAATTATACAAATAGTTGGAATGGCTTGTGGAACATTTTGTCGTTTACTGTGGCTCGTCTTACAGCGATTATACAATAGTTGGAATGGCTTGTGCATCGTTTTGTGGTTTACTGAGTCATTTAGAAAAATTACTGCTTTGGGTAATTGATAGCTATAAATATAATTATAATTATAATAATTTAATTTTAAGGTCATTTCCAATTTAGATATTAAATTGGTGTATGTGATTCTCTTATTTGTGAGAAAACTACATGTCTCTATTTCACCATTTGACTAATGAAGTTTAAGGAGGTTTACATACTCTACTCTCTACCTTTCTGAATTTTAACCCGTGAACTCTTAGGAAAGCTTAATTCTCATAATTCACATAAACAACTGGTGCTCTCACATTAACACAAAGGTCTAAATCAGTTAGTTTGTGTGGAATTTAATTCTCATAGGTCTTGTAACTTTCACTGGGAAAAGTTGAAGGTAAGAATCATTTATGGATTACATCATTCCAAAGAAAGTTTAAGATCAAACAATTTTTTCACAATAATTGTAATAACATCCCACATTTATGCAAAATATTCTTCCATCCACCGTTAAAACTGGCCCCAGCCAAGGCATGCAAAAAATAAAAGTTGTACGGACCTTTCTCACCATGATTTTATCAATGCTAACTATTTCTGTTGGAGCCTTTCCTGCACACCCATCTGCATTGTGTCAGCCTACGTATCCTTTTAGCACCTTCGCAGTTATCTTTTAGACCCCTTGATTGTTTTCGGTAAAGCAAAATTTGTTGGATCTTTGCAAAGGAATCGTCCATTGCTCTCCTACATTGACCATGGCAAAGAATTACCACCCTTGAGGAGGGTGGGAGATACATTTTAGTTAAAATCTAGTATTTGTCACAGTGAAGATGGTATAGGGAAGGTGATTGCTTCAGGAGAGATTGGTGCAACACTGTGATCCAGATTGAAACTGAGCACAGATGAGTTGTATACCTGACCCAAGACATAGTTACCATAGTGTGGACTACAATCCTTTACTTTTTATTTGAAAATTCAGTGCCATTTAACTTAGTTGGCCAATCCTACATTTTTCCAAATACTTCAATAAAGGAAGGACTCTTTTTGACAGAAAAAAATTTGACCATCGGAGAAATTAATTCATCTAGATTCTCAAGTTCAAGGTTGAAGGAGAAGTTGGAATTGGCAGTAGAAGCAGAGGCACTCAGAATTTTCAGTCTGCGTGGAATTATTTGAGGGTGACTTGTGCAAAGGTCTTCAGAGCACAAAGGGAATTGCAATTCAATATTTTAAGACTCACTGGAGGGCATTCCTTTATGTGGTTTCCAGGTTCATCTCAAGTAAAAATCACCTTTTCTGTCTATTGGTTCTACACCTCAGACTGATGATTGAATTGAAGGAGAAACCATGAACGTAGTTCCAATGTTTCTTGATTCCATCAACTCAAATATGTCAAATTTGAACATTACAAAATGAGTTTGTTTCCCTTGTCTTCTTCAACTAATCGTTATTTCAACTCATTGTTATTTTTTTCATTACATGTTTCAAATTAGTCCAGTATCATCAACTGCGGTAGAGAAGTCTGTTACACACAAAAGGGTAAAAATAATGTTTGTGAATTATTTTGAGCCAGAAAAAGAGCATGTTGGAAGTAATTTTGAGGGAAAGGTAATATAACGGTTTTTTCAAAAGTGGAATTACAATGTATGTTGATCTAATTGAAGGAAATGGAGATCAAATTGGGGAAGACAGTATAGAGCATTAGGTGAGGAATGAGGCAGTTCAGGATTCTCTTGAAGATGTTGTTGACTCATAAAATAAAGGTTGGGAGAAGTTAAAGATAAATTTTGCCTTTGAACTTTAAAATAGAAAATGTATTCATATCCACTATGTTCTTTCATTGATGAATTTGTCTCTATGCCTGAAAAGTGCAGTAAAAGTTAAATCTGGTCCTGAAATATGAAGTAGGAAAAATAGTTTATTTTCTCAGCAATACCTCGAAATTAGGACGGTTCAGCAAACTACCAAGGAAAGTGATTACATGTAACAGAATGAGTAGGTGAATTTTGATAAATTGAAACTGGTTGTAGATGTTTATACTTTATTCAATAATTTCTCAAGCCAACTCAGTTGTATTTCGAACACAGATGCTTACACAATAATATCTTCAGTTCAGTTAAAGTCCATACAGGGCCAAAGGCCTCTGCAATGTTATATGCCTCAAGTAATCTCGGTTGCAGTACAAACAAAACAATGTATACAAGTAAAGAGAACAAAAAAAAGGAAAAAAAGGAAAAACAAGTATACAAGTAAAGCGAGAAATTAACTGTTGAAAAATAAAATAAAAATTTAATATAAAAGATTGGATACAAAATTATTAAAATAAATTTTTAATTGGTTTTCAGGGAGAAATAATAAAAATATAAATAACTCTCGGCACTTTTTACTTTTATTTATATTATTATTATTATTATTATTTGGCACCAATTCAAAATTCATTTTGATAATATTTTGTTCAATAATTTTTTAAATCTTTATTTCTATTTTCTCTCTTTTTTTTAAGTCTTCTCATTTGTATTTTTAATTAACAATTATTTTTTGTGGTGGTGGTGGTGGTGGTGGGTGGGGAACCATTAGAAATTGTGTTATGCTAAGGTTTAGGTCTCATTTCCAATAATGCAGCTAAAGTTTATGCCTTCTATCAAGGGTTAAAGAAAATTTCTAGCAGGAGTGACAATGGTAATAGTCATTGGAGACTCAACCGTGATATTTCATGATAATATTTCATCATTTATAATCTATAACTCTTCCCTTAGACATCAATTTAAGATTGATCTTCAAATGAATCCATTTTTGGTATCAATCTATATCGAGGCGTCAACACTTCCATGTTTGAAGAGGAAGCAATTCCAAAGCTAACATATTGTCCAACAAAGGGGTAAGTCTAAAGAAGGGAGAAAATAATTGGCGAGGGGAAAGAAGCTATGACCCTTTGCTTTAGTATATTAACCCTTGCCTTAGTATATTAATAAATGATAGTACAAGTTTTAAACCCAAGGTGGGGTGTGAGTGCTCCTAATCATGGAAAAGGCTTGGATCTGACAAGACATTTGGATTTGAGTGGCATTGTTATGGAGGCTGGTGAGACACTTGGCCATTAGGAATTTTGGTGAGGGAAGGTCTCCCTATGTATCTTCCTTCGGTTTGACTTCATCCTTCATAAAAGTGAGATCGTGGATTTGGATTTAGATTAAGAGAGAGAGAGTGGACTTGTATTTTTAGGCGTGGGAGAAGTCAATGGTTGAGGTGATCATAGGAGGGAAATATTCAGATTTTGATGATGTGGAGGAAATTTCTCATCCTTAAGAAAACCTAGAGCATGTGGCATTGATTCAGGCCAATTTCAAGTCCTCCATTAACAATGCATGACTATTTAAGGAGATGACCACTGGATGATTTACGCTTGATTTGCATGCAATATCTGGATTGTTTGTGGTACCCCAACATTGCAACAATTAGGTGTTTTAGCCAATTGATTGAGGGAATTTGGAGGTGTGTGAACCAATAGTTAAGGTCACCACACACAGGTCCCCTCAGGCTTACTTCTCTTGTGTGTGGCAGTTCTAGACTTCATGGATCATGATGAAAATAATCACTTGTTTGATATTTCACTTTGATCTATGCACCAAGAAATTTCAGGAATATTAGAGACTATGCAACAACTTAAAAATTGAATCCAACAGATGGAAGAGGAGTTGGACTACATTAGATCTCAACTAGAGGAGGTAATGGAAAAATATAACAAGGACAAGGGAAACAAGCTAATGGCTCAAAATGATTAAGATGTGAATTGCATGTATGTTCTAAATTTTGTTTGACAGGCAACTATTGATGAAATTATAAATGGAAAAATTTGGAATGTAGTAAAATATATTTTGGGAAATCATATATAAACTTTAGTAGACAAATGTATCCACCCTGCTCTTTTCAGCTATGCAGACAACTTCCTTACAACATTTTGTAAGATGTATTTTAACTAAGCAGTTTGCTCCACAACTTTAATATAAAATATTGTTGGTTATTTTTAAAAAAATGGTAATTAATTTTTGTATTAATATTTTAATCTATAATTTAGTGAGAATAACTTTATTTTTAAAATAAATTTTGTTCAACCAATTAATTAGTTTTTAAAGATTAATATTAGTTGTTTTTTTTTTTAAATATCTTATGGTCATAATTTCTATTATCTAATTTATATTAAAAAAAAATCAGTTTTTTTGGATTTTTTTTCTTTTTAATAGTCAATTTCTTGTTTTTATTACACTTGAAGCCTTTTTTTTACGAGATTGGGTGGGCAAACACGATTCACCCCATCCAATCACAAATCTTTCTTATCGCCCTTCTAACTAATCATATATTGACGTGTGTAAACAAAATATTGGATGTCAGTCCTCATTTTCTCCACCGTCCTGGCGATTCTTGCCTTGGACCCCTGTTTTGGGTTGCTTTTTATTGCCAAAAATTTCATTCTTGAGATGATGGAGATCCTTCACAGGCTAGGAAGTGTCCACCACAAACAAGAACCCGGGCCCCTTGACGGCCTATGTCTGTTGCACCCTTTGGGTAGGCCAATGACCAACCTGCTGATCGAAATATGAGGGAAATATGGAGGTGGCACTGGGGGCGGCATTCCTGAAGACGGTACTCGACAATGTTGTAAGTGTGGAAGAGCTCGGCGGGGAGATTTTGTTTGTCTATGGATGAGTAGGAAGGGGGGAAAGAATTGAAGTGGAAGCACAAGGGACGCGTCCACAAATTTGCCTAGTAATCAATGCGAGCGTAGGGGTTTAGGATGGTGCAGAAAGACTTGCAAAGGAGAGGGTATTATGGGAGAAGTGGGATTGGAAGTGGATGTGTCTGATTCTCCTCCCCCTGCACTGCCATCAGGGGCATGCACAGGACACCCAGCGGGATCACCATTCGTACTGCTTCTATCTAGGAGCTTGGCCAGGTGTTCCTTTTCCACTGAAGCCCATCCATCACCTCTAACTCGTTGAAATCCATGACTCCCATGCTCATAGAGATAAAACTAGATTTAACAACAATAACATATGCCCTTTGTAAAAACTATATTTGAGGGTGAAGCACTTTGTATTATAGATATGAACATATTATAATTTAAGATAATGCAACCAAGTGGATTTAAATGAATGGGATAAGAAAGGTGACAGGTTTGGATAATAGATAGAAATTTGGTCAATTATGTTTTGACGTATATATTTTTTTAATTAATTTTTTTTCATGGAAATGATAATATTATCACTATATACAATTTTTAAGACTAGGGAGGAGTTGAAGTTGTTCACTATCTTATACTTTCACTCTATTATATTTTAAACAAGGATTAATGCTCCTCTCATGAACTATGTACATATCATGTAGAGGTCATTGAATATGCATTTTGTGGATAGTTTTTTTTTAAGGTTTTAGAGGTGGGCATGAAGAGAACAAAGCAATTTTCAAGATAACTCAAAAATTGATTAAAAAAAACCAACCATTCTTCCAAAAGATTTCATATTTCCTCCAAATTTATCACCTACATCACCTTTATCTCGCATGGAAGATGTATCCCTGCTCCCCGACGTTACTTTGCACCTCTTGGTGCAAATTCTAGTATTACTTGATTTTCCATGCTTACATGGAACATGGTTGAGAGAAGGAACTATAACAACAATGGATTTGCATGAAAGCATTATAATTTTTTCAAACGTGAAAGTTGTGTTTCATTACTAAGTTTATTCATTATTTTATAGATCATTACACGTCAAACCGACTTTACCCCTTGACTGGCATTACATTCAACTTTGAGCACAAGTATGATTTAAATGTATCAATCAAAAGTATGATTTTTTCTATCTTTGATAATGCAAGTTGAATACATCATACAATACATAGGAGTGTTATGGCTATGAAGTTCAATATGAAATAATCTATTGATTGCTACTATTACTATTATATAAGGGGTGCTCCTCCAATGGCCATTTATTAGCTATGTGAAGAAGGATTTTTGAAATTTGTATTTACTATAAGATTATGTATAGCTAAGTTGCGAACAACTAAGTAGAATTTGGTAGGAATTTTGGAGTATGTGTAATTCATAATGATCTTGTCTTCTCTTCATTGATGAATTTTCACTGTGTGATTTTTGAACTAAGCCATTGCATTATCAATGTGTCAAGGCTCAAAACTGGACCTATATGTCAACTAATTAGATCTTTCCTAGGAACATGAATCCTAATTTTTGTAGGTTTAAAATTTATCACAAGTTTTCTCTATTGTGGTCGAATATGTGGAGGTTATCTCAAAATTTATTTAAGGTACCATGGATCTAAATTTCTTATGAACTTTCAACACTATAACAAAATTTGGTGCAAATTGTTGATCAATTCTCACATGGTTAGGGTTATAGATGTTAATGAAAATTTTGTGTGCATGCATGAGAGTTGGGTGCAAATGCACAGTTTTTGTAGCATTAGTGTGATAGATATGGGATAGTGCAAAGCATAGTTTTGAATATTAGTCTAAGTTGACTCATACCTAATCAACTCAATCAAGTTGATTGTTGGTTGAACAGTTAATTGTTGGTTCAATGGAAAAAAGATCTTGCAGGCCCAAATACCAAAGGGAAAAATGGAGCCCATCATTAGGTTCTCTTTGTAATTCTCCACCACTGTTACCTTCCATGCTTCCTCAAAATCCTCTCCAACCTCAATATCAATGCTAGTAGTAGCATGAGCAACAACACTACGCTTAGCAGAACTAGAAGAACACGTTTTCCAAACTACGCGAGAACTACTTCCCTCATGAGTCACCATGTGCCATACTTGGTCTCGGTGGTTCACTTCCTTCAACTCCTGGTTCAACTACCATATCTTCATTGGAACGAACACCCCAAACTCCACTAGACAACGATTCACCATTTTGTACTAGTGATTTTCCATTTGTACTGGTGATTCTCCATGATTTTATAAGATAATATAATCTCGTGAGAGATTTGACAAAAAAATTATATATACATATTATATTATTAATAAAATTGCTTTCTATTTTTCCTATGTATCATGGGGATTCGCCTAATTATTATATATATAAATTTAGGGGGGTTCTTAAAAATTTCCCTGATTGTCATCAAGTATTCATGAGTTGATTAAGAATTATTCTTTTCATCGATGCTTTTGTTTGATTGTTTTCACACTTATCTGATCTTTTTAAGTCACAAGATAACCTTCTAACTTGGCCTTATAGAAATTATGGGCTTGCCTCCAGAAACTGCGCAATCCATGAGGGCAAGTTGGCCTTGATGATTGGAAATGTGCAATCTAGACTAGAATTTATACCTTGATCTCATAAACTACGTAGTCATGGATGTAAGCCCAACATTGAGCCCAAATATTACACAATCCATCCCTTGAGCTCATAAATTGTGCAATGCACTGATCTAGGTGGATATTGTTGGCCACACGCATATTCCACTTGGGGCTCCACCATTGTTTCTTTTATTTTTTCAGTTTCCTTAATTGTAGCACAGTTTACTATTTTTAGCAATTTTTCGGGTCTCAAACTTTCAGAGCCATTTTGAGGCCCTAAATGACACTTTTTTTTAACTGGAAGCAATATGGAAGTTTATTCGCTGTTGCTCATATCAAAATTTGTAGTCCTCAGATAGATATTTCTAACAAGGTATTTTCCATGTCAAACAGAGATCGTATGCCAAAGTTATGTTCCCGGGAAGATTGATGTACCAATTTACCCAAACAGGGCCCATAGTTTTGGTGCTTCATCTCCTAGGGTTAGCTTTTTGGATGTTATGATTTTCCATTTTTTCTCAATAATAAAGAGGCCCTCGAACCTCATTATAACATATTTCATAGGCCTATAGCCACCACATCTCTTCTCATAGATAAGATACTAGCGCCCTAGCTAGTTTATTTCCATTTTGTCTGTAAGCATATTTCAGTTATTTGTTATTAAGGAAATTAAGTTTTATTTATGATGAATATTTTATTTTATGTGTATTTTTTTATTTCATTGTGTTCCTGCATAAATTTGGATCAACGGTATTAGAGCAGTCTTGTCTTTCTCAATCCTTCTTTGCATTTCCCCAACGAGGTCAGGGTATAAGGAGTTAGGGCTCGATCTGGTTGAACCTTTGCAAGATCGGCCTCGCAAACCCAAACGGTCGCCCATAGGGGAAGAAAATAAAGATGAGGGACTAGGATATCCTATTAAAATATTGCTCGAGGAGGCCCTCAAGAAACAAAGGAATGTGATGATGGATAACTTTTCCTAGATCCTTTAATGAGTGCCCATCGGTGCCGCATCTACATCCAACAGTCACTTTGGAGGCGACACTCCTTTTAAGGTACAAGTAAACTTTTAAATTCCCATATTTGAGGGCCAAATAGATGTAGACACCGTATATAGATGGTTGAATCTATTAGAAGGATATTTTTCAGTTCATGATTTTTCCGACTGGGAGAAAATTATTTTTGCACTCCTTAAATTCGTCCTCCAAGTCAAGGACTGGTGGGAAACCTATTGTGAGAAAAAGGACAAGGGGGAACCCTCTCTATTCTTATTCATACCCACTTGGAATTATTTCCAATATGCCATCAAGGAACAATATTATCACATGGGGAGCTATGAGGACAAGTACATACAATGGACTACAATGCAGAAACAAAGGGATCAATATGTGCATGAGTTGAAGAGTATGTTCCATACCCTATGCACAAAGTTGGGTATCAAAGATTCGAAGAAACATTTGGTGCTGAAGTACTGCAGTTGTCTTCACAGATACATTCAGGAGGAAATGGAGTTCCTTGATATCTCCTCTCTCGATATGGCATACCGGTATGCTGCCAAGATTGAGAAAAAATTCAAACATAAGAAGCGAGACTTTGGATATGCGAATCAAAATCAAGGGAAAGGTGGCCCCAAACTGCAGAACAAAGGAAAAACCACAACACACCAATAGCCATACACTATCAGGTGGCTTCACCAAGGACGAGATCTCCATGTCATCCAGTAGTGCTACCTTCCCTATAGCAGCAAGCCCTTCACGGATGAGGTATTATCTGACATTTCTCCTCCTGATGTTTGTGATTTATTATTAGGCCAACCATACTTGTGGAAGAAACATATTGTGAGTCCCTGCCTCGCGTTGTTATTGTTACTTTTGGAAATAAGTTGCACAAGATACAAGAGGTACCACCGCATGCCGCTATCTCTTTGGTTGTTGTAAAACAATGCAGTAAGCTCATTTCAAAAACTAGGAATTTTTTTTTCCTGATGATCCGCCCTTAGGGCGAGAAGAAGACTGTGGCCACGACCTCCAGATAGGGTTCCTCTGCATGAAAATGGAAAATGGACAAGGTTGTGGAGGAGTACGGGGACATCTTTTATTAGGTCCCCATATTACTAGTGTAGTCCCTTATTGTTATTAGTGTATCCCCCTTATTGTTATTGTTTTACCCCTGTAACCCCCATATTGTTATTATTGTTAGGATGGCTAGGATTATATTGTGACCCCATGGAGTCCTATATATAGAAGGAGGTCATGTCATTTGTATCATCCAAAAATTGTTCATTTATGTAATGTATTGGAGGTTTCCCCCTCAAAGTGGCTGATTTCTAAGGCATTGATCCCTCTTTTCTTCTATTTTTGGAGTTGGTTTCATAACATTTGGTATCAGAGCTTTGGATTCTAGGGTTCTCCAAACAGACCATCATGGAATTTTCACTATAATGTTTTTTCTACGAAGGTTCAAAAACTTAAATTTTTATAGAGAGAATATGAAATTCAAAGGAAAATCTTGTACAAATTTCATATCTTGGTCCGCAATATTTTCGGAGATATGATCTATGGAAGTTATGCTTTTTTAGGCTCCCGAATTTCACCTAAACAGGTCATCGTGGAATTTCACTATAAATTGTTTTGTACGAAGTTGAAGAAGCTGAAATTTTTACAGAGCAAATCTGAAATCCTGAGGAACTTCTTGTAAAAATTTCAAATCTTATTTCACAATATTTTCAGAGATATGATATGTGGAAGATAGGATTATTTCAGGCTCCTGAATTTCATCTCAAAGAGGTGACCTTGGAAAAATCATCATAACTCTCTCTCCGAGCATCGGATTGGAATTCTATAAGAAGTTGCCACAAGTAAACAGACTATAGTTTCATGTGTATCAAATTTAGAGCCAGAGGAGGAAATAATGAGATGTGGAATGTCGTTCAAATGCATTCTACTAAACCAGTCCATAATTAGGTCATTGCAGGAGATTCAACCTAAATTTTTCATGAAGTATCCAAATCAGGTCAGACCTATGGCATTAAAAATAAGATTCAGAGGGCCACTACAGTATCAAATTTTAGATATTGAAGATCCAAAATTATAGAGATAATTCAGTTTCAATATCGAGCTCCTCAAAAGCAATAAAAAGGTGTGTATTTTTTTTCAAATTGCATAAGTCTTGTTTGAAAAATAAGTTTTAAGTGATTTCAAGGGCATATTGAGCATAGATATCAGTATTGGGTTCTAAAATTCCCCCTAAAAAGAATTCAACACCCATTAATCCTTCAAAATACTCTACTATGACTCATGAAGATGAAGAATTGCAACCTGATCTATCAAAATTACAAGAGAAAGTGCACCAAATTTCACTCTCGCAAATAGCAACAAAAAATGAAATGAAAGTTTTGAAGAAAGGCATGGAAGCAAAGATGGATGGTTTGAAGAATAATATGGATGGTTTGAAAAAAGGTGTGGAAGCTAAGATGGATGGCATGGATGCTGGAATGGAAGCTAAGATGGATGAAATGGAAGAAAAAATGAAAGACAACATGTAAAACATGATATAAAAGCAGACATGGAAGGTTTGACAAAGTTGATACAAGAAATGTTTCCTAATGGTGAAAATATCGTAGAGAAAACTCATGATGAGAAAAAAATAAATTTTTATCGTGATTTAATAAAATTTAATGTTGGATGGAAGAACCACCATATTCCAAAGATGTATGTGAGGAAGTTTGATGGCAAGGATCCTCTAACATGGATACGTCAGATGGAGCAATATTTTGATCTCAATAATGTGCAAAACACACAAAAGTTACCCATTGCAACTTTACATTTAGAAAAAATTACATTTGTATGGTATCGATGGCTTTCTCCCGTAAAAAAAAATAATTTGGTCAATTTTTACGGAGGAAATGATAGCACATTATGAGGATACAAAGAGAAACAACTTCTTTATCTAATTGATAAATCTCAAACAAAAGGGTTCAGTGGTGGAGAACATTGAGGACTTCCAAAAATTGAATACAAGGGTAATTTTTATTCCAGAGGAACACAATATTGATGTCTTCATAGGGACTTTAAAGGATAACATCCAACATGAAGTTCGTGTTTGGGAACTTGATTCATCAGAGAAGGCATTCAGGTTGGCAATAAAAATTGAATGTAAAATTATGGAGACAAGGAAGCCTACCACTCACATCTATAAAGATGGAAGTATTGCTACTCCTAGACTTCCACAACCTACAAGGTTGACACCACAAAAATTGGAAGAAAAAAGAGCAGAAGGGCTTTTCTAAAATTTTGATAGCAAATACACTAAAGGTCATAAGTGTGCCGAGAAGAAATTATTTTACATAGATTGTGAAGAGGAAGAAAATGAACAAGAAACTTCAAAAGAAGAGGATATACACCAAGAACCAACCCTAGAAGAAGAATAAATTAGTTCGGCGATATCATGTAATGCATTGGCAAGAATTACCACTCCTCAAACTCTCAATATTGAAGGACATATCAAGAAGAAAAAGGTAATAGTGTTGATTGATTCGGGTAGTACCCATAATTTTATTCATTGTAAGGTAGCCAAGGAATTGAATTGTTTCCTATACCTAGCACCATAATGTCAAGTGATGGTTGCAAATGGAGGAACTATAAATTTCTCTAGAAAATGCCATAATATCAAGCTAACCATGGGGGAATATGTATTTAATAGTCAAATTATTTCCATTCCAATGGGAGGTGCTGATGTTGTACTAGGAATGCAATGGTTACAATATTTGGGGGCGGTAGCTTTTAATTTTCAAGAACTTTTCTTGAAATTTTTTTCAGAAAAAAGGAAATCTAATTACGGGGTATCAGAGGGAAGCCGGGAAAGATAATAAGCTCTAATTTCATGAAAAATCTTCTGAAGAAAGAACAACGAGATGTAAATGCACAATTATGCTCACTAGAAGTTCCAACATCAAAATCATATATTTCTCCAGATCTCCAAAAATTCTTGGACAATCATTCCAAGGTGTTTGAAACTCCCAAAGGACTCCCACCTATCCATGATCATGATCATGCTATTCATTTGATATATCCTTCTATCCAAAAGAGAGAAATTGAACGTATGATGGCAGAAATGTTAGAGGCTGGTATAATTCAACCTAGTCAGATTTCTTTCTCTGCTCCAGTAGTATTGGTGCACAAGAAGGATGGATCATGGCACATGTGTCCGGATTATAAGGAGCTCAATAAACTCACTATTAAAGATAAAATTCCATTTTTTTGATTGATAAATCATTGGATGAATTACATGGCGCAATTTCTTATACCAAGTTGGATCTTCGTTCAGGATATCACCAAATTAGAATGAAGACTGAAGATATTTCGAAAACAACATTTCAAACTCATGAGGGTCATTATGAATTTTTGGTCATGCCTTTTTGCCTTACCAATGCACCTTCTAAATTTCAAGGGTTGATGAATTCCATTTTCAAACCCTTCCTTAGAAAATTTGTGCTACTATTTTTTGATGACATACTAATCTACAACAGGTCTTTGAAGGATCATGTTCAACATTTTGAGAGGGTGCTCAAACTATTGGAGGAGAAAAAATTATATGCAAAAACATCCAAATGTTTATTTGGAGTACAAGAGGTGGAATATCTAGGTCATATTGTATCTCATGAGGGTGTTAAGGTGGACCCTAACAAAATTAAAGCCATTAATGAATGGAAAGTCCCCACAACCATAAATAAGTTGCGAGAATTTCTCGGGTTAATGGGGTATTATCGCAAATTTGTTAAGAATTATGGGAGAATAGCAGCACCTCTAACAACATTATTGAAGAAAGATGCATTTTCATGGACTCTTGAAGAAACTAAGGCCTTCGAACATCTTAAAGAGGCAATGTGCATAGAATTGGTCTTAGCTACGCTGTGGAATGTGATGCCTCAAGAAATGTAATTGGTGTTGTTTTAATGCAAGAAGTAAGACCCATTGCTTTTGAAAGCCATCCAATCAAAGGAAATTATTTACAAAAATCTATTTATGAGAAGGAAATGTTGGCAATACTATGTGCACTAAAGAAATGGCAACCTTACCTAATGGGAAGGCACTTCAAGGTAAAAATTGATCATGATAGTCTTAAACACTTTTTGGAACAAAGACTATCTTCGGAAAAGCAGAAAAAATGGGTCACAAAGATGTTGGGTTATGACTTTGAAATCATCTACAAAAAAGGGAAGCTAAATGTTGTTGCATATGCACTCTCAAGAAAGGATGAAGAGGTGGAAGCATTACTTTGTGCAATTTCTATTATCCAACCAGATTGGATAACCAAAGCAAGGGATGAATGGAACAAGGACGAAGAAGTGTGGACACTATTTCTAAAGTTGCAACAATATCCTAGTAAATCTGATACATTTAGTTGGAAAAATGATTCCTTATGGTACAAATATCTCTTATATCTTTGTAAGAATTCCCAACTAAAACAAAATATTCTTTTGGAATTACACACTTCTCCTTTAGGAGGACACTCAAGATTTTTAAAAACTTACCACAGGGTGAAGAAATAATTTTTTTGGGATGGCCTTAAATCTGATATTCAAAATTTTGTGGCAAAATGTTTGGTTTTCCAGCAAAATAAATTTGAGACAATTAAGACCCCAGGTGTTCTACAACCTTTATCCATTCCAAGTCAACATTGGGAGGAGATTTCAATGGATTTTATCACAGGTTTACCTAATTCCAAAGGAATGAGAGTCATAGTTATGGTAGTTTATATACTTACCAAGTATGCACACTTTTGTGCATTATCTAATCCATTTAAAGCAAGTACAATTTCTACTGCATTTATGGAAATAATTCAAAAGCTACATGGAAACCCAAATATTATGGTAATCAATAGAGATCCAATTTTTACTGTAAATTTTTGGACATAATTATTTTCTTTTTTGGTTACTCAACTAGTGCATAGCTCATCTTATCATCCTCAATCCGATGGTCAAACTTCGATAGTGAACAAATTTTTGGAAGGTTATATTAGTTGTTTTGTATTTGATAAACAAACACAATGGGTCAAGTGGTTACCTCTGGCTAAATGGTGTTATAACACTTCCTTCCATACTGCAACAAAAATGACCCTATTTATGGCACTTTATGGATATCATCCACCGTCCATCACATCATCTTTAAGAAAAAATTCCAAGGTGCAAGCAGTGGAAGATCACATCGAGCATCAACAGCAAGTTCTCCAACTCTTGAAGGATAACCTAAATTTGGCACAAAATCGAATGAAACAATAGGTAGATCAACATTGTAGCAAGAGAAGTTTTGATATAGGACACTGGGTATTTGTTGTGTAACCAGCTCCAAAAATAGAAGAAAAGAGATATCAACGCCTTAGAAATAAGCCACTTCGAGGGGGAAACCTCCAATACATTACATAAATGAACAATTCTTGGATGATTCAAATGAACAAAACCTCCTTCTATATATAGGAGTCCATGGGGCCACAATATAATCCTAGTGGGGCCACAATGTAATCCTAGCCGACCTAACAATAATAATGTAAGGGCACAATAATAACAATATGGGGGTTACAGGGGTACAATAATAACAATAAGAGGGGCTACACTAACATAATAAGGGGCTACACTATTAATATAGGGACTTAACATGCCCCTCTCCTTCAAACAAGTGTTGTCCTCAACGCTTGATTATTTCTTTATGCTTCTGTATAAAATTCTCATCCTCCCATGTGAAATATTCTACAGGAAAGTTCTTCCACTTGCTGAGATACTCTGAAATTGATCGTACTTGTCGAGTTCTTGTTTCTATGACTGCTTCATAACTTATTTCGATGTGATGTTGATCTTCCTGTTGTTTCATTAGATTCTGCACCAAAGTTGGGTTATCCTTTGAGAGTTGGAGAACTTGTTGTTGATGCTCGATGTGATATTCCACTAATTTATCATTCATATTTGCTATTATTTGATCCTTCAAACCATCCAACTTAGCCTCTATTTCTGCTTTTAAACCATCTATGTCATCTTCGGTTGCTCTTCGTAAGATCGAAATTTCTTGCACTTGGTACCGTAATTTTCATATCTCATATTGCAATTCTTCCTCCTCATGCGTCATAGTATAGCTTTTTGAGGGCTGAATGGGTATGGAATTATTTTTTGGAGGCATAATAGAACCCATTACTGACAAAAATTCTTCAATATTCCTTTGGAATCAATTCAACTTGATTCTTCAAACAAGACTTATGTAATTCGGAAAAAAAAACAATACACACCTTTTTCTTGCTTTTGAGGAGCTCGATATTGAAATTGGATTATCTATGTGATTGCGGCCCTTCAATATTTTAAATTTAGCACTAAAGTATCCCTCTAAATTCTCTTTTGAATGTCACAGTTCTGACCTGATTTGGATTCTCCAAGACAAAGTTGTGTCCAATCTCCCACAATGACCTAATTCTAGACTGGTTCAGTAGAGCGAACTTGTAGGAATTGCCACGTGTCACTGTTTCATCCTTTGTCTCTGAAATTGATAGCCAAGAAACTACAGTCTGTGTACTTGCAACCAATTTTTACGGCACTTCAATCCAATTCCCATAGAGATATTTATTGAACTTTTCCCACGATCACCTCTTTGAGATGAAATTCAGGAGCCTGAAAAAGCACTACCTTCCACAGATTATATCTCCAAAAATATTGCGAACCAAGCTCTGAAATTTTTTGACGAATTCCCTCAAGATTTCAGCTTCTCACCATATGAATTTCAGACTCTTAACCTTCGTAAAAAAAAAATTATAGCGCAAATTCCACGATGACCTGTTTAGGAGCCTGAAAAAATACCTAACTTCCACAGATGATATCTCGGCAAATATTGCAAACCAAGCTCTGAAATTTTTAGACAAGCTTCCTTATGATTTTGGCTTCGCACCCTAAAACTTTCAGCTTATGAAACGTCGTAGAAAAAACGTTATAGCGAAAATGCCACGATGACCTGTTTGGAGCAGCGAAACCCTAGAATCCAAAGCTCTGATACCAAATGTTGTGTAACCAGCTCCAAAAATAGAAGAAAAGAGATATCAACGCCTTAAAAATAAGCCACTTCGAGGGGGAAACCTCAAATACATTACATAAATGAACAATGCTTGGATGATTCAAATGAACAAAACCTCCTTCTATATATAGGAGTCCATGGGGCCACAATATAATCCTAGTGGGGCCACAATGTAATCCTAGACGACCTAACAATAATAATGTAAGGGCACAATAATAACAATATGGGGGTTACAGGGGTAGAATAATAACAACAAGGGGGGCTACACTAACATAATAAGGGGCTACACTATTAATATAGAGACTTAACAGTATTTTTACGGCTACAAACACACAAACAAATGTCCCTCAAGCAAGCTAAGAAGGATAATAAATTATCGCCAAAATACTATGGTCCTTACAAGGTGTTGCAAAATATTGGTACTATGGCATACAAATTGGAGCTTCCTACTTCTTCGTGAGTGCATCCAGTTTTCCATGTTTCATGCTTAAATAAGGTTATAGCTGACAAACTTCCAGTTCAAACAATATTGCCAGAACTTGATGAGGAAGGAAAAATAATATTAGAACCTAAAACAGTCACGGAAATAAGAACTTGACAACTAAAAAATTGATCAATTTCAGAGTATCTCATCAATTGGAAGAACTTACCCACTGAAGATTCTACATGAAGGATGAGAATTTTATACAGAAGCATCCAGTGTTACTCAAGCATTGAGGAAAACACTTTTTTGAAGGAGAGGGGCATGTTAGGTCCCCATATTACTAGTGTAGTCCCTTTTTCTTATTAGTGTAGCCCCCATATTGTTATTGTTGTACCCATGTAACCCCCATATTGTTATTATTGTTCCCTTACATTATTATTGTTAGGTCAACTCAGATTATATTGTGACCCCAAGGACTCCTATATATAGAAGGAGGTTCTGTCATTTGTATCATCCAAGAATTGTTCATTTATGCAATGTATTGGAGGTTGGCCCCTCGAAGCGGTTGATTTCTAAGGCATTGATATCTCTTTTATTCTATTTTTGGAGTTGGTTTCATAACATATTCACCTTACCGACAGGGGGTGCATCTGCACTGTCAGGTCAAGCACCCCATTGATCTGACCCTAGGTACACCATCGCCAAATCGACCGACCTATTGGAGATCTATTATGGATAACGGTGAAATAAAGAGGTAGATTCAGCAGCTGCTACAAAAATGTCACATCCGACCAAGTTCATCACCTTATGGGAGCCCGACCATGATGGTGCAGAAGAAGGATGGGACTTGGAGACTTTTTATTGACTATCGGGCACTGAACAAGATCACTTTCTGGAATAGGTATTAAATCCCATGGATTGATGACCTTCTGGACCAACTCAAAGGGGCGAAATATTTCTTCAAGATCAACTTGAAGTCCGGGTATCACCAGGTACCACTCGAACCCTCTGATATGTGGAAGACTACCTTCAAAGCCAGGGAGGGCTTTTTCGAATGGATGGTCATGCCTTTCGGGTTGATGAATGCTCCCGCAACCTTCATGAGGCTGATGGATGACATCTTGCAGCCATTTAACAACTCATTTTTAGTAGTGTACTTGGATCACATCCAAATTTCCAGCCAGACTTGGGAAGAGCACCTCCACCACATCCGACAAGTCCTCCAAACACTGCGGCAACACAAGTTGTGTGCCAATTTGGAGAAGTGCACTTTTGGCATGACCGAGGTTCAGTATCTAGGATACATTATTGATGAGTGGGGGGTGCATGTAAATCCAACCAAAATCCAAGTAATTCAGGATTGGCTAGCCTCAACCACTCTAATAGAGCTTCGCAACTTTCTGGGTCTTGCTAATTTCTACCGCAGGTTTGTGTTGATATTCTCTCATATCACTTGGCCCTTGAATGAAGTCACCAAGGGAGGAGCGAAAGAAAAATTATTTTGGTCATAATCTCAGCAGAGGGCATTCATAGAATTGAAACATCGCCTCCACTCTGCCCCAGTGCTCACATTACCAGACTTGCAACAACCATTTGAGATTGAGACAGATGCCTCTAACTATGCTCTTGGGAAAGTTCTTACTCAATAGGGGCATCCAGTGGCATATCATAGTGAGACACTATATGACACGGTCTGTAAGTATCCCAATTATGAAAAAGAAATGTATTCCATTGTGCAGGCTTGCCGACAATGGAAGCATTACATTTTGGGGAAGGAAATTGTCATCCACACAGACCACTGATCAACCCCTATAGTTCATATAGATGTAAGGGAAGTTGTTGAATGATCACCATCAGAAGTGGTCCACATATCTACAATAGTTTTATTTCAAAATTAGGTACAAGATGGGTAGCATTAATAATGTTGCAGACCGCCTCATCCAACCACCGATCATGGCGCTAACCACCATTCTCAACTCTTGTGGGCACGAGACTTCTGATTGGTCGCTTCTTTACAAGAGCAATCCAGAATTCAGCCACACATACAAGACACTATTGGAGCGTACATAAGTTTCAAATTTTCACCTCCGGGATGCACTGCTATGTCACCTGGGAAACCTTTGTGTTCCTTCAAGCGAGCATGCCAATATTATTTTGGAAACGCACTGCAGTTGGTTAGCTGGGAATTTCGGGGTCGATAAAATAATGGCAGTACTCCAAAATTATTTCTATTGGTCGAACCTTTGACAATATGTCAGGAAGTACATCAAATCCTACACTGCTTGCGCTATTTCCAAACCGACCATCAAGAAGCAAGGCCTCTATACTCCAATACCTACCCCTAGTCGACCTTGGGAATCCATCTCCATGGATTACATGTCAGGCCTTCCTTCTACTAAGCATGGAAATTATTATTTTTCGTGGTTGTTAACAGATTCTTGAAGATGGCTATTATGGAGGCCTGCAAGAAGAATATCATAGTAGAAGCCACTGCTAAACTCTTCTTTGAACGAGTGTGGGTGCACTTTGGGGTCCCACAATCTATCATCTCAGATCGATACAACAGGTTCCTCAACACATTTTGTTCCAGCATCTGGTCAATGCTGGACACCAAGCTCACCAAGTCCACAACTTTCCATCCCCAAACTGATGGCCAGACAAAGGTCATCAATAGGATGATCATACACATTTTGCACATGTACAATTCACATCATCCACACACATGGGACGAGATCCTTCCCTATGTACAACATAGTTATAATTAGGCTCTCCACAACTCAACTAGAAATATCCCCTTTAAGGTGGGCTTGGGATTCCAGCCACTATGTCCCATTGATGTAGCCATGCCATTTGCAGCTAGTAAGGCTGATTCGGCTCATGTCTAGTCTGAAGCTGACAAGGTGAACAGTTTCATTGAGTGCATTCAACACATCCACCAATAGGTTCATGGCATATTGGACAAAGCAAATGTTAATTACAAGCAACGACATGATCAACATCTGGTGCAACACAACTTCCAAGTGGGCAACAAAGTGTGGCTACATTTGTAGAAGGAGCGCCTCACTAGACCCCACTGCAAGCTTTGCCCGCTTCGATATGGGTTGTATGCCATCACCAAGGTTGTAGGGGCCAATTCCCTTGAGCTCAGTATTCCACCATTCCTTAGTCTACACCGAATGTTCAACGTGGATTGCCTTCGGCCCTACTTCCCACCTCTATTGGACACCTCCGATATTGCAGAACAACTCACACCAATAGAGTTAAACCCATACTGCATGGAACAGGCCACCATGGATCGTATCATGGACATGAAAATCAAGAACACTCACCAGCAAAAGATCCAACTGTATCAGGTTGTCAAAGCTAGCCAACTCCTACACCAAGGAAAATGGTTCACCAGGGAGCAAGTTCAACAGAAGTTTATGTTAGCCATCAGTAATTTTTTCTATTTGTAGATTTCTAAATACAATATTCCTAAATATTGTGATTTTTATAAATATCACTAACTTCATTATCCTTATACAAAATTTTTTACTTTTCTACTATTTTTCCATTCCATGGTTAAACCCACCACTCCTTAAAGACCCCTCATTGGCTTGTGCTACTCATCTATATCCTATTTTCCCACCTATAAATTCAGCACTTTGTTTTTCCTTTACCTCACCCCTCCACTTTCCATCTAGGGTTACCAAACAGCCTGTTCCTTCCCATGTTCACCAGGTTACTCAAGCATCGATGGTCTCAAAACTATCTATGTAGGCTCTTTAGATAAATCAAGTACATTGGATTTGGATCTTCAATACATCAATTTGTCATCCTTGGTGTTTTAAGCATCGCTTTTCCTGTGCTAGGAGTTGGATCAAATGTGAAATAAGATCAGCAAATTCTTGTCCAAGAAAGATCAGAAAAATCCCCAATCAAGATTCAAGTTTTGCAAAAGGAAACTGTGCATTCTGACATTTCTGCAGGCGTGTTAAAGTGACTATCAACAGAAAATTGGTAAGGTAAGAGACCTGCTCCTCAATGAAGACATTCACAGCAAAGATAGAGGGAGAATTTTATGTTCAAGAAGAATCAGGGTTTCTAAGCTTGATTGGGCTAGCAGTATGCCAAGCAAGGATCCAATGTAGCAAATCACATGAAGGACACACACCAAGAAAAACAAACATGAAGAGAAGTTTTTCAGAAATTATAGATGAAATAGGGAAAAAGTTGAGGCGAACTAGACAGAAAATAATGAACTTGAAAGGGCTATAGTGAACTTAGAATACAACACTAATAATTGTTCTCAAGCAGCCTAAAAACCTATGGTTTTGGAAAGATAGTCAAAGGAGGTAAAGTGAAGATGTTAGGCCTCCATTATGACAATGGAAGGAAGATTTGAAGGGACTGCTATAAGTGACATCCAAGGTTTTCCAAGGTAAAGTGTCTCACTGCCTCAAAAGAACAAGGATGCAAAGAGTATTAGTGGAAGGAGGGTCAAGCTCTCATTTCAATCATTTACACTCAGTGGTCAAAAGATAGAAAAACATGGTATGAGCTCCAAGGTAAGAACAAATAAGTTTTGAAGATATTGCCACTGTGTAAGTGCCTAAGGTTGTCAAAGTGAATTTAGCATGTTTCAAAGATCATAAGGGAAGATTCACTTCAAGGTTTTCAGGACACCTATTGAGTGAAAGTGTTGAAGGACATAAACAAGCCAAGGCATAGTCAATCATTAGACTCAAACAAAATCTGTAGAACAAATATCTCAAGAGTATCAATGGGCAAGTTTTAAATTATAAATTGAGGCACCAACAAATCAGAAGTGGCCTAAGGAGGTGAAAGGCATTGTTTAAAACCCATGGTATTGGAAAAAGAGTGTTGTGAAGGTTTTCCCTTGTGTTTTAGTCTCAAAGGTGCCAAAAGAAAACCCATCAAGCCCCCAGCATTACAGAAGGAGTCAAATTCACCATTTCAGCAACCTGCAAAGCAAATAGAGAAAAAATGATTAGAAATAAAAGGGTAAGAAAGGGTGATTGAATATTATGATGAAAAACACAGGAAAATTTGAAAATACTACTGTGTGCAACCCTTCAAAACATAAAGTGAATGTGTCAAACTCAAGGAACAAAGGGAAAGGGCCATTTAAATGTTTTTTAGTCACCTACAACAAAAAGTCAGATAAAATATCAGTGAAAGTGACAAAGGGACTAAAAACATTAGAAAGTGGGTCTACAAAGATTAATTTTATTTTCCTAAGACTATAAAAGGTCATTATGTTCCTCATTTGACTTATTGTTTTCTTGCAAAAATAATAAAAAGAATCTAGAAGAAAATTTGTGAGTTTTCAGTCAAAATTCGGGCAAGTTACCCAGCGCTACGCATTTAGGGCAGCGCTACACGTTCGGAGTTGGGCGTTGCACCCTTGGAGAAATTTCCTGTGTAAATTTTCTCTGCGTTGCACGTTCAGAGTCATGCATTGTGCATTCATAAGTGTGCTACGCATTCACCTAGGAAGCCAGGCAGGCTTGGAAACCCATGGTGCTACGGGTTCAGGCCACCCGACTGCACGTTCAAGTCACTCGACTACATTTTTAGGTGCTGCACGTTTGACCTGAGATGCCTCCTGCATCTGCAAACACTCAATTCGGCTTAAAAACCACCTCTAGACTGCCATAAAAGGTTTATGAAGCATATTTTATCGGTAGGTGGATGTCTTACCTTCCCTCCAGAGCTTTTTGATGATTTGAAACTAAGAGAAATTGAAAACCCAAAGGTGAAAACCTAATTTTTATGATTAAAATACCACTGTTTAAAAACCTTCCTCCATCTGCAAATTGAAGACAAACAGAGGGTTGTATTGCTGAAATATTTTCCATTCATCTAGGGTTTTTTCGTCACCATCATTCACTCATCCCTCATTTTTATAGAAGCTACCTTTGTCACCATCACCCCCTTGCCCTTTTTTCCCATCAATTTCCCAAAGTAGAGTTAGGGTTTTGGTTTACAAAATAGTAGTGATCAAGATGTCAGGGCAGGGTAACAGTGACAGTGGTGAGGGAAGCCCAGTGCCAAGGAGACATCAACACAGAGGAGGGAGGATTAATAGATTTGAACCTCAAGTCACAGTGGACCTTAATGCCTCTCCTATTACTATCACATGTTTCCAAAATGTGGGGTGTTTTCACTTTTGTGAAAGAGTTCAACAAGTACAAAGCCATCCTGAGCTGACTAGGCTTTTCATCCTCAACTTGCATGAGAAACAAGTCAATCTTGCAGGAGTAAACTTTGAGCTATCATCAAATTCCATTTCTATTGCCATTGGAATACCTAGTGTTGGTGAAATGTGGTTCAAACAGGCTAGCATAGACATAAGCCACTATGAGCCATTCCTCAAGCCCAGATACAACGACTATAATAAGTCTATATTTCCTTTTTCACATATGCTTGAGAGGTATGCACCCATGATGAGGGTCATTATGAAATATTTCACATGTGAGGGAAGGTTTTCTAAGCTCTATTCCTACCACATAAGATTTCTCATGCATTTCACTAGGGTTAAGATGTTGCATTTTACCTACTATCTCTACAGGAGTATTGACAAGATGTCTTATATTGTGCAAAAGAGACACCCTTCACAACAAATGCAGAGCCTCTTTCACCATTCTCTCATCAAGATGATTGTGATGCATCAATTGAAGAAAAATGGTATTCCATGGGAGGTTTTCATTGCCCATAAGGTCTTCACAAACCCACAACCCCATCCTCAGTAAAATTTTCCCTCATCATCTCATCCTCCTATCCTTACTCCTCCATCCTCTCCTGATGATCATGTTTCACCATCTACACATGTTCCTTCACATCAAGAAAATCCTCCTTCTTCACCCTCTCCTAATGCATCAGAAAATGAGGGAAATGAAGATGAACCATCAAAGGAAAATGAAGGGGAAGGTAATGATCAATCAATAAATAATGGCGAAACAAGCATTAAGGAAGAAGAAAATGAAGAGTCGGAGGTTAGTAATGAAACAAAAAACATGGAAATCGAGGGCAATGATGATGTTGAAGATGAAGAGGTAGAAGGAAGTATGGATGCAAATAAAGAAAGTGACAAAGAGACAGATGATGATGCTAATGACAGCAGTGACACCAAGGACCAAAATGTTAGTGAAGCTGATGATAGTAGTGAAAATCACAGAAATAATGAAAGAAACAGTAATGAGGGAGGCAGTGACAGTGATGACAATATTCATCATATTCATGACAGCGATAACAGTGAAAATCATAGCAATGATGAGGAGAAAAATGAAGAAGCAAAAAATAGTGAAGAGGCAGAAGAAAACAATGCAAAAACCAATGATGACACCTCTGACAGTGAGAACACAAATGAAGAAAGAGGTCAAGAAGACATGGAGGTAGATTTCAATGAACATGAGGTAAATGATGAAGAAAGTAGCCAAGTTAATGATGATGATGAGGTTGGAAATAGCTCACAGAACCAAGAAGAAAATGAAGCTGATATTAGTGAAGGAGAAAATGATAATGATATTATTGAAGAAGTGAGCCAAGATGTCAGTAAGCCAAACAAAGATGACCACAATGATAGAAGCAAGACCGAGGACAATGAAATGGTCAATATTGAACCTTTTCCTTTGACATATCAAAGAGGAAGTAGGCATGTGTTTGTTGCTTCCAAAAGGCAAGGGGTCATGCCTTCCACATCAACAAAGAATCTTGACAAAGGCAAGTAAAAGGTCACTATTGGAGATAAGAAAGGAAAGCGTCAAACTAAACAAGAGTGCCAACTCATTTACCTTGACAGTGAAATTTTTGGTTTTTGCACTGGTTTCTTCTGTCTCTTCACTATTTTTTGCTCCAAATTTGGAAGATAATTGCAAATTCTGGGAACTTTTTGGAAATTTTTGGTTTTTGTTGATTTGGAGGGCTAAGGACGCAGCACCCTTGTCGCTGCGATTTTTCTCAAGGAATCCTCAGGAGGTAAAGTTTATGTGTTTGGAATGCATAGCTAAAGTACAACATGCTCACCAAATTTCATATCATTTGGAGCAGTTTTGGTCCTCCAAAAGGCCCAAAAATATGCCAATTTTCACCTTTCTGCCATGTTTTCAAGGCTAGTGTTGCACCTTTAGCAGCCTTGGGATATTTAATTTTTGAACGTTTTAATGGGGTCCAATTAGAAAAAAAAATCATTTTTGGAAAATATACTCAAGAGGTTTTCCAACGAGCCATCACGGAGCCCATTTTGACATCGGGAAGGCCTTCAAATTTCAGCTGCAAGGTGACCCAATTTTCCCATGCAGGTGTTGCACCCTTAGCCTGTCAATGCACCCTTAAATCTCAGTGTTGCGCCCTTGTAAAGAAAAAGTCAACAAAACATGCTAGGAAAAATTTTGGAAGTTTTTGGGAGCCTAAATGTCAATTTTTTTGCTAAAAATGGTTGAGAATATATTTTCCATTTAATGCATTAAGATATTTGTGCCTTGGGTCTTGCATGGTCTCGAAGGACAAAAGTGACATTTTTGATTAATTAATAGGCTTCTAAAGACTTAATTAAATTTTAGTCCTCCTTTCTTGTTAAATACAACATTGAGGCCTCATTGTACATGTTGGCATTTTATGACTCTTGTGAGTAATACATAGACTTGGAGATTGAAGAGAAATTGGTCTTGGTGTTTGTGGATGGCTTGGCTTTCTTGAAAATGTAGAAGGCTTGTTTGCAGGATCCCTGAGCATAGTTAATGGTGATGTGTTCCTATTTAGTTCATGTTTTCTTATGTTATCATTATGTTTCATCTTTCTATGTTGCAGTCGAACAAAAATTTTAGGCTAATAAATGTTGTTCAAAGACACCTTAGCTCTGTTTGTCCTCTATTGCATCTATGTTTTCCTCCGCTAGGTCAGTTTAGAGAATTCTTAGTTTCTCTCTAGACCCACTTATGGTTGTTTATCTTATGAATGATTCAACAAATAAAATGTCAAATATTTTTTATGGTTAGCCCTACTTGTTTGATATTACTTAAACATTGTTCTTAAGGTCTTGACTTTGAAGTATCACTGATTAGATTTAGCTAAAGAGGTCTATATTTTTCTATGCCCTTTGTCTCTCCTAAAACATTGCTTTGGAGGTCTTTATAGCATTTATTAATGAATTTTAGGCATTCCCTCTTCCTTGATCTATGTTATATGTCTATCTTCAATGTTTTATAATCTTGAAGGTGAAATCACTGGAAGTTTTACAAGTTTCTTGCCTTCTATAGCTCATTGGACTGTTTGTCTTGAATGCTTATTTGCTTGAGTTTAATCAGAGAAGTTATTGGTTTGCCCTGTCTTTTGATTATTTCTTCATGCTTAGTAGTGTTAAAGACCTTTCCTGTTTAAATTTATTTCTTCAAGGATTCTTAACTGCCCTTTTGCACCTACTATGTTCACAAACTTGATGTTCATTTCATCTCACACAAACCTTGAAGATCCATTTGATCGTGTTATGTTTTCCTTGTGATGCACCCTGATTCATTGATTGAAATATCCATGACCTTTTGTAGAATCCATAACCCAATGACTTGAAAATATCTCACTCCATCTATTCTACTTGATCACCTACCCAACCCAAACAAACAAATCAACCCTAAACTTAACAACTAGCCTAAAAACAAACCCTAAAATCATACAATTTCACATCCTTTGCACAAAATTGAGAGAGCTCTCTCTGAGTCCAGGAAGGCTAGGTCCTAGGACTCCAAATACTACTCTGATGTTACCACTGTTCATTTGTTCTCACCAATCTAATAAATTACAGGGTCCTAATAGTTTCCTCATCTCATGGAGGAACTCAACGTAGTGGGGAACATTGCTTCCTAAGGGGAGAGGAATGATCCATGTAGATATTGGTGGCCACCCGCCTATTCCACTTGGGGCCCCTCCATTTTTTCTTTCAGTTTTTCAATTTCCTCAATTGTAGCACAGTTTACTATTTTTAGTAGTTTTTCAGGTCTTGAACTTGCAGAGTCATTTTCAGGCCATAAACGAACTTTTTTTGAAAAATCGGGAGAAACATGGAAGTTCCTTTGATGTTTCTCACATCAAAAGTTGTATTCCGTGAATAGATATTTCTAACGAGGTATTTTGTGTGTCAAACGGATATCATATGCCAAAGTCACGTCCCTGGGAAGATTGATGTATCATTTTACCCAAACAGGGCCCATAGTTTTGGTGCTTCATCTCCTAGGGTTAGGTTTTTGGATGTTAGGGTTTTCCATTGTTTCTAAATAATAAATAGGCTCTCGAGCCTCATTATAACACAATTCATAGGCCTGTAGCCACTACATCTCTTCTCATAGATAAGCTACCATTGCCCTAGCTAGTTTATTTCCATTCTATCTGTAAGCATATTTCAGTTATTTGTTATTAATGAAATGAAGTTTTATTTTTACTGCATCTCTTCTTTTATGTGTATTTATGTATTTCAGTGTTTTCTTGCATAAATCTGGATCATGCACTAAGCCATAAATTTTCCCAGTTACCTAGAATTGCAAAATATTTCTCGGAAGTGTGGATGGAAAGTTTCCCAGAAAAGAAAAAAAGAGAAAAAAACGATTAAAAAATAAAAAAATCATCCCTAGAAAATAGCGATTCATTATTAGTTTCCCGAATGAGGCACAATTTCTATTTTTAGAAATTTCTACCAAGTGTCACTTTTTCCTAAGGTTCCTTGATTATAAACCATAATTCGATCAAATATATTTAATTGATGCCTCTATAAATCATTTGTACATTAAATATTGGAGATCTAGCATTCCCGAGGATATCAAGGAACCTTTGGTGGAGTTTTCTTCACTATTCAGGGTGAGTTTTGCTTTTGTTGTCTTTTGATGCTTTTTATGTCGCTTTTTGTCGTTTCGCTTATGTGAGTGTTATTTTTCTTGTTTCTCTTCATTGTTGTTGGTGTTTTAGCTTATATTATCTTGTATAAGTGCTATTTTAGTTTTTCATTTTCCTTTCACAAGTGTCACATCGATTTTCTTGTTTTTGCACCAATGGTCATCATTTCAGTGACTCTCCTCACATATTTTATTTTCCTTCCATTTTTTGAGTTTCTGCACTTGATTCATATTGATCCATCCATACTTACTCATATCTGCACTCAAAATCACATCATCGCTTAGATCTTCTTGTTTCCCACACTTTCATCAGGCATATCTACACTTTCCCTTGGCCAGTTTGTTGGCATTATGATGAATGTGTTGTCTATGATGGAAACCTACTTGATGAGGTGTACGTTGATGAAATATTACTTTATGCAGGATGTATTAACCAGATAGTTCAGAGGTGATAGAGTGATTGAAAAAAGTGAAATAATGATTGGATAGAGGTATGTATTTCAGAAATAGAAGAATTATGAAGATGAACATTTGAAGAAATATACGGGGGTTCAGTGAAGCAAAGTCACATACACACATGGATATGTAGAAGAAAATGTGCGTACAGTTTGTGCACTATGGTTTACTAAATACCAAGGGTGCTTACCATGGTATTATCCCATAATAATGAGAATTTCAATGGATATTTTATCCCTTCAAAGGATACCATCGACATTAGTGAGGTTTTGACCCATGGTATTGACAAAGGCCTAAGCTATATAAGGAGATGAAGATTGAAGTGTTAGAGTGTGCATGTGTGAGGGTGATTGATGAATACTTCGATTTGAAGTATGATTGCATGGTATGCGCTATTGATGAGTTGTTGATATGAAATAAATATGCACTCGGTAATACAATGATTGTGTTTTTTGTCGTCTGTCTATGAAATATTCATACTGATTTGGGTTTAATAGTGATATTTTGAGTATTGATGATGCTACTAGATGTATTTTATTGAAGATCAACAATTGGTTGTTTGATTTAGTGATTGTTTGAATGATTTGATACAGTGATCAGTTTCAATTTTGATATATGGTATTGGGATTAAATGATGGTAGTGGTTCTAGTATGAAAAAATGATGAAAAGTGGCCTACAGGATGTAATGTGTTGAAGCAGGTGGATCTAGTGTGAAAATCTATGAAACATGGTCCATAATGGTGTTGAGGGTTGTATTCTTCAATGACAAAAGTATAATCTTCCTGCTTGTAGTAGCTGGTGATCAAAGCAGGGGGTTGTAGCTCCCTTCCAGTCAGTGTTGGTAAATGAGATCAAGGGGTTGGTGCTCCTTCCAGTGGGTGCTAGAGAACGATTGAAGGTTGTAGCCTTCTGCAGGTAGGTGCCTGCATGCTAGTATGAGTCTGCACTAGTACAATATTTTAAGAAGTTTTCATTATAATAAAATTGAAGACAGAGACGAAAAAAATGGTAGTTTTCTCCCACATTGGGATTCCACCTTAAATCTTGGTTTTCATGTGTGTTGATTATGTGTGATGATTTATTCTTTTCTTACTGCATATGTTTATTGCTTATCAAATGTTTGATGAATCACTGATGCACTGGTTTAATTTAAACATATGAAGATTTATTTTAATTATAAGCTCATTAGATATATGCTAGTTATATGCATAAAAGTCGCGTACAAACACAGGTTTACTTTAGGAAAGTAGGAAAGTAGATACATAAATCAGAATAAAAGTAAAATTTAAGTTTGTTTTAAAATATTGATTCAACCCCCCGCCCCCCCCCCTTCATTATTTTTCCCAACAATTGGTATCAGAGTAGGTCCTTCTGAAAAGCTTGATCGCTAGAAGGAGATTCGTCAAGATGGGAAGTCACAAAGGATTATTTTCTATCAGGCCACCGCTATTCAGTGGAAGTAATCTACTTTTCTGGAAGATAAGAGCAAAATATTATCTTCAGAGTATTGGATTAGATGTATGGGGAATCGTAGAAGGAGGTTATCAATATCCATCCTCCGTTCCCACATATGCAACATAAAACAAGAAATATGAAACCAATGAAAAAATTTTAAATGCCTTGTTGGGAAGCTTGGAAGAATCAGAATTTGTCAAAATCATGCAGCTAAATTCAACAAAGGACATATGGGACAAGATCAGCCAGAGGTATGAAGGTGATGCTAAGGTAAAAAGTTCCAAAATTCAAACTCTTAAAATTCAATATGAAACTCTTAGAATTAATAATTATGAAAGTATTGCAATTTTCTTCCTGAGAGTAGATGATATTGTGAATTATATGAGAAATGTGGATGAAGAATTAAAAGAATCAACCTTAGTAGAGAAAATATTGAGATATGTAACTCCAAAATTCAAGTCGAAAGTGTCTTCCATTGAATAAATGCAGGACCTACAGAACCTTATTATTGTATAGCTCCACAATATTTTAACAACCTTTGAGATCAGAAAAGGAGGTCCTTTAGATGTCAGAGAAGATGCATTCAAAGAAACTACAAAATGAATAGAAAAGGAAGTACTCAATAAATTATGTTATATATCATAAGAATATGATGAAAATTTTGTGAAGAAACTCCAACCAGGCACTAGAAGGTTTAAAGGTAAGCTTCCCTTCAAGTGTTTTGCTTGTGGTAGATTTGGTAATTATGATGCTAAGTGTCCTCATAAAGAAAATCACGAAAAGGGGAAACAGTTTGAAAATAAGAGAAGTTATTATACACATGAAGATAGTGATTTTTTATCACTTGGAGAAGAGGGAGATTCTGATCAATATATTCAAGTACTTGTGGCATTTGAAAGAAGTATTAATGAATTTGATGAAAATTTCATGAAGGATACTTTTATCAAAGACTCTCCTAAATCAAGGCATAAAATATGGTTTCATGGATATTGCTTCTCTTGTAACTCATTTGAGCATAAGGCCATTGATTGCAGGTCAAGTATGTTGAACACTAGAACTAGGAGATTGGAAAAGTTCCAGCACATAATTAGAAATTTTAAGAAAATCTAGAGAAATAAGGAACACCAGTCAGAAACGTAGGGAATGTTGACCCTAGTGCAGTCAATTATTTCTAAATCTTACTTCTTAGTGAGTACATAAGTGAAATGAGGTACATGAATTCATAAGAGCATAATATGATTATCAGATCCTCAAGATCAATGATATATAATCTTAGGGGGAGAAATACATAATTTATCTTGATGATGATTACCATGGTGGTTTTTGATAATTATGGTTTCTTATATTTTTGACAGTTCATCTGATATAATAATGGAGTGCATGTACAGATTGTACACACTCAAGGGGAGCTTAAATTATGAAATTTTCGTATTTCACTTTTTGTACACGGATCATATGAAATACAGTCACGTATATATGCAAGTTCCTATACATACAGTAGTGTATGCTTTTCTTTAATAGAGTAACAATGGGACAGACTCAAGAAAAGACTCTGATATGCTTTAGCCATTTATTATTTGGATTTTTTGTTCTAATATTGAAGGTTACAGCCTGTTGATGTTGCTTATAAATGGTATTGAGTTATGATGATATATGAGTTGGTACAACATAACATTGATGTTTTTCTAATTAATGAATATGCTTTGATGTATGAGTTGATGTGGTTAAATATGATAGTGAATAGGTAGAAAAGGTTCATGGGGAGAATTAGCCCTACTTCTAATGATGCATTGTTGGCATTATGTTTGCAATGTTGATGAAGAAACTCTTGTAGTTGGTTTAATGATGCCATTTTGTTTTCTTTTAAAAGTCATATATGTCATTTTATGTAAGTTCATGTAAATACCAATGATGTAATTCTTAAACAGTCTAGTTTTCCTTTTTCTTCTTGCCTAATGATCATATTATTTCTTTAGCTCCATATGTGTCTTCTAACATGTCCTCCTTATACATATTTCTCTTCATCAGCTTGCCATAACATGATATAGTACCTACATCTATAATCCACTCATGACAAGACAACATCAGTATGATAAACCCCTAGTCTAAGATGGTGCATATTGATCCAATGACTAAGCTAGAACTGGGTAACAGGATGTGAAAGAGGCTTAGCAACTGCACAATTTCATATCTCAGGCAGTCAAGGATGAAGCTTGAGCCTTGAGACTATAGTCTACACAATTCAAGCTGGATTAAGGAATAAAACTGCACAATCTAGGAGCTCAGTGTCACAAGTTAAGGGGATGGGCACTGGATTAGCCTATCTCTTAGTTCTGGAGGAAAAAGGATCCTAGGTGATTACACAATTGTGAAGTTCAAGAGCTCGGGGCTGAGGCTTAAGCCTTGAGACTACGCAATGCGCAGTAATGACTGGGAGGGAGAGAAAAATTGTGCAGTTTTGGGAGTCAGAGAACTAGCTTGAAGGGATTTTTCATTGTTTCACCCAACTGCATATTCAAATAATACTATATATTATAATGAATTTTAATATTATTCCCCACTATATATTATTAACTAACTAGTCAACTAACGAATTTTAATATTATCCCCACCCCCCTTTTTAATTACCCCTTCTGTTACACCATTTTTTGGTCATCTAACCTATTATCATTAGATGGACCCAAGTACACCATGTAAGACCAATTTTACCCACAGTAAAATTTCTTTCACTATGTGAAATAACTTAGTAAAACACCTTTATTAAGTTGTTTATGGTCTAAAACTGTTGAGAATGCAGCAAGATGATGGAGCTTAGTGAAATGAAGTCGCCTTCACTAAGTGGGCCCGCAGGCAAATTCTGGCGCAAAGTCTATTTTTAGACTATGTCTTTTTTTAGACATACGGAGCATAATTTGGGAATTCTACTTGGAGATTCTTGATGGATGCGACATGTCGGTAAAAATAGATGAGACCCTATTTTTTAGGACCCAGGCTATTTTTAGACTGATCTCCTAAAAAATATGGAAGTCAAATATTATTTACCCTTAATAATATTTTGACTATAAACAGCAGTTTACTCTCTTGGCGCACTTCAGTTTGAGTCATGGAGGTGGCTCATGCAACTGACACAAGGAATCACGTGGTTCCTAGGGTTTTGATGGCATCTTGCATGGTTTACTTCAGTTAGACTTCAGTGGCAGAAGTTTTGGAGGAGTTAACGGGACAAGTAGTGGAGTTATGTTCTGTTTGTTTCAGTTGAACTAGTTGGGATTAGTTAACTAGCTAATCAATTAGATATGAGTGGAGTAAATTAAATAATATTTAATTTACTAATTATTAACTCATTAGTCAACTCAAGAACACTTCAGTTCACTACAGTGCATGATCAGTTCAGTGGAGACCAGTGAAAGAGATAGATGAAAGGGTAGAGTTAGCTATCGGTTGTAACTATACTGTTGCTATTTGCAACACATAGATAGGTGGAGTAAGCTATGAGTATTGCAAAGTTTAGGCTGGTGGTTTATCTATATAAGGAGGCCATCACCTAGCATTAAAATACGCAATCAAGGTTGGCTATCAAGTGGCTAAGGATTGGAGCAAGTGATTTGCAAGATCTAGCTTGATAGTGTGTAGCATGGGAGGTAGTGCATGAGAGCTTGTAAAGAGTTTTTGTACTATGATTGTTACATGATTTCTCCATTATAATATACACAATAGCTGCGGGGTTTTCAGCTATAGGCTTTCCCATACATACTGAGTTAATGTGTGATTGATTTGATGTGAGATTGCTTCTGTTATTTCCGCATGTGACAATTAATTGTAGAAGAAGGTTATGTGTTATGTATGCAATTCGAAATTGATATATGACCAGGTTAATCTTCAGTGAATAAGTGATTTATTCAGCTATTTTCTACATGGTATCGGAGCAAGATTAATTGTCGAGATCTATTACAGTGATTGCAAACTTATTTCCTCGGGCAGAGTCTGCATACGGGCCAGGAAGCCTCCGGATTCATCTTTCTTCGGAAAGTGAAAGGTCTGGTAAAAGCCCCTTGCAGTCAATCTCTGATTTGGAAATAATTTGTTTTTCAAGTGTAGATCGGAAGCGATAGAGCTTGGAGTTTGGAATTCGAATTTTGCAGAAGGTTGTTCTTCTTGGTGCCGGTGTTGAAAGATGTCTTCTTTCAATGGATTGCGACTCGAATATGCTCTTGAAGGCAGTTCGAATTATGTTGCATGGAAGGATCGCATGGAAGCAGTGTTAGAAGATAATGGTCTGAAGGAGTTCGTGGATGCGGATGTCCCAAAGCCCACTGATGCAGCTTTGGTCGATGCATGGCAAAAGAAGATCGCGAAATGTCGAAGGATCCTGTTGGAGGGCGTCAAGGATCATATTGTATCCAGCCTTCATGGTAAGGCTACTCCATATTTAATGTGGAAAGATTTGACGGATCTATTCCAGAGTAAGAGTGACCAAAGGAAGCTGGCGCTCAAAGATAAGCTCAGGAACATCAAGATGGAGAAGGGCGACAGCATCGCCAAATACCTCACGAAGTTCACTCGGTGCAGAGATGAGCTGGGAAGTGTGGGGGTGGTTGTCAAAGTTTCACTGATTGCATGCTTAGTTTCAAGTATGCTGGGATCGGTGTGGTTCTTGGACAGCGGTGCGTCATTTCATATGACGGGAGATCGGGAGTTGTTCTCAGATCTGGAGGACGAGGATTTGGGTATGCACATCGAGATGGGCGATGACGGTAGATACAGTGCGACTGGTATCGGTACCGTATCCTTTCAGAGGGAGTCTGGTAAACCCTTTGTCTTAAAGGATGTAATGCATGTACCTGGATTGAAGAAGAACCTGATTTCAGTAGCGATGTTGGAGGATAAGGGTTATGATGTTGTCTTCAGCGAAGGAAAAGCTTTCCTGCGCAGTAAGACTACTGGAGAGAACCGGAAGATAGGGGTTCGAACTCAGAACCTTTATCAGTTGCAGGTAGATGACTGCGCAGCTATGGCATGCAAGGCTGGAGATGTGGTGAGCCGGGATGATGAGAGCGAACTATGGCACAGGAGATTGGGCCATCTTCACCATGGAGCTTTGAAGATTCTGCAGCAGATTTCTACTGGACTTCCTAAGGGCACCCTTGCGCAGTCAGATCAGTGCAAGGGGTGTACTTTAGGGAGGTATGTGAAAGCCACCTTTCACGAGAAGGATAGTCGCGCCACGACGATCCTTGAGAGAGTTCACACAGACGTGTGTGGTCCTTTCTCAGTTGCTTCGACAGCAAAGCACGGGTATTATGTGATCTTTGTTGATGATTTCTCTCGAAAGTGCTGGATCTTCTTCATGCAGAAGAAGAGCGATACATTCGCGAAGTTATGTGAGTTTAAAGCACTGGTCGAGAAGGAGTCGGGGAAGAAGGTGATTGCTCTAAGGAGTGATAACGGTGGTGAATTCATCTCGGTTGAATTCAAGGAGTTCTGCAGCGCAGAAGGGATTCAGAGAGAGCTCATCGCACCCCATAACCCACAGCAGAACGGGGTGGCTGAGCGGAAGAACAGAACGATCGTGGGTGCTCCACGGGCGATGTTGCATGATCAGGGTCTACCCCTTCACTTGTGGGCTGAGGCATGCAATACAGCAGTGTATGTGCAGAACCGTTGTCCTCACAAGGTTCTTGGCATGAGTACACCAGAGGAGGCTTATTCTGGCAAGAGGCCTGATATTTCCCATTTGCGGATCTTCGGATCTCTTGTCTACATGCATGTGACGAAGGATGCAAGAAGGAAGCTGGATCCAACTGCTGAAGTTGGAATATTTGTGGGGTACACTGATACACCTCACAACTATCGGGTGTATGTGCCAGACAGTCGCAAGACTGTTGTGCGACGGGATATAAAATTCCGGGAGGAGAAAGCCATGCAGTGTTCGCTTGAGAGGGAGCTACACTTGCATGCAGATGAGGAGCTGTTAGTTCCTAAGGAGGAGCTTCCGGATGTGGATCAGCCACAAGAGGAGTTTCAGGAGGTGGAAGAAACCACCCAGGCAGCGCCAACCATCAGAGGGCGCATGCGCACTACAGAAGCTGAGCGACTGGCTCGGGATGCAGAGAAGGTTGTAGGACCACCTCCAGCACAGCGCAGACAGAGACAGTCACCGGATCGGTACACTGGATACATGGCTCTTATGAGTCAATGTGTTGTGACAGAGCCATCCTCTTTTGAGGAAGCTGTGGAGGAACCCGCATGGGTTGATGCCATGATCGAAGAATATGATTCGATCATCGGGAACAGTGCATGGGAGATTGTCCCAAGACCGGTTGGGAAATCAGTTGTAGGTTCGCGATGGATCTACAAGGTGAAGCAGGCGGCTGACGGGAGTGTGGAGAAGTACAAGGCGTGATTTGTCGCCCGTGGCTTCTCACAGATCGAGGGGATTGACTATGAGGAGACTTTTGCACCTGTCGCAAGGTACTCTTCCATACGGACGATCCTTGCTCTCTCAGCGCGGATGGGGTGGCACATTCATCAGATGGATGTGAAGACTGCGTTCCTCAATGGAGTTATTGAGGAAGAAGTGTACATAGAGCAGCCTGAAGGTTTTGAGATCTTCGGCAGTGAGTCGCATGTGTGCCGACTCAAGAGAGCACTGTATGGGCTGAAGCAAGCACCTCGTGCTTGGTACACTCGGATAGACAGCTACTTCACCGGGCTTGGATTCTCCAAAAGTGAGGCGGATCCAAACCTGTACCAGATTGTGGTGGAGGGGAAGCTGTTGATCATCGTACTGTATGTAGATGATCTGATTTTGACTGGCGATGAGCAGTTGATACTTTCATGCAAGGAGGATCTTGCACGAGAGTTTGAGATGAAGGACCTGGGCATCCTTCATTATTTCCTGGGATTGGAGATTTGGCGGCGCAGTGGAGGACTGTTTGTTTCTCAGGGCAAGTATGCCCGGGAGATTCTGGAGAGGTTCAACATGCAAGGCTGCAAGCCTGTTGACACCCCTCTTCCTGGAGGTTGGAGGAAGGGAGATGCTACTTCGGAGGAGGTAGTGGATGCCACTGTCTATCGACAATTGGTGGGGTCGTTGATGTATCTGGTCAATACTCGACCCGATATATGCTATGCAGTTAACCAGCTTTCGCAAGCTATGGTTAAGCCTACCAAGCTCTTTTGGAAGGCGGGCAAGCATGTATTGCGCTATATCAGAGGCACATCGGGATATGGTCTATGGTACAGACAGGAGGATGGAGTGAAGCTTTTTGGTTTCACTGATGCAGATTGGGCAGGGAGCCCAACAGACCGGAAGAGCACTTCTGGAGGAGTTTTCAGCATTGGGTCGACAGCAGTTTCCTGGTACAGCAGGAAGCAGAGATCCGTGGCACTCAGTTCAGCAGAGGCCGAGTACATGGCAGCAAGCTTGGCTGCATGCGAGGCTATTTGGATGAGGAAGATCCTTGCAGGTTTGTTCAGGTTGCATTTGGAGCCTACAGTGATCTACTGTGATAACCAGAGCTGCATCAAGCTCTCGGCTAATCCAGTATTTCATGATAGGTCCAAACATATCGACATCGGGTACCATCACATCAGAGATTGTGTTCAGCGGAGGATCATGATGCTTTCATATGTTCCCACGGAGGATCAGGATGCCGACATCCTGACGAAGGCGCTCACCAGGAGCAAGTTCGAATTCCACAGAGGCAGGATAGGGATTGCGGATAATCCATATCTTGCTGAGAGGGAGTGTTGAGAATGCAGCAAGATGATGGAGCTTAGTGAAATGAAGTCGCCTTCACTAAGTGGGCCCGCAGGCAAATTCTGGCGCAAAGTCTATTTTTAGACTATGTCTATTTTTAGACATACGGAGCATAATTTGGGAATTATACTTGGAGATTCTTGAAGTATGCTACATGTTGGTAAAAATAGATGAGACCCTATTTTTTAGGACCCAGGCTATTTTTAGACTGATCTCCTAAAAATATGGAAGTCAAATATTATTTACCCTTAATAATATTTTGACTATAAACAGCAGTTTACTCTCTTGGCGCACTTCAGGTTGAGTCATGGAGGTGGCTCATGCAACTGACACAAGGAATCACGTGGTTCCTAGGGTTTGATGGCATCTTGCATGGTTTACTTCAGTTAGACTTCAGTGGCAGAAGTTTTGGAGGGGTTAACGGGACAAGTAGTGGAGTTATGTTCTGTTTGTTTTAGTTGAACTAGTTGGGATTAGTTAAACTAACTAATGAATTAGATATGAGTGGAGTAAATTAAATAATATTTAATTTACTAAATATTAACTCATTAGTCAACTCAAGAACACTTCAGTTCACTACAGTGCATGATCAGTTCAGTGAAGACCATTGAAAGAGATAGATGAAAGGGTAGAGTTAGCTATCAGTTGTAACTATACTGTTGCTATTTGCAACACATAGATAGGTGGAGTAAGCTATGAGTATTGCAAAGTTTAGGCTGGTGGTTTATCTATATAAGGAGGCCATCACCTAGCATTAAAATACGCAATCAAGGTTGGCTATCAAGTGGCTAAGGATTGGAGCAAGTGATTTGCTAGATCTAGCTTGATAGTGTATGGGAGGTAGTGCATGAGAGCTTGATAAGAGTTTTTGTGCACTGGTACCTACATGATTTCTCCATTATAATATACACAAATCTGAGGGTTTTTCGGCTATAGGCTTTCCCCATACATGTTTGAGTTAATGTGTGATTGATTTGATGTGCGATTGCTTCTATATTATTTCCGCATGTGACAATTAATTGTGGAAGAAGGTTATGTATTATCATGCAATTCGAAATTGTTGATGTATGATCGGGTTAATCTTCATTGAATAAGTGATTTATTGACTAATTTCTACATAAGCAAGGAAACCCAAAAAGGAAATAATAAACAAATCTATATTTGTTTATATTTCCTCAAGGAATAATTAGTTAAACATCAATTTAATTATTATTCCTGGTCATATTTAACCCAAAAAAAGGAAATCAATTAAATAAATCCTTATTTATTTGATTATTTCCTAGGAATAAGTTATTTAATCCTTATTTAAATAATATTCCTAGTTAAATTTGACTAAATCATTTATAAATAATTAAATAAATCATTATTTATTTAATTATATTTCCACCATTTCCTTAAAATAACAAATAAATCATTTATTTATTTATTATTTATAAATAAAGGATTTGACCCAAGTCAAAAATCCTTTTCCCTCCAACAAATAAAATAAAATATTCTTAAAAGGTGGTTCTAGAATTTGGTTAATAATATTTTATTCATGCACCAAGTTCTAAACTACCCTAATATTTTGTTATAAATAGAAGGGTTTTCCCATTCATTTGTCACCTTTAATTTGCATATTAGATCACTATGGATCTATACCCTTGGTCTGACTTTGAGCCATTATCATTGTCACATTCTCCATTATCTGTTTTGTGAGCTCCCTTTGAGTTCTATGTTTGTCTGGGTTTTCTACACCAACAAGAGAGAGAAATTTTAGATCTGAAGAGTTGAGGACTTTCAAGAACCCATCCCATTGAGGAGAATTGGAAACACCTTTCTTGTTTTCCTTTTAGGTGCCCTTTAATATAAAAATTCTTTCAAAAATATTGTTCTTGTCTTTTCTATTGGATGCATGGAGAAAAACTTCATTTTTACTGCTTAATGTCTTTTTATGCATAGATCTGGATTTGTGCAGCTTTGTCTTGATCAACTAACTGTAGATTTGAAGATATTGGCAGCCATAATTTATGTTAGGGCTATTTGTTATGCGTAGCTAAAGTGGTCATTTTCCGACAAAAGATTCATACTAACAAGTGGCAACTCCACACGGGTTTTCTTTTGCGACCGCTGTCGTTTTATATATTCCTGCATATCTAGCTATTTCAAACCCTAGGGTTTCTCTTTAGTTTTTGTTTTTCCTATTTTTATGGTTTTTTTCACCTTTAAAAACCTCAAACATTAAAAATTTTAACTTCCGTGTGTTTCTGGCCTTATTGCGCAGGTGACAAACATCAACCGCAGGTAAGACGTCAATTTTTTCTGAAATCTGCTGCCAAGAGACCCGGATATGCAGGTTGCACTTATTGGCCCAAAACCTACGACCTGGCCTAGAGGACACACTTTTCTACCCCAAAACTACGACCTGGACTGAAAACAGGTTAGAACCTATGACCTGCACTTTTTTCTGCACTTTTCAACAATTTTTCTGGGTTTGTCTAAAGCTTCTGTCAGGGTTTTCTAGCCTCTGTCTCCGCTCGTTTAGAATTGTTTCTGATATTTTTTACTCAACTAAGTGGGAATATGTCCCCTTAGGGCTTTAGTACCCTCCACTTTTTGTGGAAGAGTTTTAGTTGTTTCAGATGTCTGAATTTTCAGAGCTTCAGCCTTCTTCTTTCAGATCTGATACCTCATTTTCAGATCCCTTTTAGATCAGCTCTTCTCCCTTTCAAATCACCTCATATAGTTTTGTTTGGGTTTGCCTCTAGGGTCACCTCCTTGTCCCTTCTACCTTTAGCTGATTTCCTCCTTTGTTGTAGCAACCTTGCCTCTGCCTCTTTGTTGTTTTCTGCACCTCTTTTCAGCAGATTTCTCCTTTATATCCCTGTCCCTCCCGACCTTAGATCTATTGGCCCCATTTTCATGTGTTTTGACTAGATTTTTTCCCTCTTTTAGACTAGTTTTGAGAGACTCACCTTCTTGGGTTAGATCGATGCATTGTTAGTTGTTAATTTTCTGTTATTTTAGCCTTATTTACTATTCTCTACAGATTTATTTTCAGTTACGCAGCACACTTTTTCTTTTACTCTCAAAAACGTCTGGGTTTTAAAAAATTAAAATTAACACACGCCACACACTAACCCTAAGTGAAGAAGAGCCTGGTTAACACCGCTAGGAAAAGACTTTAAAATCAATTGACACTGCACCTCTCTGCCCTTGTTTCGACATCGTCGTCTTTTGACTCTGCACCTCCCTGCCTTTGTTGGTCCTTCTTCTTCCCTTTTTTCTGTCATCATTGCGCCTCCAAGTCATTTATCCTAGAGACTTATTGGCCTTCACCCTCAGTTTATAGTTGGTCGACCTACTCCCTCCCGCAGTCGTTGAGTTAGTCCTCCCCTGAGTCTGCACTCTGACTCTTCTTCTGATTCTTTGGGTTCTCCCCCTACTTCTGGTTCTCCCCCTGTTACCTTCACCATTTCTAGTTCAGGGCCTAATGCTAGTGGCAACCCCGATCCTACTGCTGGGTCTGTTATTAGTGGAACCACCACGGGAACTACCTCGACTGTCCCTTTGCTCCCTTATATGGCAGGTCTCAGTCTCCCTGATTTCAATCAGTTGATCAATGATCCTATCTACCACTATGTTAGTTGGCCTGCTATGCCAAACAAGCTCCCCTCCGACATTTCCAAGTTAGAAGGCCTTGCTAGCGAAGATCCCTCCAAACATATCCGATCTTTCCACATATGGTGTTCATCCAATTCCATTACTGATGATTCCATCCGTCTTAGATTTTTCCAACGCACGCTTACCAGCGAAGCTTCTAAATGTTATGTAGATTAGACCTCCTCTTTCCATACCACCTTTGCGACCATTGCCCAAGCCTTCCTATCTTATTTCCAGCTCCCTCTTCGATACGACACGGGTACCGAACTCTTGACTTCTTTCCATCAATCCTCTTCGACCCGCCTTTCCGCTCATGTCTAGGCATGGCAGAGAAGAAGGAGCTTATGTCGAGCTCCCACCTTTGAAGATCGGGTCTATATGGACTAGTTCCTTCGCTCTCTCTTACCTGCTATCGGCAAAGATGTCGCATCCCAGTTCCCTAAAACCGAAGAAGTCACCCTCTAAATAGCCTTGAAATATGACCTCATCTATGCTCAATCTGGTTATGTTTATATTGTCCTGCCTGACCTCCCCAAAATCGGTGGTGCTAACTCCCCGGGGGCATCTCACTCTACTGACGGTATCGTTGGAGATCTTTCACATACCTACTCTCAACCTCCTATGGGCTATGGTTTCCCTCTGGGAGGGGCCAACACCTCCAGCACTTCCCCCCCTCCAAGTAGCATGTATCCAGGATACGACATGCCTCCTCCTTTTGCCCACCCTCTTGCATACCTCAATGTTTCCCATCTTAACCATTATCCTTACCCACAACCTAGTGTCCCAACTCCTCCAACATTTAGACCTCCACTTCCCTTGCCTTTTCAATCCCCGCAACAACAACTACTACCCCCTCCAATGAAATTATTTGCACAGCAGGGCGCGACTAATTCTCCTTCTTCTCAAAGAAAGAGGAAAGGCAATCAAAATCAATCTGCCCCTAGTAATCATGGATCTAATCCTCCAAGTATTGATTCTAACACTGCTAACCAGCCACAGGGCTCTCAGCCCAAGCCGGACAGGCCTCTTCACACCAATAAGCCTTGTTCATGTTGTAGTGTTTACGATCATTACACTCACGATTTTTCCCTACTACCACAGATGCAACAGATGTGGGAGTCTCAGGCTACATTTTGTGGATAGCATACCTCCCATACTGTTCCCCCCAATGCAGCTACTTCTCAACCAGCCGTGTTTACCGATCCTTTCCCTCAGCAAGGATTTGTGGCTACTCAACCACCTCATGCCTCGGTAACCACTCAAACTTCCCCTTCTAGTTCCTCTAATTACCAGACTCTCATGATGACTTTTGACCAACCTCTCACCGTCGACCTTAAACTTCAAACTTGGTCTTGTTAGTAACCCACGCCTCCCACTTCGTCTGTCCCCGAGTCACCTTCTTCAGGTCCTACAGAGCCTCTTTCGACACCCAATGGTCCTTTGTCGATTCCTCAACCCAAAGTTGAGGTCCCTATCAAGGTTCCTAAGAGCCCATTACACCGAAATGCTGCTTCTGGTCGAGCTGCTTATTCGTATAGCATAGTAGATGATTTGGCGCAGTCTCCTGCTACCATTTCAACACTGGAACTCCTTCAGTCGTGTCCTTCTCAAAGGAAGACTCTACTATCCTCCATGGGTTCTGTAGATCCTGCTGATGACCAATTGATTGTTTTCGATGCCCGTCAGTCTGATCATCCTCCCCTTCCTGCTTCCATCGCTTTCCAAATCCTAGTCAAAATCTGGAACGCTAATGTGTCTCGATGTATTATTGATGAGGGGGCATCTACATGTGTGATGTCTGCTTCGGTTTGGAAACAACTCAGACCTCCTAAGCTCGCCCCTTCCACAATCACCCTTCGTGCGTGGGATGGCCATGCCTCCCAGCCCATTGGCCTATTCCGTAATTGTCCTATTACCCTTGCGGGTAAGACTGTTTGCGTTGAATTTAAAGTCATCGACGTCCCTCTTGACTATAACATTATTTTGGGGCGTAGCTACACCTATGCCATGTCTGCTGTCCCATCTGCGGTCCACCGCAATATTTTTTTCCCTCACAATGGAAAGATAGTCACCATCAACCAGTTGACATATCATGAGCCAAAATCTCCCCTGAGTCAACCATATCTTCTGTAACCAATAAGAAAACTATTGATTCTTTGACCAATGTTTCCCCCAGTGTCTACAAAGACTCCTCCTTGCTTGGAACCTTCCTTGGCCTTCCTCCTCCTCCTGTCTCTGATCCTAGCTTAGCGAATGTTTGTATGATGCAATTGTATCGGGCTGACCTTAAGCGGCCCACTTCAGCTAGTCAGCAACCTCAACCTCGCCTGCCACAACCCGCTCCTAGCTCTTCACCTCAGCTGGCCAAACCTCTTCCGCCTGGACCTTCCCATCCAACTAGTACTCATGAGCCTCTCTACCCTCCTGGGTCAGTTCCCACAGGTCTCAACCATATGGGATCCGTCCCTCCTGGCCATTACTCTGTCAGTCAGATACCTTTCCTTGCTCCCCCTCCTAGAGTTTATTCGGTCCCCATCATGGCAACCCTTTCCCTCCTTAATTTGACCCTGGGAATACCTATCTGGTATCTTACTCCTCTAGCCGAGACCCCATCAGGTCACCCCAAACCATACCTTGCTTTGACTCTGGTTCAACCGATTCCCTTAGCTTCTTCCATCGCTACAATGCCACCAACACCTCAACAAGACCCTTCTTCTGTTGTGACAACTACAGGAAAGAAAGGGAAAGCTCGCAAGGGGGCATCCAAAGACAAGGCCACCCCTACTGACCCTACCCCTCCTCCACCTGCTAAGCCCTGTGCCTTGTGTGATGGTGTCGGTCATGCCACCCATACTTGTCCCGAGTTGCCCCATACCAAACCCATGGTTAAAGTCGCATTCCCGGAGTCTACGGCCCTTGAATCCTCTGTTTCTTCCTCATCGATGGTCAAGAACCCAAAGACTCTTCACACCAACAAACCCTATTCTCTATGCGGTTTCCATGGCCATTATTCTCACCATTTTCCTCACCTCACGCATTACCAATCCTCTTTAGAGGTCATTTGTGAGTACGAGGTTGAACAAAATCAATCCGCCTCTCCCATCCTCGCATAGAATGCATCAGGCCAACTCAAGGATCCCCCTGCTACCATTGACATTCCTCCCCCAGATTTTGAGATAACGGAACTTGCCACCCCCCTCCTATACCTAGCATCATCCATGTGACCCTCAAAGTACATTCCCTCTGAATCCCCTCTGTATGTTTTTCTTGATCTCCCTTCAACAACATTCTTGGGCTCCACATCATTTTACCATATTTGCAGCGTCATATGGTTTTCCCGAGATTTGCTTTCCCACCCATAACCAGGATGATACCATCTGTATCTATGATGTTCTCCGTAGCATGAGCTCCAACTATTCCTCCCATAGCCCTCATACATCACCCTCTAGTCGGTCTATGATTCATAGCCATCCTACCCAGACTAATCCCTCCCATAGTTATCGTTTGATGTCTACCCTGTTGGGTGTGGAGCCTGATTATCTTGTTTACTTTGTATCACAGCATTCGACCCTTGTACCTTAAAAGGGGTGGCAACGCCGCCCGTAATTAATTGTTACCGTTGGGGGTCTAGGGGGGGGCGGCAGTGCTTTTTAGAGCCCCCCCCTGGCGGGGGCTTTTGGGGGCAGCGCCCCTGAAGCTAAAAACAGATGTAAAATTGCCTTGTAAAAGTATAGTAATTTCTAGTCAATCTGGGCCGTTCATTAGGCAAATGATCTGACGGTAGAAGTTATGTTTAGATTAGGGTTTTTTGCCCTAGAAGGCAACCCCCCTTGTATATATGGGGGCATTGTATTACGGCTGTGTATTATGTGTGTATTCTCGGAGCGAGAAACAGAGAGGGAGACTGTGAGAGAGAACAGAGGATATTACAGCGGATCTGCTGTAGGTTTTGTCTCTTCATTTTTTGCTGGATAATAGAAAGGAAGGACTGGCTGTTCGGGGTGGACGTAGCCCAAACTGGGTGAACCACGTATATCTGTGTCTCTCTGGTTTTATGTGTTTTGTGTGCTTGTATTTTCCGCATATTTTATGTGTTGCATCGCTCCATAATATATAATTTTCTAACAACTGGTATTAGAGCCGAAGGTCTATTTGGCTGATAAACTCATAGGAAAGAAGGGTTCCTAGTTCGAGTGGGAGCAATGGTGGAAGATGGTAAATTTAGGGTCGAGAAATTTAACAGCTAAAACTTCCCATTGTGGAAGATGCAGATGGAATATTATCTATATCAGAAAGATCTGTACCTACCATTGAGCGGAAAAACAAAGAAGCTGGCGGCCATGAAAGACGCGGAATGGAACATTCTCAATAGAAAGGCACTCAGAACAGTGCGATTGTGCCTTGCGGCATCAGTCGCCTTCAACATTTCGAAGGAAACAACAACAGAGGGTTTGATGCAGATGTTGGAGAAACTATATGAAAAACCCTCGGACTCAAACAAGGTATTTCTTATGAAACAACTATTTAATATGAAGATGTCGGAAGGCGGATCTGTTGCAGACCATTTAAATGAATTTAATATAGTTACCAGTCAGTGAAGTTCTGTAGGGGTAAACTTTGATGATGAAGTTAGAGCTCTGTTATTCTCGTTCTCATTGCCAGAGAGTTGGAATGGTTTAGTAATGGCCATTAGTAACTCTATCTCTGGATCTAGTACTTTAAAGTTTGATGATGTTGTTGTTGATATCCTTAGCGAGGAAATGCGACGAAAAAGCTCCGGTGAGACATCAGGTAATGCTTTGAGTGCAGATTCTAGGGGAAGAAGAATGGAAAGAGGAAAGAGCTCAGGATATCACTGTAAATCAAGGAAAGGCAGATCCAAGTCCAGATCGGGGATAGTGTGCTGGAATTGCGGAAAGAAAGGACACCTAAAGAAAGACTGTAGATCTCGGAAGGGAAAAGAAGGAGACACACAACAAGAAAAAAATCATGAAGAAAATGTGACAGGTGATGTGTTACAAGATTCTTTGATTCTTTCTTTCGAAAATGTTACTGATTCTTGGGTTGTAGATTCAGGGGCTTCATTCCATGCCACACCTGATAAGAAATATTTTCATGACTATGTTCAAGGAGATTTTGGACAAGTTCGTTTGGGTGATGATAAACCTTGTAAAATTTTTGGAATGGGTAAAGTTCTTGTAAAACAACAGAATGGAAACCAATGGCTACTAAAGGAGGTAAGGCATGTTCCAGATTTGAAGAAAATTTTGATTTCAACAGGGCAGTTAGGCAGTGAAGGTTGTGTGACAACTTTCACAGATAAAACCTGGAAGGTCACCAAAGGAGCGTTGGTAATAGCAAATGGTGAAAAGGTTGGTACATTGTATTTATGCAATGGTATTTCTAACTCTATTAATGCTTTAACTTCCAAAGGAGGAGATGCAGCATTATGGCATCATAGGCTCAGACACATGAGTGAGAAGGGAATGAAGATTCTTCACTCAAGAAATTTGTTGCCAGGTTTGAAGAATGTTGATTTGGATTTCTGTGAGAATTTCATTTATGGAAAACAGAAGAGAGTCAGATTTCTCAGAGTTGGGAAAGAAAATAAGAGCGGAAAATTGGAGCTTGTGCATACAGATGTATGGGGACCTACTCAGGTATCATCTCTCGGTGGCTTTCATTATTATGTTACTTTTATTGATGATGCAACTAGAAAAACATGGATTTATTGTATTCAGAATAAATCTGATGTATTTGATGCTTTCAAGAAATGGAAAGCTTTGGTTGAGATTGAGACAGGAAAGAAGTTGAAGTGTCTCAGATCAGAAAATGGAGGTGAATATTGCAGCAAAGAGTTTGATAGGTACTGTTCAGATCATGGAATTCGTAGAGAGAAGACAGTTCCAAGAACACCACAAGAAAATGGTGTGTCAGAAAGGATGAACAGAACAATCATGGAGCATTCAAGGTGCATGAGATTGCATGCGGGATTGCCTTTACAATTTTGGGCAGATGCTGTAGATACTGCTGTTTATCTAATAAATAGAGGGCCTTCAAGTTCCTTGGATGGTGGTATTCCAGAGGAAGCATGGACAGGTAAAAAGGTAAACTACTCTTTTTTAAAACCTTTTGGTTGTGAGGCCTTTGTCCATATTAATAAAGAAAATAGAACAAAGCTTGAGGCAAAATCAAAGAAATGTACCTTTATTGGATATGATGTTAATGATTTTGGTTATCGCTTATATGATTATGAAAATCACAAAATCATTAGGAGCAGAGATGTAATATTCAATGAAAAGGTCTTGTATAAGAATCAGTTGCAGGAAAAGAAACGGGAAAAAGAAAGCAAGGAATACACGGTTCTTGATGAGATAACTGAAAAAGTAAAGGTGCCTGAAAATAATAATAATCAACAACCATAGCAACAACAACTACCACAACAGCAACAGGCACCTCAAACACCTGAAAGTGGTGTTAGAAGATCTACCAGGATAATTAGACCCCCTGAACGATACTCTCCTTCATTATATTATTTATTGTTGACTGATTCTGGTGAACCCGAATGTTATGAAGAAGAAATGCAGGTTGAAAGCAGGAAGAAGTGGGAGCTAGCCATGGAAGAAGAGATGGACTCCTTAATGCATAATCAGACTTGGGACTTAGTCAGGTTGCCTGCAGGTAAAACTACATTGCAGAATAAATGGGTTTACAAGCTGAAGGAAGAAGATGGAGGAAAACAGAGGTACAAAGCTAGACTTGTGGTGAAGGGGTTTGCACAAAGAAAGGTATTGATTTTGATGAAATATTTTCTCCTGTTGTTAATATGACTTCAATCAGAACTATTTTAAGTCTTGTAGCAGCGGAAGATTTACATCTTGAACAGTTAGATGTAAAGACAACATTTCTCCATGGAGATTTGGAGGAAGAGATATACATGCAGCAACCAGAAGGATATGAGGTAAAAGGGAAAGAAAAATTGGTGTGTAGGTTAAAGAAGAGCTTGTATGGCTTAAAACAAGCTCCAAGGCAGTGGTATCTAAAATTTGACAAGTTTATGTCTGAACAAGGTTATACTAGATGTCACTCTGATCATTGTGCTTATCTAAAAAGGCAAAATGATGGCAGCTATATTATATTGTTATTGTATGTAGATGACATGCTTGTTGCAGGATCTAACATGCAGGAAATAAATGTGCTCAAAAGAAAATTGGAAAATTAATTTGCAATGAAGGATTTGGGAGCTGCAAAACAAATCCTTGGTATGAGGATAACTAGAGACAGGAAAAATCGCAAATTAACACTGTCTCAGAATGAGTACATAGAAAATGTGTTGAAAAGATTTAATATGCAGAATGAAAAACCAGTTAGTACACCTTTTGCTAGCCATTTCAAAATTATTAAGGAGATGTGCCCAAAGACCCAAGAAGACATGGATTATATGTCTAAAGTTCCATATGCATCTGCAGTTGGAAGCTTAATGTATGCAATGGTCTGCACAAGGCCTGATATTGCACATGCAGTGGGAGTTGTAAGCAGGTACATGAATAATCCAAGAAAAGAACATTGGATGGCAGTAAAATGGATTCTCAGATATTTGAGAGGTACCACAAATCAAGCATTATGCTTTAGTGGTTCAAACATTGCTCTACAGGGATATGTTGATGCAGATATGGCAGGTGACAGAGATAACAGGAGGAGCACTACAGGATATGTATTTGCTGTAGGTGGAACAACTGTCAGTTGGGTTTCAAAAATCCAAAGTGTTGTTGCACTTTCAACAACAGAAGCCGAGTATGTTGCTGCTACAAAGGCTAGTAAAGAAATGATTTGGTTACAAAGGTTTATGGATGAATTGGGTAAGAAGCATGATATGGGCATGCTATACAGTGATAGCCAAAGTGCTATTCATCTTGCAAAGAACTCAGCATTTCATTCCAGGACTAAACACATACATCTCAAGTACCATTTCATACGGTCAGTATTAGAAGATGGAGAGTTGAAGATGGAAAAGATACACACTAGCCAGAATCCTGCAGATATGCTAACAAAAGTTGTAACCAGGGAGAAACTGAGAATTTGCTTAGTTTAAATTGGTCTTCAAGGATGACGATGAAGATGAGGAATAGCTAGGTCCAAAGAGGAGTTATTGTCCAGCAAATGAAGCAGCAATGGAGTTGCTACAATCAGTCTCCAAGTGGGAGATTGTTGGGTGTGGAGCCTGATTATCTTGTTTACTTTGTATCACAGCATTGGACCCTTGTACCTTAAAAGGGGCGGCAACGCTGCCCCTTGTAGTGTCGGCTAGTTGGGGGTCTGGGGGGGAGGGGCGAGGTGGGGCCCCTGGCGGTGCTGGGGGCAGGCGCAGAAGCTGGCAGGATGTAAAATTGCCTTGTAAAAGTATAGTAATTTCTAGTCAATCTGGGCCGTTCGTTAGGCAAATGATCTGACGGTAGAAGTTATGTTTAGATTATGGTTTTTTGCCCTAGAAGGCAACCCTCTTGTATATATGAGGGTATTTTACTGCGGTTGTGCATGGTATGTGTATTCTCAGAGCAAGAAATAGAGAGGGAGACTGTGAGAGAGAATGTTAGGTCCCTACATTACTAGTATAGTCCCTTATTGTTGTTAGTGTAACCCCCTTATTGTTATTATTGTACCCTTGTAACCCCCATTTTGTTATTATTGTGCCCTTAAATTATTATTGTTAGGTCAGCTAGGATTACATTGTAGCCCACTAGGATTACATTATGGCCCCATGGACTCCTATATATAGAAAGGAGGTTTTGTAAATTGTATCATCCAAGAATTGTTCATTTATGTAATGTATTGGAGGTTGCCCCCTCGAAATGGCTTATTTCTAAGGCATTGATATCTCTTTTCTTTTTCATTTGGGTGGTTACGCTTGTTTGTATTTAACCGATTCATGAGGATTTCTCAGTTGAGATAGTAAATAAATGTTGGAAGGATATCTTCGTTGTTTTGTATCTGATAAACAAACACAATGGGTCAAGTGGTTACCTCTCGCTGAATGGTGGTATAACATTTCCTTCCATACTGCAGCAAAAATGACCCCATTTATGGCACTTTATGGATATCATCCACCATCGATTACATCATATTTAAGGGAAAATTCGAAGTTTCAAGAAATCGAAGATCACATCGAGCATCAGCAAGAAGTTCTCCAACTCTTAAAGGATAACTTGAATTTGGCACAAAATCGAATGAAACAACGGGCAGATCAACATCGCATCGAGAGAAGTTTTGATGTAGGAGATTGGGTATTTTTACGACTACAACCATATAAACAAATGTCCCTCAAGCAAGCTAAGAAGGATAATAAATTATCGCCAAAGTATTATGGTCCTTACAAGGTGTTGCAAAAGATTGGTACTATTGTTAAAGATTGGTACTGTGGCATACCAAATTGGAGCTACAACGCTATTGTGGCAAGAGTACATCCGATTTTCCATGTTTCGTGTATAAGGTTATAGGTGAAAATCTTCCAGTTAAAACAATATTTCCAGAACTTGATGAGGAAGGAAAAATCATATTGGAACCTGAAGCAATCATGGAAACAAGAACTCGACAGCTACGGAATCGATCAATTTTAGATTATCTCATCAGGTGGAAGAACTTACCCACTGAAGATTCTACATGGGAAGATGAGAATTTTATACAGAAGCACCCAGAGCTACTCAAGCATTGAGGACAACACTTTTCTGAAGGAGAGGGGCATGTTAGGTCCCTACATTACTAGTATAGTCCCTTATTGTTGTTAGTGTAACTCCCTTATTATTATTATTGTACCCCTGTAACCTCCATATTGTTATTATTGTGCCCTTAAATTATTATTGTTAGGTCGGCTAGGATTACATTGTGGCCTACTAGGATTACATTATGGCCCCATGGACTCCTATATATAGAAAGGAGGTTTTTTAAATTATATCATCCAAGCATTGTGCATTTATGTAATGTATTGGAGGTTGCCCCCTCGAAGTGGCTTATTTCTAAGGCATTCATATCTCTTTTCTTCTATTTTTGGAGCTGGTTACACAACAGAGAATAGAGGATATTACAGCGGATCTGTTGTAGGTTTTGTCTCTTCATTTTTGCTAGATAATAGAAAGGAAGGACTAGTTGTTCGGGGTGGACGTAGCCTAAACTGGGTGAACCACGTATATCTGTGTCTCTCTGGTTTTATGTGTTTTGTGTGCTTGTATTTTCCGCATATTTTATGTGTTTCATTGCTCCATAATATATAATTTTCTAACATACCCTACACTCACACTGCCATCATTATTCTTCCTCCTCCTATTTCTTGTCTTGTGACACTATTTCGCAGGACCTCCCGTCCGCACATTATATTGGCTATGTCGATGGGGCAAGTCGCTATTCCCAGAATCTAGCCTCAGCAGCTTGGGCCATATTTACCCACTTGCATACCCTCATTCTTTCTAATGGGGTCTGAATTGGTAATGCCACCAATAATCAGGCCGAATACGATGCAGTACGTGGCCTCTTAGCTGATTTCCTCTCTCATCGCATCCTCCATATTCATGTTCTTTTAGATTACCTGCTTCTTGTATTAAAAATCAATGGTGTCTATCGTGTGCATAACCTTGTCCTGTTTAGACGATATTTACGAGTGAAACTTTTGATACGTGAATTTAGATTCATTACTTTCAATCATGTACCTAGAGGACAAAATCACTACGTAGATAGCATTGCAAACCATATTCTAGACTGGCATTTATCACACACAAGATAATAACATTCCATATCATCAACAAAATGCATATTCATAATATATATCATATAACATGTTTTTAGAGTCCATCTACTCTAATACATATGACATGCCCATAGCATGTTACAAAAAAACAAAACTCAAAACTAGGGGGCACCACGTGCCCCTACATACCCACTAGGGGGCACAACCTACCCTACATCTAATCACTCTCTAGAGGATCCTGAGCCAATGGCTCTGCTCTTGCAACTCGTAGATCACATACAGTCTGACCGGCCATCGCCATGCGCCGCATGACACCTCGCCATTCCAAGGGTAGCCCAATACATAGCTCTATGTACTGGTCATCTAAGTCCTACCAACCCCGCTTCGAAACACTGGTTAGAAGCCCCTCACATCTAAGATGGATGTCCTCTAGAAGAGTGGTCATATCCTCATTTTGTTCTGTTCTTGATCCACTAGCACCTGTAGTTCCTGCTACTGCGGGTCGTCACATATATCCGGTCGGTTTTACTGGAGCTATATCTGCATACCAAAAATATAAGGATTAGTACCGTATATACTATTCAAAAACTTTAACATGCACGTAAATTATTAGTTACTTTTCACTTACCATCGGGCCCCCATACTTGACCAGGTGGAGGCGGCAAGTCCGGATCTCCATAATAACTCATCCCACTATAGGGATAGTCATCTATGTACAATGACATCTGATCCCAATGCGCAAATAACTCTGGTCAGAACACCCGTCTGACCACCCCTCCTCCTCCTCTGCACAGTAGTCTCCCCCACTGACGCATCCTGGGTTCTCTCGGACCCCCATCCGATAGCTGTATATGAGGTTGCAAGGTCGGGATCTTCTCAAAAAAGAAGGAGCACAATATAGTCCCATATGAGCAATCATGGTTCACTTGCCGCTTGCAAAGTGACAGCTGTCGCTTCAACAACACTAACATCATCTGGGCCCACCCATAGTAGGTCCCACTCAACACACTTTCTACAATCATCATCTGCCCTCTAGTGATGTGATGGTGCGCCTGGCTGCCCAGGATCCGCAACACTGCTGCCACCAATGCACGGGTTTCTAACCTCTCTAGATCCCAAATCAATATCCAAGTCCCCTTGAATCGAAGGCCTGGTCGACAATGTCGCTCTACAAACTCCATGATGTTACGCCCCCACAGTAACATTGGCTGTGTATTTCCCACCATCCCTAATGGTGGGAGACAAGTCAGGAAATACAGATCCTGAACTGTCAACTTGATCCTGTGCCCCTACACTATAAATACCTCATGATCTGGATCCCAATAACTGACAATCTAGGCCAATAAGGGCTCCCCAGCTCTCATCAGAGGGTTCTCCACAAATTTCAGAACCCCAAACCTGGCCAATGCATGATGGACACCCTGATCCACTTGGATTTCTGACCGTAATGTACCCAGGTCTCTCTCTCTCCACTTGATCCGTATATCTGCCATCTCTGCACAAAAACATCATCTTTATCAGTATACAGATAGGAAAAATTGCATTCAATAACACAAAACCTGACTCTCTGCCCATAACAGCATCGAAATCACCTCCATCTGACATGTCGCTCTTTTTGGCCAAATCCTGGGACAGGTCACACTTTTTAGGCCAAAACCTGCTTCCTAGGTTATAGTTTTAGCCAAAATAGTGCGACCCGGCCGTGAAGATAAGGAAGGTGTTGTTCCTGAGCTTTGGGACCCTAATTTGAACTTTCAATCCATCAAAAAGAAAGAGTAGGATTAGGCCTCTTACCTGCAACTGACGGATCTCGATTCCAACGGTCGGTTTGTCCGCTACGATCGTAGCAAGATTTAGGGCCTTCTCTCCTCTCCACATTCACCACAGCTACACAAGCAAATGAATTCATTTGGAGGGAAAATGTCTTATTAGAAGAGAAACCCCTGATTTTTCTTTCGCCCGCTATGACCAAACCGTAGCCCCATTTGACAAACCATCTGCATCATTGGAAAAATCCCTCTGAGAACTCAAATGGGTATCTGTTAGTTTTTCGTGATTCCATACTTCACCAGGACACATTTTTTCCACGAAGGGTCTATTCACCTCTCCTCCAAATCAAATTTCCTCACTTACAACACTTGTACTTGGGGCACCACATTGCCTCCTTACTTATCCTTGTTCGTGTCGATTTTCATCATGAGATACCCCCTTGTACTCATGTGTTTATGGTCCCCCATTTGGACCTTTGCTGTGTGGCAGCACCCTTGAGTCACCCTTGTTTAGAGCATCCGAGTTGAGTTATCATCACATTCATGGAGTCTATCCTGAGTCCCTTTGTATCCCATCATAGGCCTCCATCCTTCATTGCTTGGTTCCTCTATCGTGTCGCACATTATGGCCTTCAGCCCCATTGTCCCGTATCCCTCATGATATCGCATCAGTCACTACCAAGTCATCCATGCCCTCTATGCTCTAACAAGGGAAGTCATCCATTCGATACTCAGTATCCCCCACTCCATCATCATCATTACTGTCACTCTGTCAGTCACTCTACTCTTTTCTCTCATGCCTTAGTTGAGGATCCCTTATTGCCTCACCTATGGCAGACCTCCTTCTATCGACATCATCTCATTCATTCCAGAAGACAGTTCTAGAGGGTGGTGTACCTTAGTTCCAGCTTCCATACTTGTTCGGTACCTCGGATCAGGAAAAAGGGGATTCCTCATTACCCTTTGACTTTATTGCTTCTCAGCTCCAGCTCCTTTCAGCATGATCAAGATACGTATACTTGATGGTCTAGTGATGCAGCAACATATATTGGTGATTCGCGGGTGTGTGTGAGATGTCTCAACCCTCATGAGGGGGTGGCCTTGTAGGTAGCCCCCCACATGCCCGGATTACCTCTTCATTCCAACCTTTGATGCAGCTCCATATATTTGATGATGTCGGCCTTAACCGCTTGCAACGCCTCTTTGATTTGCATGTATCAGTCAGATTTTGCGAGCCCTTCCCCAAATATATGGGGAATTTGGGTTGTATTTTTATCTCATGTACTCAGATATTATTTTATAAGTCTTGGCTGTTATCCCAAGCACAACATGTATGTGGGATTCATCATTATATCTTTTATTTGGCTCATGTTTATGCCAGCATGCACTTTATAGTTCGGTTCCTTGTTTACTAGACACACTATTATTTTGTACTTTGTCTCGGTGGGCATAGGTATGCCTCCCCCACCACCTTTAGCACAAGTACCATCTCATAAAAAAGGACTTTTTGGACCTGTAAGTCTCGTCTCCTCAGTGTCTAGTCCTTTAACACATTAGACTACCTTACATTTCTCTCTCTGACTTCCCTCTTGATGTCTGGTGATTGAGTTCTTACAACGTACTTTGGTCATACGATTTTATCCTAACTCTCGCACATTGGAGGGAAATTTGTTACACCATTTTTTGGTCATCTAACCTATTATCATTAGATGGACCCATGTACACCATGTAAGACCAATTTTACCCTGTTACCGATAAAATTTTGTCATACCAAATGGTGGCTAAATGATTTTGGAGCCTTCAAGAAACAAATTTTATTGCAAAAGTGTTACCTCTTGAAGTCTCATGAAGATATCTGGTCATTAATCTTAAACTTTACTATTGTTTCATTTCGTACTCTGAAAATTCTGCTATTTTCATAAGTCAAAACACTGCTGCAAAGACCCCTTTCCTCCTTCCACCACAAAACTAACCTCTACTTTTACCTCTTTCTTCCATAAAATTCCTCTATTTTTTCATGAGTTTCCTTCTTCCATTCATGAAAACCCACTTTGAAACGTTTAAAACCCACTTTTTTAGCCTTACCGAAACCCTCGAATCCCTTTAAAAAACATTGAAAAATCATAAAAATTTCATGTTTTTTATTACAGGATTTAGCCCCTTTGGCTAAGCCCCCTAACCACTTCCCCACATGTGCCTTTGCCATAAAAACCAAGCGTTAACCCCTTTCAGTGTTAATCGCATCGCAAAATCCCAACGCACAAGTTTGTTTGACATCTTTCAAATGTTCCGATGCGATTATCCCTCTGTTTCATGACCCCGATCGTATTATTATATTATTTTTTCATATAAACTATGGGCCTGCCTTCCGTGCTTAAAACCTTGTAAATAATCCTTTCTCGATCACCTTTTTCTTTGTAAAACCCAAAAACCCATTTTTCCAAAGTTTTGATCAAAAAAGCCAAATCACGTGTTAAATAAAAAATGGTTAGATTAAAAAGACCGATCGCGCAATCGCATCGGAAAAATTCAAATGGGTTGATTAAAAAGGCCGCATCAAAACTTCCGATGCAATTAAAGTCCCATATCCATAGTCCCCAGTACTTTTCTTTCTTTGAAAAAAAACAAGTGCAAAAGCCGAAACTCTTATCGCATCGGAAAATTTTTAATGGGTTGATTGAAAAGCCCAGGCCCAAAGGCCCGACCCCGATTAGCCCCTATATACATGAGCCCGGGGCCTATTGGAGGTCTATATAAAACCAGGCCCAGAACCAAGCGCCCAATCGCATCAGAACTTTTCCTTTGGTGCGGTTTAAATTTTTACCACCACCGATTGCGATGGCCCGATCGCGCAATCGCATTGGCCTTTTCTCCGATCGCGCAATTGCATTGCCTCACTCCTGACTACCGATTGTGATGTCCCCCGATGTTTCACCCGCCATCGATCTGATCTGTAGATTGATGGTCTGCAATTAATCGCATCACAAATTTCGATCGGTGCAGTTGCTCACCACCCTCGATTGCGACCTCCGATTTGAAATCTTCCAATAGATTCTCCACCGTTGATCTGATCCTCAGATCAACGGTCCACATCCAATTGCATCAGAGATTTTCGACAGCCCTTTTCTTTTTTACCCCCGCCGATTGTGATTCCCTGATTAGATCTGGGCCATCTATCTGCATTCATCCGACGGTCTAGATTATTTCCGACACCCATTCGCCTTTTTTGCATTTTTCTCCACCTAAAGTTTTTTAACCTATTTTCTTTGTATTTCCATTATTTTTCATTATACGACCAGGATCACTCCCAACCATCGATCTTTGCAGATCGACGGGTCCGACTTATATATCCCTCTGTTCTCCTTTTTTAAAACCTCTTCCAAGTAGGTCTCCACCATCGGATGATTGCTATTCGACGGCCACGCTCCTCCCCGAAGCCTCCGAAGCAGTTAAACCCAATAAACGCAGGATTTTGTAATTTTTGTATGTTTTTTTTGCAGGATCTAATGGATTTCAAATGTTTTAAAGAGAAAATCAAAGCCAAAGGATGAAAATATTTCAGACTTTGTTTATTAAAGGGATCCATTTAAAAGGTTTCGATACCACAATCCATCGGTGCATCATGAAGCGCTGATACCATAAGAAACCTTTGCGGATCTAAACATCAACAAGACACCATGAAGAGAAAGATAATTAAAGAGTATCAGACCGACAACACAGAACCAAAGAAGAAAATTGTTTAGAGACTGTTAACACACTTTGGAGGTTTAAGACATTAATTTGATTGAATCAAAGATCTAATTCACGATTAAAGGAAGTTTGAAGACCAGAAGACAGAGATTAGGCTTAATTAAAGACTAAAACACATAATTCAAATATACTACAGGTGTTTTAGGTTAAAATAAAATATATGTCAGTTCAAACAGCCTATGCTACCACATCAGGGGCAAATTGAATCCTCCAGCTACCGCACAACCACCTACAGCCTCAAAGTAATCAAAGGGAGGCCAAGTTATTACCAGACCAAGAGAATTTGCATCAATGCAGCCACACAGTTAATTCCACCAAAGGAATTTATTATAAACTGTCAAAAGAAGTTATGTTAAGGATAACGCAGAGCCTTAAAGTCAACAAATTGTTTCCAGCAAGCCTAAATATTTAATGTAATCAATTAATACAAGAGAAATATCAGAATGTTCTCCATCGAGCCCATCAAAGGCCGAGAAGTCTTGAATCTGTATTAATTGTCCTAAGAGATATTTTATCAGATCTCACCTCCTCATCCTTCTATAAATACTTTTGTAGAAGATGAGAATCTGTTGGTTGGTTGGTTGTTTTTTTATCACAGTTGTAATACTGAAACCCTCTGAAATAAATACATAGTCCGTTGAAGTTGAAGAACAAATTGAAGTCTTGGAGGTCTTGATGATGTTGTTGCATGTTTGTTCCTGAGAAGGCTCTATCATTGGATCCATGAGCTTGGCTATTGGTGAAGTATTCTGAACTGTTTGATGTTTTCTCCTGTTTTCATTTTGTTCCATGATTTCTTACTACAGCAGGTTGAAATTCTTAGGCTAAGAAATTACTCCTAGAAGCACCTTAGACCTGTTCATCCTTCACTATTTCATGTTTTCTTCTGTTGAAGTATTTTAGAGTATTTAACCTCTCTCTTTAGTATTCATTCTTGTTTATTTCCTTAATAGTTATAATAGTTGGTTTCAGCATGATTTGTGGTTCTCCCTGCTTGTCTGCTGCCACTTAAAAACTGTTATTGAAGTCTCCCTTTGAATTTCTTTGCTTACAGTGAATCAAAGAGGTCTGTTTTGATCTTGCCCTTTGTCCTCACTTAAACAGTTGGCTTAAAGGTCGTTATAATTATGATCATAGATGTTTTTAGGTGTTCCCTTTTCTATGACTGTAATTATCAGTAAATATTTTATGTTTCTAAGTCCTTTAAAATAAATATTTGAGGAAATAGGGTGTTCCCCGAATCTTAGATTTCATTTTAAAAGTTGTTTTGAAATCATTATTTGCTTAAAGGTGTGATTTGTAGAATTTATGGTTAGCCTTGTCTATCAAAGAGCTCTTTATTGTTCAAATTATGCTTTCAAATTCCCTTTGTTGAGAATTAAACCTCTCTTTCCAAATCATTAATGTTCATCTCATTCCAAAAACAAAAGGATCATGTGGCCAAGTTAGATTTTCCCTTTGATATCCCATATCCATTGATGAGTTTGTTATGACCTTTTCTTGACTCCATTGCCCAATGAACCAGATATTTCTTTGTCCTATATATCTTTCCTAGGCCTTTCATGTTCTGCTGTATCATTCCAACCAAACAAACAAACAAATAAACACCTGCACTTAATAACTAGTCTAAAACCAATACTCAAAGCACACAAGATAAACCTTTGCAAACAAACTTTTGAGAGATCCCTCTCTGAGAACAGGAGGACTAGATCCTGTAACTCTAAAGATTGGTTCTGATGTTGCCTTGTCTTTTTATTTTCCAAACTATCAAAACATGGGACACCAACATACTCCTAAGTAAAATTGCTTTGGGTAAGTGAAATGACTTAAGTAAAACACCTTTATTAAGTTGTTTATGGTCTAAATAGGAAACCCCAAAGGAAAATAATAAATAAATCTATATTTGTTTATATTTGTTCAAGGAATAATTAGTTAACATCAATTTGTTTATATTTCCTGGTCATATTTACCCAAAATAAGGAACTTAATTAAGTAAATCCTTATTTATTTAATTATTCCCTAAGAATAAGTTATTTAAATCATTATTTAAATAATATTCTTAGTTAAATTTGACTAAATCATCCATAAATAATTAAATAAACCATTATTTATTTAATTATATTCCCATCATTCCCCTAAAATGATAAATAAATCATTTACTTATTTATTATTTATAAATAAAGGAATTGACCCAAGTCAAGAATCCCTTTCCCTCCAACAAATATAATAAAATATTTCTAAAAGGTGCTTCTAGAATTCGATTAATAATATTTTATTCATGTTAAATTCAAGTTCTAGAATACCCTAATATTTTGTTATAAATAGAAGTGGTTTTCCCATAGAGTGGTTTTCCCATTCATTTGTCACCTTTAATTTGCATATTAGTTGCATTAGATCACTCGATCTATACAGATTTTGGTCCGACTTGAGCCATTTATTATCATTGTGACATTCTCCATTATCTGCTTTGTGAGCTCCCTTTGAGTTCTATGTTTGTCTGGGTTTTCTACACCAACAAGAGAGAGAAATTTTAGATCTGAAGTGCTGAGGACTTTCAAGAACCCATCCCATTGAGGAGAATTGGAAACACCTTTCTTGTTTTCCTCTCAGGTTCCCTTTAATATAAAAATTCTTTCAAAAATATTGTTCTTGTCTTGTCTATTGGATGCATGGAGAAAAACTTCATTTTCACTGTTTAATGTCTTTTTATGCATAGATCTGGATTTGTGCAGCTTTGTCTTGATCAACTAACTGTAGATTTGAAGATATTGGCAGCCATAATTGATGTTAGGGCTATTTGTTAAAGTGGTCTTTTTCTGACAAAAGATTCATACTAACACCTTCCCTTATTATATTAACTAAATTTAATCATTTTGTTAAATTCTTAAATTATAAATTATTATTTAATAAATTTTCTTAAAACCTTAAAAACTTTTAATATTACACTTATTAACTAACTAGTCAAATAACATCTAGTTTCTAACGGCTAGTTTTAACAACTATTACTGGGAAAATGTGCAACCTTACTATTTATTCAATGAGATTGATTCTTTCTTCACCTTGTTGTGAGGATGAACCACATTAGTTGGTTCAAAACGTCGACCAAATCCTGATAATGTGATTAATCCGAAAGAAATCTATCTACAATTTCATAGTTCTGGGAGGAAAATAGGACTTGGTGATTATGTAGTTACATAGTTCAAGAGCTCAAGGTTTGAGCTTGAGCTCATATATTATGCAATGCGCAGTTGGGGCCAGGCTGGAGGGTCAAATTGTGCAGTTTTGGAGGCCAGTTTTTGGGCTTCAGCACTTAAATTTCACAATGCCCAGTCTTAGAAAGTAGGAATTGTGAATTGTGTAGTTTCAAGAGTTAAGTTTGTAGCTTGAGCATTGGGATTGCAAAATGTGTAGTTCAGGAAGGTTAGATGAGACTAAGTTGCTAGGAATTTTCAGAATTTTGGCTAAGTGTGGGATCAGTGAAATTTATGTGAACAATAATAAGACTTGACTATGATCACACACTTATACACTCGATGACACACATAGATAATACAGAACACATGAACACATGCTTCCCTTATTGTGACAACTTATGACAAGTGCGACACTAAAGATACACTTTGCGACGACAATGAGGACATTTGTGCGACAGTGCTTCAAACTTTGGAAATGAGTGTGACGGATATATACATGGTAAGATAAACTCATTTTCACAAACATAACCTCTTGAAATCACCAAAATAATCTTATGCACATTGTGCAACACTTAAAATGTGAAAATATGGTGATTTCTACAGTGCGAACAAAACTTGTGATGTGTGAATGGTAGTGAAAGTAACACATGCCAGAGAAAAGATAACATTAAAACAACAGTAATTAGAGTGAAATAAATTTAAATAAATAGCCAAAAACATGAAAACAACACTCGTGGAAACAAAGGTGCGCAGAAGTGATAGTTTTAAAAACTCACCAAAATAGAAATACAAACACAACTAGAAGTTATAAATTGTCGATGTCAATGTGCACTGGTTGTCGACATGGATTGGACATCACATAGGCATATATTTTATGGACCATGCTATGATTGTTCAAGATTGCATAAAATAATGTGCGCATGCACTTGTTGCGGACTAAGCATATGAGAGAAAATGACTTCGACACTTCCAATCCAAGAAGGGAGCGCAAAAGCATCAACTGATCATTAAGTGACTACGGAACGGCTAATCGCAAGATCAAAAGTAGGCTCCAAAATTCAAGTATAGGTAGAATTTTGGAGGGGATTTATCACAGTGACAGCAATTGGTGACACACTATTAGATCTCCAACTTCTCTGCCTTGATCAATTATTTTGTGCAGGGTCTAATTCTTCAGGGAGTATTGATTCATCATTCATATTACCATGGCTTCCCCACTTAGTCGTGCATAAACATAGTCCCCTTCATTAATTTACTTGGTTAAGCACAAACATAAGACCAACGATCACACAATGTTTCAAATCAGGATAGGGTAATGAAATTCATGAGCTTTATATTTTTAGAGTATATGTTTTCATCTCTGGTGTTGCTTTGCTGCCAACAGGCCTGGACAACACCCTGGTGGAGTCACTTCAGGAACATAAACATTTCTCTACTTCCAGCAAGCATGGATAGTACCCCAGCGGAGTTGCTTGCTTCACCCCTCTATGTAGGAAGCCTTTCCCTTCTTTCGCCTTTATTTATTTATTTATATATCATTTTTCATCGACACTTATTTATTTCAAGGGTGGAAGAGGGATCCTGACTTATTGAGAGTAGGAAAGGTTGTCCCTTCATAGAATCATATATAAGACCTCTAATATTGGTTTTCTCATTTATATTTTCCCCTTTTCCTTCTCTACTTGATTGGATCATCTTGAAAACAACAAAACAGAAAAACATGAGTGTAGGCATGAGGTTTTCTAGAATAGACATGGAGATCATGGTTTGACACAAGGCTTTCTTAGCATAAGGATCATATTTTCTATTGGAACATCATCGACCAAAATATGTAACCAAGATAAGGAAGAAGGACAAAGAGATAACAAAATGTTGTAGTGTCATAAAGACCTTTTCTATTTTTCCACTTTCCGTTTTGAGCCATCAGAGCATCTTCATGCAAGGTCTTACTGATAATAAAAAAAAAAGGAAAATACATAACACAACAAGAAATAAAAACTAAAGCACAAGAAAAAGAGGATAAAGAAAATCATAATGCAAGACAAAAGTACAAAAAGATAATAGATACTAAAGAGAACAAGTGTGAGATGAGTGAAAGGGACAGAAAAACTAGGATGCAGTTAGTCCTACTCATAACCTAACAACTAGAAGGTTAGGGTCAGATACGAACAATTAAAATCGATATAAATTAATGTGCAAAAAAAAATATAATAACTTGAATAACTTGCACAAAAATTTGGACGTCTTGCTTGTCAGCAGAAAGATATGGCATGGCCTCTATTTCTATCAAGTTTACATTCTTACCCTTTCGATGAGAACCATCATTCAACAAAGCTCAGAAGCTTCTCACATATGTGTCTCTATCTACACCGAACTCCTTAGTAAGTGCGAGGAAAGATCGAAACTTTATATTTGCAACGGAGCTTTGTAGGTAATCTTGTTCCAACCATTCAACGATTGGATCATAAAATTCATGAAATCCTCTTGAAAATTCCAAAATATTTGAAAAGATGAATTTTCAATTAGAGGCATGGGATTACGATGATAATATTGCAAGGAAAAATAAATTTGATAATGTTCAGTAGGCATGTCAAGATAGTGATGATTTGACATAACCATCAGAGAGTGTGTGAGTCCCTCAACTGCTTGACAAGTACATAGAAAGTGATATGTTAAACCATAACGATCAAAGGATGTAAAATATTTGTCATCAGACATGATGACGGGAATATAGTGAGTTAAATGAAAATCATTAGAGGTATAATCATGATCATATGGGCTGATTAAAGAATCAGATTCCCAGTTTGTAATTAACCAAGATAAATCAATTTGGGCATCTTTGCGGGTGCTCTGAACAATAAAACCAATTTCCTCGCATGCTGAATATAAAAAACCATTTTCCTGTAACTGGCAACAAACCGTACAAGCGTCGTAATAACTGTACTGATTTTATATGGATGTCAGCACAATAAACACATGAGACCATTCAGGAAATACTACATAGGGGAATTTGATTCGCACAATAACGTGTGAATTTATTATCACTCAAGAAGATTTTAGGTGTGATGAAGGGAAAAAATTATAATACAAAATTCTCAAGAAAAACTAAGAGCTGACTATTAAAAATTGAATTTGATAGGCACGATTCCTTTGGACAAAGATAGTCTTTGAAATGATTAACTTTGCAATCCCATGACTCTATGAGAGATTCACGTTCCAAACCTGAAATTGATGCGAGATATTTGCATGAAGATGGATCAAATAAAGAATATTCTTGAATCTGATCAGAAACAAAATCTCAAAAGTTTTAAATCTTGCACCTGGAATACCAAACATCTTTCAGAAAGATATTTACATCGAGTGAAACCATGAAAAAAGAATTATTGTATAAGATAAACTAGATCTAACTTAGTACGAGGGGCTTACTAGAGTTTTGAGATCCTGGCATAACCATCAATGGAAGTTGAAGTGCATCGACTTCCTGATAAGTCCCGAAACTTTCAAGGATTGTAAAATCGCATCTCGAAGATTGAACAAGATCGTGCATGGCGTGAGGATAGTTTCTACCACTGGTTTTAATAACACCACTACATATTGTATGGAATCCATCTCTGTCAGTAATTTGATTAGATTTTTCAACTTCAACAACCAGATTACTCAAGTTGAAATATTTGTCTAATCGCAAATCTAAAGATGTATAAATTGGATAAATTTCATGAGGAAGTTGATTTGAAGAGTTGTCTTCATGCAAGAGAGGAGATGATGAGGGATGGAAAGAGTACTCAATGATTTTATTGTTTTTAATTTCATCATGTATAATCTCACCACCTTGTGTCAATTGATAATTTAACTCATTGGATGAAGAACTTGAAGAGAATGGAGTATCTCCATCACAAGTAGATGCATCACAAATGGTAGAGCACAAGGGATAGCAAGATAAAGAGGAAGTTTTGATAAGGAAATCTTCTTTGAACCAACCATATTCTAAATATAAAGTAAAGTATTCATGGGTGAAAATGTGAAGTTGGATTACATTTTTTGCCCTTTTTTGAGAAAAAAATTTCATTTTTTTCTGTCCTTCAACTTTCTGCAAGCCAAAACGATTTTTCTGTTTAGAATTTCATTTTGCAATAAAAATAAAAGTTGTCAGAAATTTTATTAACTTTCTATTACTTATTTTTTGGAATTTTTTTATACACATTTGATATGTCAACTTGGTGTTTCTGTGAGTGTGTGTTTTTTAACAATCAAGTGATTCATAAAAATTCATGTTAATATGCACTGCTGTATTATTTGAAACTTTCTATTTTTTAGAAACAAAATGCGTTACAACAATCTAGACAAAGTATACTTCGGTTTTGTTATATTTACAAAGCTAACTGATGCATATCATAATTACTAGAATTTTTTGAACTGGTCGAATATGAAAAAACTGCATATTTTGAATATGTTTCGCGATGCGCGAAATTTATTAACATATAAGTTATAAACTAAAAATCTAAAAACTACCCATCAC
>CM076573.1:831884415-832322426 GCA_034641835.2 Pinus albicaulis
TTGCTTCTCGACTAATTTGAGAAGTGGCTTCCATCTCTGACCGTAAAGTTTCGACATGAAAAGGTCGACTAACCGATGGTGGCTCAAGGCAAGGCAACTCAACATCACGTCCAGTGCCCCTACGGTCACACAATCGAACTTTCCTAGCACTTAAAAATTCAGAGGGAAGGTCATTGTAATTGGGTTTCATTTGCAAAAATAATTCTGCATAAAATAATTTTGCAAAATAAAGCGGAACCTCATCGTTCCATGGGAGTCTTCCATAGGCCGCAAGGTGTCTATCATACAAATAGTGATCTATATTAGGGTGCTTGAAATATTGCACCTTCAACATCTTTCTTTTCGACCCTTTTTTGAAATTAAACATAGACTTGGCCATATCTGTTGTAACTATTTGTTTAAAAACCTCCCATTTATTGGGACCCATCACTGTTTCCTTTATTTTTCTCATGACTTATACAAAAGTATCAATGGTTGGCCCAAGCTTTCGGTACACATCTACTAGTTCACCTAAAGAGTGTGTAACAATTTCCAAGATTTTTGGACTCTCAGCAAGTAGATTCAAAGCCACGAGATCTCTCTGCAATTTTGCATGAAGATGTTGACACATTTCTAAGGTGCATTGTTGCATGTTTGTTTCCCAAGGTATATCGTAAATGTCGGTCAGATAAGTCGTGGTTGGTGGAGAAAATTCTTCTTGAATGAAGCGTTATGCCCTATGTCTTTTTTGAGCAACATTTGGAGCAACATTTTCAGCCTCTGCATCAATATATAAAAAATTTTATATTAAAAAAATACATGTAAACAAATTTGTACAAATTGAAAGAAAAAAATATTCAAATTGATGGCCACCTCGATGTGTGTGGCTATCATCTTTCCCACCCTGAGACTTTTGAGAACCAGAATGACCTTGCTGAGAACCAACACAACAACCGATTGGTTGAGAACCAACATGAGCATCTGTTTATTGGCCTCTAGGGGAATACATATCATCACCTTCATGCAACCCGCCAGAACTTATTGATGGCCTTCTAAGGGAATCTGAACGACCACCAACCTGATGAGATGAGAGAGAAGCTTCATAAACAAATATAAATTTATAATCAATTCAAAATACATTCATATGTATGAATACATGTACATATTCATTGATTAAATTGTGTGAACCATACCACGATTACGTGAACCATGGGCATGCTCCATTGATGGAGTAGACACCCTTCTCCTCTTGGCTCCTAAAAAATAAAAAATGAAACTTATTAACAACTAATTCAACTCACAAAATTGATAAAAAAATCAATTCGATATGTACAAACATGTACGTATATGTATGGAGATTTAAGATTATATTTAAATACCATGAACACCCCTCAATCACTGATCCCCCTCTCTCGTAGAGATATGGGATTCTATTGATCTTCGTTGTTCATCCTCCGTGATATATATATCTACAATGGACATTTAAAATTATTTTTTAAAATTCTATTTAAAATAAATTCAAAATAAATTCCAGAAAAATTAATGTAATTTAGTGTACACAAATTATGTAAAACACAACTTTCAAAGCACTAATTGATGTGTGAAACTCAATTTAAGCAAAAAAATTTATACAAATGTTAAGTTCACCAAATTTCACTTTACATGGTGGGAGCACACTTGGTATAAAATTGAAAAAAACACATGGTCATTAAAAACACGTGAAATTCCATTTAAAAAAAAATGTTGAAGTCCCCGCATTTTAATTTTATAAAAATGTGAAGTTCACCACTTGTTGCAGATGTGAAGTTCACCAAGTTGCATTTTACATGGTGTGGTGGGAGCACACTTGGTACATAATTGAAAAACACATATGGTCATTAAAAAAGACGTATTTACAAGTACAAAACACACACATATCCAAGATATGTTACAATGTCCATCAATAAATGTTGAAGGAAAGCGTCTCAACACTAATTCATCTTTGAGAGATGAATCTTGAATTTTTGAAGAAGAGCGTCTCAAAACTAATTCATCTTTGAGAGATGAATCTTGAATTTTTGAAGAAGAGCGTCTCAAAACTAATTCATCTTTGAGAGATGAATCTTGCATTAGCATTGCCCCGTATAATTATAATTCATCTATTAATTCATCTTTGATAGATGAATCCTGAATTGGCATTGCCCCACACAATAAATCAGTAGACATATTATTCACATTTGTACAATGTCTTATACTAAAAAATTGAAATTGGCTGACAATATTGTTTGCTATTACATGCAGTTCTTGTAGCCTCTCCTTCTTAACTTGGTACACGCCATTCATCTGGTTGCACACAAGTTTAGAATTGGTGAAAACTACAATTCCATTTGATCCATACTCCATAGTTGTTCCCAAGCCTTCTATCAATGCAATATAATATGCCTCGTTGTTTTTTGTTCTTCCCAGTATATTCATTTTCCTTTGGATGAATTTTCTAGTCACAATATTGGAAAGCACATATGTAATCAATGCTTTCCCTGGATTGGGATAGCAAGAAACATCTATGCATAATTTCCATTTTTCAACCATATTTAGTGGATTTTTTTATCCCTGAAAAAAAACAAATTCAATAAAAATATATTAAATTAACATTTATTGCAAATGCATGGGAGAAATGACACATGTGCATGAGATAAATTACATGTGCATGGTTTATCTTAAAGTTTGACTTAAATTTTATGGTAGAATTCACATCTAGAAATGAGATGCATTAAATATTGCATTGCCTACAGTTTAAGGGATATTTATGACACATATACATGGTGCTGAACCTCAGGATTACTCTCTATTTTATAGTTTTTCTCACCTCATTTCACCACTTTTCCATAATATCACAAACCCTAATCAATGAAGAATGCTAAGGTTTTGTCTTAAGGATACATTTAAATGATTGTCATATTATATTTTCATGATTTTGCTATTTGGATAATTTTTTTCCATTTAGCTACAAAATGCAGCCTGTTCTATAGCTAACTCTTTGTTTCATAGCCACTCTTATGGTTTAGAAATTTCCAGGTGTCAGTGGAGGAATTGGGCCACATGGGTGTTTCTAGAATCTTGCCTACATGGATTCTATCCTACTCACTCGGTCCATATCGACATAAAAAGGAGTCTAAACTTATGGTCAAAGTTACAAGTCAAAGAACGTTACCTACAACAGTAGGACTCTTGATTTTATCTTCGTAGAAAATCATGAGTCCAACAGTCCTATTTCAATTGCAATTCAAGTTAGACATCTTTTTCTAGTTTAACTCGCAATTAGTTATGTAATTTCTCTTTAAATATTAGTTCCACAGAACCGAGAGATAGTTCAGTACATTTCAGATTTCTAATTGGATACTCTGTTTCCATACCTTTTTTTTATCATAATAAAGAAGTTCAGCTTGCCAAATTCTTGCTTGATTGCACCTTTAACAAGCTAGGAGTTCAACCATATCAGTTGTAGAGGGCCCCTACTTCTGAAGGAGGTTTTTATTGTGTTTTCTAGTTAGATTTCCTTTACTCTCTTTTAGCAATTTATGTTTCCAAATAGGCTTATGCTTCATTTCTAGCTTTCAAGTAGTTTAATGATAAATTAAAATTGTGTATACTTACTCTTCCAAAACATTTCATGAAAATAGAAACTATGTTTTCAAAATTGGATTAAGGATTGAAGTGCTAAGAAACCACAGTTGTTTAGTTTTACTATTCCTGTCTTTTCTTTCCATTAGAATAGAGTTTTCAATTGTTGTGTTAACAGATGTTTATGAAAGCCATTTTCAATATGCTAATCCTACATTAAATGGTTAAATATCTCACACATACAGTGGTTGAAGTTATCTTGCTTATTGTTATTTTCTTACCAAAAACTAAGGCATAATTTATTTCTCCGAAGGCATCTCAAGAGGTTAAACACTTTACATTTGAATGTGGCAGACAAGTCAATTATACATTAGTTGATTTTAGTTAGATTTTACATGATTTTACTTTCAAGATCCTCACTTAATTGCAAACAATAATCTTCCTAAAAATCACTCTAGAAGGAATTGATCTAATCATGTTTCCAGATGAGATGGTTGAATGATTAATGAAATGCAATTTCTAAGTTATCCATTTGCAAATTTTTCTTATTTCTTTAGTTCAAACAGGTGTAATTAGTTACCTAACATTACTTCAAGAAGACCACTCTTTATAAAGTGAATAATTGGAGTAACTAAACACATCTTATATATTTTCATTTGCATTCTTTGTTTTCTATTTTAGGACCTTAGCAGACTAAAGTACAAGCAATTTCTAAACTCCATCTCAATAGGGTCATGCCTAACAATTGAATGTTGAGGTAATGAAAGGTACAACATTTGATTCATTTTTTTTCTTTCAATTAAGATAGGCATTGTAATTCTCAATCTAATTTTTATAAATAGATCCATGAATTAGGACTAATAAATAGATTAGATAGGTTCTTTGACTTCCAAAATAAGTCTTAAAACTAGCCCTCAATTTTTGGTATGTTTTTATGAAAATTAGATTAGTTTTGGTATGCTTCCTTTTCTTCCTTCTAAAATACATGTAGATTCACATAAGTCTTTCCATATATTTATATTAACCATCCTTAGATCTAAAAGAACAAAAACCCCCATAAAAACAACATAAAACAAAAAACAACAAAGTAAGGAATAGGTTGCTTAAGCACATATGGTGCACCACACTTCATCAGATTACTAGCCCTGGTTGATAATGAATGAAAGAAATTTAGGACACTAAATTGACTAAACATTTTGGCGCCATTGCCAAGGAATTGTAACTATGTAGCCTTATTTATTACATTAAAAAAACAATGATATGCGTAGAGAAAGAGACTCTAGGGGCAGATTCATAACTAGAGGCAGAAACTTAATCCATACAACACCATTCAGTCCACCTAGACCAAGAAGCATTACACCACCATCTGAAACTCATATCCCATATTTTACTAGTCATAGACTTCTAGAAGTTCTAAGATCAGATATCAAGTTAGGAGGATCTCCTACTTCATCCACTGAGGCAATCTCAGAGGAAGAAGATCCTAGGACTCCAATAGAAGGAGTAACCTTTTTCACTTCTACAGGGGAACATATTCTAGCTGAAGAGTTAGAAATCCCTAGTGAAGAGGAAGAATAAGAACCTTTCTTCAACATACCATTGACAGAAGAACCAAAGGAGAAGTTAACCCTACAGGTTGAACCTTATATCAGCTCTGAAGAATCTATCATGGAAGGAAGAGGAGAAGAAGGAGGAGAGGGAGAAGGAGAAATTTTTAACAAAGAAAATGTTCTATTTGTAGGAGGTAGAGGTAGAGGAGGAGATAGAGGAAGAGGTAGGGGAAATTCAGAAGGAGGTAGAGGTAGAGGAAGAGATAGAGGAACTGAGAGTTCTTTTGGATTCCCTATAGTATAAGAAGAGACAAATGCTACCATGAAAAATATCTCACCTTCTATTCTCCCAAACTTTCATGGATTAAAAAGTGAAGACCTTGAGACCTTTTTATTTGAATTTGAAGTCTTGTGCAGAATTTATGACTATCTACAAAATGCTCAAAAACTCAAATTGTTTCCTTAAACATTGAAAGGAGCAACTGTAAAATGGTTCATGAGTCTAATCACTAGGTATATTAGGACATGGAATGATATGAAGAGAGAATTTCTATAAAGGTATTTGGACTATTTTATACCTGTTAATCACAAAGAGGAAGTGTTTAAGGTGATGCAAAAATAGGATGAAAATTTGGAGGATTTACTGGAAAGAATCAAGTATAACATTGAAAGAGAAAAAATGGAAAATCTAGATCAAGACACTCTAAAATCTCTTTTGTTGAAAACAATTAGAGATGAATGGATAGATAACCTTAACATGATGGAAGGGGGACATATCTCAACTTCCATTACCTGATATTGGGGAACTATGTATTAATCTCTCAAGAGGAAAATCAAAAATTTTGAAAGGACCAGGAGATCCTGCTCTTGTTAGGGTAAACAAATCTGCAACTAGAATAGTGAGTATGGCAGAAATTGGAAACATTCTTGATGAATTCAAAGAAAACATTTTAGGGAGTCTTAGTGAACAGATAGTCACCCTTAAGTTACAAAACAAGCAGAAAGCCGAGACTGATTCTTTGGCTATTTTCTGTCCAAAATTCAGAAAGAAACATGCTTTGAGAGAATTTCCTCTTGAAGAAAAAGTTATAGAAACCTGTATGATTTGTTCAGAAAGTCATCAGACTAAGAATTTTCCTTCAATTCCTGACCTTAATGTTGTTTTTCAAGAAGAAACAACATCAAATCCTACATAATCTCTTTGTTTTGTCTATAGAATACCATGGCAAGGGCCACAAACTCAAGGGTTTAACAACCAAATGAATACTTAGCCCCCACTAAATTGGAATTCTTGGCAGTAACCTTGGCCTCAATCTCAATTTCAATCTAAACCTTGGGTTCAAGGAATGAAAAACCCATATGGAAGATTTTCTCAGTACTATCAATATCCTCCATCAGATCCAAATTATCCTCCCCAACAAATTCCTCAAGAAAATCAACAACCTCCAATCCAAAACAAAAATCCACAACTCTCACTACCATTCCCTCAGAGACCAAATCAGTTACCTTCCCAACCATTACCAAACCACAACAATAAAAATCCTCAGAATACCTATATGATAGAAGGTCAGCCATTTCTAACCTATACGATTACTCCTATAGATATTAATGATGTCCAACTAAGATCTGGTAGGATATTAGAAAAGAGGAAGCCTTCTGTAATCATCCAAGAACAATACAATTCTGAGGAAGATTCTCTACATCCCAATAAAAGTTTTGAGGAATAAGTAGCTCTTCAAAACCAAAATTCTGAAAATAAAAAGCAAAAAAAACAAATAAATTCAACTCCTGTCATAGAGAAACCATCAGTATCTAGTTCTGCACCTCCTTTTCCTGAAATATTACAAATTGATAGAGCAGTAGAAAATCATATTATGTTTCCTAATTATGATTTCCTAGATGAATTGAAAAATATTTGCATCAAAATCCCTTTGTTACAAGCCATCAAGGAAACTCCAATTTTAGCTAAAACAATAAAGGAGTTGAGTATGAATAAATCAGGAAGAAAAATAAAAGAAATAAAAATAATCCAACTTGTAGGAAAAATAACAGACATAATGATGGGAAAATTTTCCATTCAAAAATATTTAGATCCCGGAAGTCTAGTTGTAAAAACACATATCAATGGAGTTGAAATTCCAAATACATTGATTGATTTAGGAGTAGCAATAAACATCATGATAAAACAGACCATGGAACAACTTAAGCTTCGTAATCTTCTTTATACACCTACATTACTGCAATTAGCGAATAGATCTGTAATCAAATCATATGGTGTGTTAGAAGATATTTCAGTGTCTTTAGATTCTTGGGAGTATCCTGTTGATTTTATGATATTAACCCCTAACAACAATCTAGGAGGACACCCAGTCATACTGGGAAGACCTTGGTTGGCTACAGCTGATGCTTTCATTAGCTATAGATCTAGTGACATGTATATTTCTTATGGTAATTCAACTAAGAAATTCACTCTGTATCCTATAGAAAGAACAATCACAGAGATAGATGACAAAGAATGGATTGATGATGAAGAAGATATACAGCCTCTCTTTACTATTTCAAACATTAGTGAAGATAGCCAAATCTTAAATACAATAGAAAATTATGAATCATCTCCAGAATATGAACATCATCAATTTCAAGAAAGATCCAATATTGAATATTTTTCATCTAGGCAGATGTCTCTTTACTCTATGGAAGAATTTGGTAGCTCTACAGTTGAAATCTTTCCAGGGAAAACCTTGAACATAAACAATAACTTAGAAAAGTTACAACAAGAGAAGCTAAACAAAACATTACAACAACATTCATCTGCATATGCATGGAAATACACTGACCTGAAAGGAATAATTCCTAAGACTTGTATACATCACATTTACATTGAGGAAAATTTCAAACCTATCATACAGCCTCAAAGAAGGATGAATCCAAATCTTAGGGAAATTGTGAAAGAAGAGTTGCAAAAGTTGTTAAATTTAAACTTCATCTATCCAATTTCAAGAATTCAGTGGGTTTCTCCTTTAGTGATTGTACCCAAGAAGAATGGTAAATGGAGGGTATGCATTGATTATCGAGAATTGAATAAAGATACCCTTAAATATCATTTTCCTTTGCCTTTTATAGATCAAGTGTTAGATACATTAGTAGGTAAGAAGTATTTCTCATTCCTAGATGGCTTCAGTGTTTACAACCAAATTCAGGTTGCACATGAAGATCATGATAAAACCACATTCACCTCTCCATGGGGGACTTATGCCTACCGAGTACTTCCTTTTGGATTGTTAAATGCACCTGCAACATTACAAAGGGCAGTAGTAGGAATTTTTGATCTAATACATGATTGTGTAGAAGTGTATATGGATGACTTTACAGTTTATGGTAATACATTTGAAGAGGGTTTAGAAAACTCGGAAAAGGTTCTTAAAATATTTAAGGAAGAAAACCTCTCACTAAGCCATGAAAAATGTTTCATGATATTTACTGAAGGGATTTTTTTGGGACATCACATTTTAGGAGATGGAATTAAAGTTGATCAATCTAAAGTTGAATTCATATCTAAGTTATCAGTTCCAAGTTTCTAGAAGGATGTTAGAAGTTTTCTAGGATTCAAAAGGAATTATAGAATATTTATAGAAAATTTAACCAAAATAGCATCCCCACTCTTCAAACTACTCACCAAAGATTGTGAATTTAGTTGGAATCCTGACTGCCAATTAGCATTTGAAACCTTAAAAGCAAAAATTTCTCAAGCACCCATCTTAAGAGGGCCTAACTGGAAACTACCTTTTCACATTTCAACGGATGCATCAAACATAACTCTAGGAGATGTGTTAGGACAAAAAGACTTGATCCCCTATGCCATCTATTACACAAGTAAAATTTTGACTGCCACGGAGTTGAATTACATTGTAGCTGAAAAGGAATTTTTAGTTGTTGTTCATGCTATCAACAAATTCATACATTACATAATAGGTTATGAACCTTTTTCCATACAGATCACTCTGCAATTAGGTATTTAATGAATAAATCTATTACTAATGGCAGAGTTACAAGATGGTTATTGCTCCTGCAAGAATTCAACATTACTATTCTAGACAGGCCTGGAAAACAAAACACAATTGTTGATTTCCTGTCTAGAATTCAAAATATCAAAGATAACACTCCATTTGAAGATAAATTTCTGATGAATGTCATTTTGGAATAACTACTCAAACCCCTTGGTTTGCAGATATTGCCAATTACTTAATTATAGGAAAATTACCTTCACATTTTCATTCTAGAGATAAAAGAAGAATCATTCAATTATGTTAGTATGAATCTTTTGTCAGAAAAAGACCACTTTAGCTACGCATAAAAAATAGCCCTAACATCAATTATGGCTACCAATATCTTCAAATTTGCAGTTATTTGATCAAGACAAAGCTACACAAATCCAGATCTATGCATAAAAAGACATTAAGCAGTGAAAATAAGGTTTTGCTCCATGCATCCAATAGATAAGACAAGAACAATATTTTTGAAAGAATTTTTTATATTAAGGGCACCTGAGAGGAAAACAAGAAAGGTGTTTCCAATTCTCCTCAATGGGATGGGTTCTTGAAAGTCCTCTGCACTTCAGATCTAGCATTTCTCTCTCTTTTTGGTGTAGAAAACCCAGACAAACATAGAACTCGAAGGGATCTCACAAAGTAAAAAGAAGAGAATGTGAGAATGATAATGGCTCAAAGTCAGACCAAGAGAATAGATCCAAAGTGATCCAATGAGCAACAAAATGTGACAAATGAATGGGAAAACCCTTCTATTTATAAAAAAATATTAAGGTAGTCTAGAACTTGGTGCATGAATAAAATATTATTAACCAAATTCTAGAGCAACCCTTTAGGAATATTTTATTATATTTGTTGGAGGGAAAAGGTATTTAACTTGGGTCAAATCCCTTTATTTGTAAATAATAAATAAATAAATGATTTATTTATTATTTTAAGGAAGTGGTTGAATGATAATTAAATAAATAATAATTTATTTAATTATTTATAAATTATTTAGTCATATTTAACAAGGAATATTATTTAAATAAGATTTAAACAATTATTCCTAGAAAATAATAAGATAAATAAGGATTTATCTAATTAATTTCCTTGTTTTGGGTTAAATATAACTTGGAATAATAATTAAATTATTGTTTAATTGATTATTCCATGAGGAAAATCAAACAAATAAAGATTTGTTTAATTTAATATTTCCTTTTGGAGTTTCCCATTTGGACCATAAACAACTTAATAAATGTGTTTTATTAAGTTATTTTACATAGCGAAAGTAATTTTACTTAGGGTAAAATTGGTTTTACATGGTGTACTTGGGTCCATCTAATGATAATAGGTTAGATGACCAAAAAATGGTGTAACAAATTAAGTGCAAGATATTCATGGATTACTAATGAATTGTATAAGACCAGTCCAGATCTCATTATCAGAAGATCTGTTCGAGAAGTGAAATGCCTGAAATTATTAAGGCATGTCATTATGAACCTTGTGGTGGACATTTTTCTGACAAGAGGACAGCCTATAAAATCCTTCATTTGGGATATTATTGGCCATCCATCTTCAAATATGCCAAAGAATATGTCAAAAGGTGTGACATTTGCCAAAGGGTAGGGAAACCTGCTCCTTCAAATGAAATTCCATTGCAACCTCAGGTACTCATTGAACCTTTTGAAAATTGTGCCTTGGATTTTTTTGGACCTATCAATCCTCCATCTAAACAAAAGAAGTATATTTTTTTATGCATTTATTATGTCACTAAATGGGTAGAGGCTAAAGCATTACCTTTTGCTAATGAAGGATCCGTAGTTAATTTTCTTTTTGAGGATATCTTCACACGTTTTGGTGTTCCAAGAGAAATTTTAATAGATCAGGGTTCTCAATTTACATCAAATATGGTGAAAAGGCTCGTGTAAGATTACAAGATCAAGCACAGAAATTATACTCCTTACCATACATAAGAAAATGGTCAAGTTGAATCTACCAATAAGGTGATTGAAAGAATTCTCACTAAGACCATTCATCTACACATAAGTGATTGGGAAGATAGGCTTCCTTAAGCCTTATGGGCCTACAGAACTACATGGAGGAACACAACAGGACATACTCCCTATGAACTTGTTTATGGGAAGCAAATCATGTTCATTATAAGTTTTCAGATTAAAACCGTCAAGATGGAAGTCCAATTGGGACTTGATTTATCAGAAGCACAGAAGCATAAACTGGAGAAACTAAATGAACTAGATGAAATCAGACAAGATGCAGTCCAAAGAACCAGTATAGTATAGCAACAAAGGACTAAATGGCATGACAAGTATATCAAAGAGAAAAAGTGTTAAGAAGGGGATTGGGCACTCTTGTTCGATTCAAAATTCAAGGATTTTCAAGGAAATTTTTAGAGTCATTGGCTTGGACCATATGAGATTGAAAAAGTATTTGATAATGGAGTAGCGAAGATCAGAACAATAGATGAAGAAAATGTATCTCTTCCTGTGAATGGTCATTGGTTGAAAGTATATCATAAACCACTTTCAAAAGAATAGTTTGTCAAGAAATTTCAGGATAATATTGATATGGAGTTAGTGAAGAAGAATTCTTCTTCTTCACAAACTTAGCTTTTAGTTTTCCTACATTTGACTAAAAAAAAAAAAAATTGTATAAGTATGAAAACCAATCAATGGTTGGCATACTTATGCAGAAAATACAGGGTGAAAATCAGAGCTCTCTAACATCCTATATTTTCTATTTTTCTTTTCTGTAATAAAGTAGTGAAAACTACATTCATATTTTTCGTTCATAATCTAAAAATTCAGTTTCATTCCAACACACTCCACTGTCATTCCATCTCATTCCACTTTCATTTCATTTTCACATTCATTCCATAAGTCATATTTCACTTTCATTCCATATTTATCACTCATTCCATTCATGTTCCATACTTTAAAAAAAAAAACATTCTACAGTTGAGTAGATTCTACTCTGCAGCTAATTTGATTCTACAGCCACTTCAGCGATTTTGACATGATGATTGAAAAGGTAATAAAGGATTATGCTTGAAGGCCACCATGCTACAAAAGAGTACCTAAGGAACAACATCAAGCAAACAACAAACAAAAAGGTGAAGTTCTAAGGTAAAGTGTAAAAATTTATTTTTAATAGAAAAGTTGAAAACGTGAAATATGTATAATATGTACATTCATATGTTCCTTGACAGCCCATCATTTGAATTGATTACAATCCTCATCATGATATATATCAACCATATCCCTCATATAAAGTTGCATAAAAGTCCATCATTAATATCCTTGATTGATGACTAATGGTCATGATCATGACGTGACCTACTTTTCTACGTCTCTTCAAGACCGTATCACTTACTTATTTCCTACAACTCACCATAAAACCTTCATCAGATCTGTTGTCGACAATTGTTGTCTCCCCTAGAGACAGTCTAGAGTTGCCATAGACCAGTGCCTAGGACATCTTAGCATAGCAGGGAGCATATAATAAAACTGGGTTGTCAATCCAAACCTCTCCTGCTATCTCATGTAAAACAAGGAAATTGGTTTAAATGGAACCAGGACTTACAAAAACTGCCACAGGGAAAGTAATGTTGAAGAGACAAGATGCAAAACTCCAACACAAAAGCATAAGACAGTTAAGAGACAATTTACTCTAAAGAGGGCCGATTCAAATAATATGCCACAGAAATCAAGTATCATAAGGTGTATGTAGTAAAAGAAATATAAGAAGATATTAGTTAACTTTGGTCTGATACCCAGATACACAACAGAACCATGTATGGGCTTATCAATCTAAGAATCCATACATGACAATGGTGTTTTAAAAGCACCCTCCCAAAGCAACTAATATAGTATAAAGATGGATGAAATGAACATGAAACAGTATATCATGCCTGAGCCATATTTAAAGTGCTTGACTGATTCAAGTATGGGCATCAACTAGGATGAATCCTTACCTAAAACCAGTGAGCCACTCGCATTCCAGTAACATGATACAAGAAGAAATATGAAGTGAAATATTGTATTAAAACACATGAGAGAATTTTACATACTGTGAGATATCAAAGACCATAATCCTCTAAAATAGACAGAACTCCTCCTTAATGAGACCCTACGGGCTCTGAGCCTTCATACAAAAGCTTTACAAAATGTATACAAAAAATGCCTTTCACTGCACAATTCTCAGATAAAAATTTGGAACCCTTACAATGTCTTTCTTCCTTCCTTTTATAGAAGAAGGAGAAGAGAAACTAATAAAAGAGGTAGGTGAAAACAATTAATTATTTCATTAAAACAAAATGGCGGAAACATTTCATGCCCATACTATTTGATAGCCATGAAATATTGCATGTACTCTGCGGCCAGCTCCATGAAGTAAATGCACTGGATAGAAGATCTCTTTAGAGGTAAGGTGTGAAGCATAAAATATATAACACTCTGTACTTTCCTGAGAGAAAAATCTGTGGAAGTAAGACCTGGAGGATAAGATTTTTATGTACTTGTACTCTCTGTCTTCTGAATGCCGAATTGGAATTTAAATTCTTCAATACCAAACACTGTATTCCTTGGATCTTTCATTGATATTGTTTTCCATGACAATTAATACCTCCATCTGTAAAATCTGCATTTTGAATTTCTCTGGAGGCTTCGACAGATTTTAACCCCTACTTCATTTAATGTTGGTCATATCATGGCGGCCCTCGGATCTTTCTTCACAAATTCTGCTCCTGAAACGTGGTCCTGTCATGCATTCCCGGCTTCTGTAATGGTGGCCGCAAATTATGATAGTTCTTTAGCACCAGACACCTGCAAAACTCACAAACACGTTAAAGAAAACCAGACGGGGGCGGTGAATGCGACGATGCAGGGTGGCGAAAAACGTATATATATGGCAGAGCAATACTTTGGGTGAAGTTTGGAAGGATACGTGAAATTTAGTGATGGAAATGGACTTTTACCCTTTAACAGAAATTTAGGTGAGAGACCGACACATCTACGACAGGAGCACGTGGACGGATGACGTGGAACCACAGGGTCGATGGCGTGGCGAGGTTTAAACACAGACCGTTCGATCTTTGGGGGAAATTGACGGTGAAAACGCATCAAAAAACAATGAGACGATGGGCCAGGGGTACTGCGGATGGGGACTAAAGGCCGTGCAACTCTGGAGATTAATAGCCGTCAGATTGAGCACTCAGGATCGGATGGTTTACATGAATTTCACTACACGTCATTGCCCGGGAGACAATGTGCGAAATGGAGCGGTTTTAGAATAGTGGCCAAGGACACTTGTCACGCAGCGTGTGGAATCGCTGTGATTTGCGGAATACCGCCAGCCCTTCAAAAGTGATGCGGGGAAAACTGGTTGGTTTTAAGGGTAAGGCATGGCGGGGACCACTGAACAGGGAAATATTGCAGACCATCGATCTGTGATTGATCGTGTGGCTGAGAGAGGGCCCGATAGCATTTAAACAATGAGCTTCTTTTGATCTGGCACAGGGTTACGCACCCGGGTCACGTGAAAGACTAGTTGTAGGAGGCTAAGCCCAAAAGGGCTCGGATTCAAATCTTTCAAAAGTGAGCCTTTCGGCCTTCGATTATGAAATATGGGTGCGGAGGAGGGCAACGATAAGCGGAAAAAGGGTCTCTTAGGCCACGGTAGGAAATTTGAAAGGTTCAGGAGGGGCTAATGGCCAAAAATTTGAATGAAGGGGCTAACATGTACAACATCGGCTCCATCTGGGGACGGCGCATTCATACTTGGACGCGTCGAGAACCTGCAGACCACCTGATTCTCTTTTGAATGACTCTGCTACTTATTCTCTCTGCATTTCTGTTTCCCACTTGATAATTCACCAGCGTGTTCACCTGGATTAAACCAAACTGATACAAAACTTATATACAATATGGTACATCAGGCATTCCATGCCTGAATCAGAATTGGAAATACGGTTTAAGAAATTGGCCATTTACAGGGACATCTAGCAGATCACCCTGTAAGTTCTCCAACATAAAATTATTATTTCCCCCTTGTTCGACAATTTTGAAAGGCCCAAACCAAAGGGGATCGAATTTAGCATGTTTTCCTTTTTCAGCCCTCTGGACATCCCATCTAAGAACTAGATCTACAATCTGCAATTTTATCTCTTTTTCATGCTGATCAAAAATGTTTTTCATTTTCTCCTGATATTTAGCTAACCTCTGGTTCACCTGGTCTCGTGTCTCCTCTAACTCCACCAATTGATTAATTCTCCTGACCACATCATCAGGCTCTGCCTGATTTTCTTGGATGAAACGTGCCACTGGTAGGGCCAGCTGCACAGGGAACACTCCTGCTCGTCCATATACCAACTCATATGGAGATTTCCCAGTTGCTTGCTTACAAGTAATTCTATTGGCCCATAGAGAAAATTTCAATTGGGAATCCCAATTCTTCTGATTCTCATTGATAGTCTTCTTCAAGGCCCTTACTAGGGTTTTGTTGGAAGATTCTACCAAGCCATTCCCCTGTGGGCAGTAAGCTATGGAGTGATTCAATATGATATTATATTGCTGGCAGAATTTTACAAATTTTGCAGATTTGAAGGCCTGTGCATTATCAATCACTATTCTGGTAGGGCAGCCAAACCTGGATATGATGTTCTCTTCCATGAATTTTATGATGAAAGTGTCAGCATAATTCCTTGCGGGTATGGCTTCCACCCATTTTGTAAAATAATATGTGGATGTTAATATCCATTTATGTTGTCCACTTGATGGGGGATGTATTTCTCCAATAAAATCTATTCCCCATTGTTGAAATGGCTCATTCACATGAACTGGAATCAGGGGCAGAGCTGCCAACTTCTGTCTCTCAGCAAATTTCTGACGCTTATCACATGCTCTGACCCAGGTAAAAACATCTCCAAATAATTTTGGCCAGTAGAAGCCAACCTTCAGTATTTTATGAGTTGTGGCTCTCCGGCTATAGTGTCCTCCACATATTCCCTCATGAAATTCCACCATTACACTTTCTACTTCATCCTCTGTGAGGCACAATAATAGGATGCCCGAAGGATCTCTCCAATATAACTGGCCATTAGCAACTATGTACTTTTTTTTATTTTAATCTTAATGCTCTGTATTTTGCTTTATCACAACTTGGAGGAAAGCTGAGTGTCAAAATATATTCGACTATTTCTTTGTACCAAGGACTGGTGAGAAATTTCATGTGTACTTTCTGAGTATCCATCTCCAGCCCTTGCTGCTCTTTTTCATTTTCAGACTCTTCGTTTGCTACCATGGAAAAATTTATGCCTAAAGCCTGATAATTTGATTCAGACAAAATTTTGGCTAGCCCTTGTCCTTTAATTAGCTTACTAGGTCTGATGTCCAAATCATATTCCTATATTTTTGCAATCCATCTTCCTCTTTTTCCTTCACTATCTCCCTGAATGAGAATATCTTTAATAGCTGCAGTAGGGACATATCCAGTAATGTGGGACTACAAAACATACATTCTGAAGGCTTTAAGGGACTTTACTAGGGCGTATGCCTACTTCTCCAATATATTATATTTCAATTCAACGTCATGAAGCACCTGGCTGAAAAAGGCAATAGGCTGCTCATATCCATCTTCATTTTTCTGCAATAACACTCTAGCTACTGTATGAGGTGATGCAAAAGAAAAGATCATAAATGGTCTAGTACAATCAGGTCCAGCCAGCACAGGGGCTTTAGCAAATGCAGCTTTAATTCTAGCAAAGGCCTTCCGTGATTCTTGGGACCATTTCACCTCATTATTCTTTTTCATCATATCAGTTATATGCCTAACTATCTCAGCATATTTAGTAATAAACCTTCTCAGAAAATTTATGCGGCCTAAAAAAACTTGCACTTCTTTTTTATTTCTAGAGAGAGGAATACTATTTATCACCTCCACTCTTTTAGGGTCTATCCTTACCCCATCTTTGGTTACAATATGTCCCAAAAGTTTGCCTTCCTCTAATGCAAATAAAGACTTTTGTGGATTAAGAGAAAGACCATACATTCTGCATTTTTCAAAGGTTCTTTGTAAATGCTCAATGTGTTCAGCATCATTCTTTGAGAACACTGTAATATCATCAAGGTACACCACTAGAAATTTATCTTGTTCACCCACGAAAGCAATGTCCATCGCCCTTTGGAAAGTGGCTCCTACATTAATTAACCCAAAGGGCATCCTGGCATACATAAATGTCCCCCATGGTGTAGTGAAAGCAGTCTTCTTCTGATCTTCTGGGAGCACAGCTACCTGATTATAACCAGAAAAACCATCCATCATTGACATTCTAGAGGCTCCCACTACTTTTTGCAGGATGTGGTCCATCTTAGGCAGTGGATAATTATCTTTTAAAGATGCTCTATTTAAATTCCAGAAATCTACACACAGCCTTATTTCTCCATTCTTCTTTCTGACAGGGACCAAATTTGCAACCCATTCTGAGTACCTTAATGGCACAATTATTTTGGCCTTTAGCAGCTTCTTGATTTCTTTTTCAATGGAGGGAAGTAGCAGAGGATTTATCTGTTTGAGCTTCTACTTGTAAGGTCTTGCATCTTCCCTCAAAGGAATTTTATGCTGCATTATGTTGACATCAAAAGTTTTCAGGTCCTGATAGGACCATGCAAATACATCCTTATAAGATTGAAATAATTTCAGGTATCTTTCTTTATACTCCTCTGGGACCTTCTTGGATAATTTTACAATTTTAGGATCAGCCTCAGTACCCAGATTTAGATCCTCTACCTGATTTTCTTCTACTACTTTATTATGCTGCAATGGAACATCATTTTTGTCAAATAATCTTTCTAGAGGCACCAGCCCTCTAGGTATGACATTCCCTTTTAGCTGCAACACCTTACTTCCTGCCATTTTCTCTTCCCACTTATTTTCTAAAAAATCTTCAGCCTCATCTTCTTCACAATCATCAATATCCATATTGGAGAATTCCCCCATTGTTTCCAAGAATCTCTTCATCTGTTCATCATCTTCAAATACCTGCCAGTGCTTGATATTATCTGGGATATATGGCCTATAACGTACCTCGATTTCATACCTCAAGAGGGGGTTCTGAGGTGGACAAAATGTACTGGCAGCTACAGCAAGTGAATCTGCCATTCTATTCTGCTCCCATGGCATAAACTGGATGTTAAATGCTGAGAATAAATTCTCCACCATGTCCCATACTTCATTCCTGTATGCCCTCAACCGTGGGTGCTTAGTTTGACATTGATTTCTGATCTGTCTGACCACCAGCTCAGAATCTCCCAGAGCTTTTAAGCTTTGTATACCCATGCTCCTGGCTGTCTGCAGTCCCAGCAACAGTGCTTCATATTCGGCCATATTATTAGTAGCTTAGTATTCTAATTTAAAAGACAGTGGCACCCATTTTCCTGTAGGGGAGATTAATAATACTCCAGCCCCATTTCCTTATCTTGAATTAGCTCCGTCAAAATGTAGAGTCCATAATCCTGCTTCACGGTTTTCTAAAGGCTGCTCAGTATTGATTTGACAGAAGGAAGGTTCATGAACATAATTTTGATCTTCTTCTAACATCAAACATGAGAAATATCCTTCCTTGCTATAGACTGGTGAATTCTCTGAGTTGTCAGCTTTTGTAACCATCTTGACAAATCTGGTTTCTCTGTATAACCTCCTCTCTTGGCCACCAAAACCTGGAATAGTGGCATATGTTAAGTCTAGTTTGAGTGACCCACCAATTTTTGTTCCCCAGGACCTTGACAATAGCATGCCAAAGCGAGCTGGGATATCAGCTACCACAATGTCCATTACTACACTTTTTGCTGGAATTTGGGCCAGATTGACCACTAAATCTTTGATCATCCCCAAGCATTTAAATTTTTTGGAATCAAATGAATATAGATCTTTATATGGACGTGTGATTTGCAAACCTAGTTGCTCCATGACTAACAAAGGCATAAGATTATGGGAAGCCCCAGAATCTAACATACAACAGCAGGTCATGAACAACTAGAGACACATAGAAAGGAGGAGTAGAGGGGTCTATCTCCTCGACATGTGGGCCAAAAAATACCATGGGTCTTTCTTCTTGAAGATTAAGACTGTTTGGAACTATGGGTGCTTCAGGAGGGAACAATAAAGAAGTGACTTGAGATTGATATGCAGGTTGTTTCAATAGTTCAGTCAAAGGGACTGGGATTTTGACCTTCTCAAGTTCTTTTTGCAAATTGAAAGCAGGAGGGGGCTTTTCTATTACGACTTATTTTGACTCTTTATTTTCAGCTGAAAGTTTAACTTCTTTTGATACAGACTCAACATTAGGAGGGGTGACTACTTTTGAAGAAGAAGGAATTTGATCATTAGACTGCAGAGGTTTGTTTAGAGGACTCTTACCTTTATCTATGACTTTCTTCATTACTGACTCCTTTTGAGTAGGTGCTTCCTTCTGGGGAGGCTCTTCTTCTTGATCCTGAGTCCGAATCCTATTCCTTGAAGATCTGAGATCGTATTTTCTGTTAAAATGTGCTTGCATGAAATCATTAAACTGCTTGCAGTAGTGATCAATTTCTGCATCTTCTGTGTCTCTGATCTCTTCTTCTTCTTCTTGCAATGGGCATTCTATTTCATCATTGTTTGAAAAGGCAAGGTTTTCATCTTGAAGTTCATAGGTAGCATCATCAGTGGAGTCATTTACTGGGCCTTCCAGGTACAATGGGTGTGGTACTTGATCCCGTTGCTCCTTTGTTTCCCTTGGGAGTATTTGCAGGGGTGGCTTTCTGTACTGAGGATTGTAACCTCTGTTTTGAGCATTCTGGAAGTTCCTGGGAGCTGAGTTCTTGGTCTCCAATTCCAGCTTGACCAGTTTATTAGAAATATTCTTAATCATTTTGCCCATTTCTTCAATTTTATCTAAATCCTTATCCTGATTAGAAGTATATACTTCCTCTTTACCCCTTCTTCTAGTATCTTGTTCAGATTTTCCTCTTAATTTTCCAGTGGAAGCAAAGTTTGCTTCCAATTCAAGTGCATCTAACTGAGCATCATCTAGGGTGGCAGGTTTTCTTTCCGTGAGAGAGAAACCAAAGTCTGAGTCAAAGGCTGCTATGAAAACAACTTTGGCAGCATTTTGATGGGGCTTCATATCTACAGGGAGGTTTAGATATAACTTATTGTTCTCTTAATAAACTCTGACACCCCTTCATTATGTTTCTTCTTGAGTGTATTGAACTCAGTAAGACACTGTCCATGATCCTTCTTTTCTCCCCATTTTCTGAGAAAAGTATTTTCCATATCATCCCAAGTGGTTATGGAACGGTTTCCCAATGTCTTGAACCATTTTCTCGCTTCACTGTCCAAAGATTGCACAAATAATCTTAATACTACATCCAAATGTTCTACATTAAAGTTTTCTGCAAAAGAGCAGAAAGTCTCAAGGTGTTTTTGAGCATCAATTTCATTTTCTCCAGTGAATCTGGGCAAGATCTTCAAATAATCCTGTGGCATATCATTCAGCATTTGAGGTAATGCCAGGGGAGCATATTTATTCAGCAAGAAGGCAGGAACATTTTCCATTGGAGGAGGTGGGGGTTGCACAACAATCTGATGTACAGATGGAGGAAGAGGAGGAGGCGAAAGTGGAGTATGAATAACAATAGGAATATATTGTACAGCAGGCTGAGGCGTAGATGGGAACAATTCACGGTTAACAAGGGCTACTTCTGTAACTTCTTTAACTTCTTCGGCCTCAGGGGTAGGACAAAAGTTTTATTTGGTTCTAGCACTTTCCCTGGGTGGTCTATCTGAGTAATATTCAGGATTTTCCTCAGTGGGATCGGGATTTTCTACTGGAATTTCTTGAGAAGAAGAAGATAGATAATATTCTATGGAAAACTCAGGGATTTCAGCACAGGCTGATTTCTTTACTTTCCAACTTCTTCTATGTATAATATTCTCTGGGTCAGACACAGAGGGTATCTTCGATTTGGACGTATCTGACCTCAGATGTGGCTTACAGGGAGCCAAGACTACAAATAGATTTATCAAATAGACAATAGTGGAGTCACCAAGGTGAGAGATATGCAACTCTTCAACTCTCTGTGCTCACCTGATTAGAGAGTGAATAGGATTTGTCGAGGCCCATGGAAACTGATATTCTTAAATTCGTCCCCGGCAACGACGCCAGAAAGATGTTGTCGACAATTGTTGTCTCCCCTAGAGACATTCTAGAGTTGCCATAGACCAGTGCCTAGGACATCTTAGCATAGCAGGGAGCATATAATAAAACTGGGTTTTCAATCCAAACCTCTCCTGCTATCTCATGTAAAACAAGGAAATTGGTTTAAATGGGACCAGGACTTACAGAAACTACCACAGGGAAAGTAATGTTGCAGAGACAAGATGCAAAACTCCAACACAAAAGCATCAGACAGTTAAGAGACAATTTACTGTAAAGAGGGCCGATTCAAATAATATGCCACAGAAATCAAGTATCAGAAGGTGTATGTAGTGAAAGAAATATAAGAAGATATTGGTTAACTTTGGTCTGATACCCAGATACACAACAGAACCATGTATGGGCTTATCAATATAAGAATCCATAGATGACAATGGCGTTTTAAAATCACCCTCCCAAAGCAACTAATATAGTAGAAAGATGGATGAAATGAACATGAAACAGTATATCATGCCTAAGCCATATTTAAAGTGCTTGACTGATTCAAGTATGGGCATCAACTAGGATGAATCCTTACCTAAAGCCAGTGAGCCACTAGCATTTCAGTAACATGATACAAGAAGAAGTATAAAGTGAAATATTGTATTAAAACACATGAGAGAATTTTACATACTGTGAGATATCAAAGACCAGAATCCTCTAAAACAGACAGAACTCCTCCTCACTGAGACCCTACGGGCTCTGAGCCTTCATACAAAAGCTTTACAAAATGTATACAAAAAATACCTTTCATTGCACAATTCTCTGATAAAAATATGGAACCCTTACAATGTCTTTCTTCCTTCCTTTTATAGAAGAAGGAGAATAGAAACTAATAAAAGAGGTAGGTGAAAACAATTAATTGTTTCATTAAAACAAAATGGCGGAAACATTTCGTGCCAATACTATTTGACGGCCATGAAATATTACATGTACTCTGCGGCCAGCTCCATGAAGTAAATGCACTGGATAGAAGATCTCTTTAGAGGTAAGGTGTGAAGCATAAAATATATAACACTCTGTACTTTTCTAAGAGAAAAATCTGTGGAAGTAAGACCTGGAGGATAATATTTTTATGTACTTGTACTCTCTATCTTCTGAATGCCAAATTGGAATTTAAATTCTTCAATGCCAAACACTGTATTCCTTGGATCTTTCATTGATATTGTTTGCCGCAACAGTTAATACCTCCATCTGTAAAATCTGCATTTTGAATTTCTTTGGAGGCTTCGACAGATTTTAACCCCTACTTCATTTAATGTTGGTCATATCACGGCGGCCCTCAGATCTTTCTTCACAAATTCTGCTCCTGAAACGTGGTCCTGTCATGCGTTCTCGCCTTCTGTAATGGTGGCCGCAAATTATGATATTTCTTCAGCACCAGACACCTGCAAAACTCACAAACACGTTAAAGAAAACCAGACGGGGGAGGTGAATGCGGCGATGCAGGGTGGCGAAAAACGTATATAGATGGCAGAGCAATACTTTGGGTGAAGGTTGGAAGGATACGTGAAACTTAATGAAGGCAATGGACTTTGACCCTTTAACATGAATGTAGGTGAGAGACTGATGCATCTACGACGGGAGCATGTGGACAGATGACGTGGAACCACAGGGTCGATGGCGTGGCGAGGTTTAAACATAGAACGTTCGATCTTTGGGGGAAATTGATGGTGAAAACGCATTGAAAAACAATGAGACAGTGGGCCAGGGGTACTGCAGATAGGGACTAAAGGCCGCGCAACTCTGGAGATTAATAGCCATTAGATTGAGCACTCAGGATCAGACGGTTTACATGAATTTCGCTACACGTCATTGCCCGAGAGATAATGCATGAAATGGAGTGGTTTTAGAACAATGGCCAGGGACACTTGTCACGCAGCATGTGGAATCGCTGCGATTTGTGGAATACCGCCAACCCTTCAAAAGTGGTGCGGGGAAAACTGGCCAGTTTTAAGGGTAAGGCGTGGCGGGGACCACTTAACAGGGAAATATTGCAGACCGTCGATCTGTGATTGATCGTGTGGCTGAGAGCGGGCCCAATAGCATTTAAATGATGAGCTCCTTTTGATCTGGCACAGGGTTACGCGCCCGGGTCACGTGAAATACTAGCTGTAGGAGGCTAATCCCAAAAGTTCTCGGATTCAAATCTTTCAAAAGCGAGCCTTTCGACCTTCGATTATGAAATCTGGGTGCGGAGGAGGGCAACGATAAGCGGAAAAAGGGTCTCTTAGGCCACGGTAGGAAATTTAAAAGGTTCAGGAGGGGCTAATGGCCAAAAATTTGAATGAAGGGGCTAACATGTACAACAAGATCCATATCTCATTCATCTCCATCGATTCCACAGCCAATTAATCTTCATCAACTCTGCAGCCAATTCATTTCCACAAAACAGAGGGGTAATTCTGAAGGTTGAAAGCACTGTACATAGAAGAAGGATGGGTTTGATTGTTAGAACAGAACTAGTGGGGGTAAAATACATGGAAGGATACCCACAGGTTAGAGAATTTCTACAGCAAGTTGGATGGTTGAGGTTCATAGAAAAGTTTAATGGTTTTCATAAGGAAATTACAAAATAATTTTCCCGATCTTTTGATGGAACCGAAGTATAAATTGGGGACATTAAATTTACAGTGATAGGGTCATTCCTGGCTGAAACTACAGATATTTCGAGGCATGGAAAGAGATGTTTCAAGAACAAAGAATTCCATAATGAATCATGGAAGGTGGTACTTAAAAACCCATGTATGGATGTCTCAATTTTTAGAAAAGGAATCCCAAGAACAAACCTTAAAAGAAAATGGAGAAATATGCTTTTGATTTTGTAGAAATTCATAACTTGTGAAGGAAGATTTGGAACCATGTATGTTTATCATATCCAATTGTTAATGAATTTTATAGAAAATGGTGAAATCCACCTTCCTTTATTTCTTCTCATTAGTCTAAGAAGAATGACCTCAAATGTACAAAAGAGAATACAATTTATAGATACCACTATGCATCATCATGGCTTGGTGAAAATATTGATTAAATTTCACTTAAGGAGCATAGGAGACACTTGGGAGTATTTCCTTGTTAGGAATCATTTTCAAGAACAAGCAGAGTCACCACCCAAGGAAGAGAATGTCAGGAGAAGTAAAAGAAACAAAACGGATATGATTGTTGAAAAAAGAACTAAAACTTCACTACAAAGGAATGATGAAAAACTAATTTCTGAGGAACTGATAGAAATTATGAAACAAATTAAGGCTAGAGGAAAGAAAAAGAAAGAGAGTGAGGTTACAAATGAAGGGAATGAAAGTCCTCGAAAACTAATAAGGAGCTCTAGAATCTGAGGCATTATGAAGAAGACATTGTCCAAAGGGACAAAGCTCATAAATATAGAAGAGGAAACCCCAGTTCCATTACCTGTTGATAATTATCCTATGTACAGTCCTCAAAACTCTCATGTTTATCATTTTGAGAAGGCCCCAACAAAATATCTCTTGGTATAGATCCAATTCGGAAGAAGATATATGATTATGTAGAGTCATTGGAAAGAAGAAGTGCCTCAATGAACCAAGAACCACCTGTCAATCCACAAGAACCTCTAATTGATGCTCTTCAGTATGATATTTACGAATTAGAGATATCGAACAGGCACATCAAGCATGAGAATGAGATTTTGAAGGAACAAAACAAATTGGACAAGGGAATGCATGATAATACTACTATGCAGCTAGGACTATTGCATAAGGAAAATAGGAAATTAAAGAAGAAGAACAAGAGATTGAATAGAGCAATCATAAACCTCAAATTCAAACTTCTTATGAAAAGGCCAAGAATGAAATTGACTTCAAAGAGGAACAAAAGAATAAGGTTGGATATCCTAGCTGAGGTATCTGAGCAAATGCGATAAGGGAGAAGAACCCATAATTTTGGAAAATTGCATGAGGACATGCAATGATTTTTCAATGGGGGTATGTTGAACCTTAGGATTACTCTCTCTTTTATAGTTTTTCTCACCTCATTTCAACACTTTTCCATAATATCACATACCCTAATCAATGAAGAATGCTAAGTTTTTTTCTTAAGCATGCATTTAAATGATTTTCATATTATATTTTCATGATTTTTCTATTTGGATAAGTTTTTTCAAGTTAGCTACAGAATGCAGCCTATTTTGCAGCTAACTGTGTGTTTCGTAGCCACTCTTATGGTTTAGTAGGTTCCAGGTGTCAATTGAGGAATTGGGCCACATCAGTGTTTCTAGAACCTTGCCTACATGGATTCTATCCTACTCATTCGGTCCAGATCGACATAAAAAGGAGCCTAAACTTATAGTCAAAGTTACAAGTCAAATAACATTACCTACAATAGTAGGACTCCTGATTTTCTCTTCATAGAAAATCATGAGTCCAACAGTCCTATTTCAATTGAAATTCAAGTTTAGACATATGTAGCTAGTTTAACTCGCAATTAGTTATGTAATTTCTCTTTAAATATTGGTTCCACAGAACCGAGAGACAGTTCAGTACAGTTCAGATTTATAAGTGGATACTCTATTTCCAAACCTTGTTTTTATAATAATAAAGAAGTTTAGCTTGCTAAATGCTTTCTTGATTGCACCTTTAACAAGCTAGGAGTTCAACCACATCAGTTGCAAAGAGCCCCTGCTTCTGAAGGAGGTTTTTATTGTGTTTTCTAGTTAGATTTCCTTTACTCTCTTTTAGCAATTTCAGTTTATAAATAGGCTTATGCTTCATTTCCAGCTTTCAAATAGTTTTATGATAAATTACAATTGTGCAGACTTACTCTTCCAAAACATTTCATGAAAATAGAAACTTTGTTTTCAAAATTGGATTAAGGATTGAAGTACTAAGAAACCACAGTTGTTTAGTTTTACTATTCCTGTCTTTTATTTCCATTAGAACATAGTTTTCAATTGTTGTGTTAACAGATGTTTACGAAACCCATTTTCAATACGTTAATCCTACATTAAATGGTTAAAAATATCACACATACAGTGGTTGAAGATATCTTGCTTATTGTTATTTTCTTGCCAAATACTAAGGCATAATTGATTTCTTCGAAGGCATCTCAAGAGGTTAAACATTTTACATTTGAATGTGGCATACAAGTCAATTATACATTAGTTGATTTTAGTTAGATTATACATCCTTTTAATTTCAATATCCTCACTTAATTGCAAACAATAATCTTCCTAAAAATCACTCTAGAAGGAATTTATCTAATCATGTTTTTAGATGAGATGGTTGAATGATTAATGAAATGCAATTTCTGAGTTATCCATTTGCAAAGTTTTCTTAGTTCTTTAGTTCAAACAGGCCTAATTAGTTACCTGACATTACTTCAGGAAGATCACTCTTTACAAATTTAATAATTGGAGTAAGTAAACACATCTTAGATATTTTCATTTGCATTATTTGTTTTCTGTTCTAGGACCTTAGAAGACTAAAGTACAAGTAGTTGATAAAATCCATCTCAATAGGGTCATGCCTAACAATTGAATGTCGAGGTAACCAAAGGTACAATAGTTGATTCTTTTTTCTGCTTTCATTTAAGATAGGCATTGTAATTCTCAATCTTAATTTTAGAAATAGATCCATGGATTAGGACTAATAAACAGATTAGATAGATGCTTTGATTTCCAAAATAGGTCTTAAAACTAGCTCACATTTTTTGGTATCACTTTATGAAAATTAGATTAGTTTTGGTACACTTCCTTTTCTTCCTTCTAAAATACATTTAGATTCACATAAGTCTTTCCATAGCTTTAGATTAACCATCCTTAGATCTAAAATAATAAAAACCCCCCTAAAAACAACATAAATCACAAAACAACGAAGTAAGGAATAGGTTGCTTAAGCACATATGGTGCACTACACTTCATCAGTTTACTAGTCATGGTTGATAATTAATGAAAGCAATTTAGGACACTAAATTGACTAAACATTTTGGCACCATTTCCAGGGAAGTGTAACTAAGTAGCCTTATTTATTACATTAAAAAAAAATGATATGTGTAGAGAAAGAGACTCTAGGGGCATATTCATAGCTAGAGGCAGAAGCTTAATCCCTACAACACCCCTCACTCCACCTAGACCAAGAAGTAGTACACCACCATCGCAAACTCATATCCCATATTTTACTAGTCATAGACTTCCAAAAGTTCTAAGATCAGATATCCAGTTAGGAGGATCTCCTACTTCATCCACTAAGGCAATCTTAGAGGAAGAAGATCCTAGGAATCCAACAGAAGGAGTAACCTTTTTCACTTCTACAGGGGAACATATACTAGCTAAAGAGTTATAAATCCATAGTGAAGAGGAATAAGAATAACCTTTCTTCAACATACCATTGATAGAAGAACCAAAGGAGTAGTTAACTCTGCAAGCTGAACTTATATCATCTCTGAAGAATCTATCATGGAAGGAAGAGGAGAAGAAGGAGGAGAGGGAGAAGGAGAAATTTTTAATGGAGAAAATGTACTATTTGGAGGAGGTAGAGGTAGAAGAGGAGATAGTGGAAGAGGTAGGGGAAATGAAGAAGGAGGTAGAGGTAGAGGAAATAGAAGAACTAAGAGTTCTTTTGGATTCCCTATAGTAGATGAAGAGACAAATGCTACCATGAAAAATATCTCACATTTTGTTCTCCCAAACTTTCATGGATTAAAAAGTGAAGACCTTGAGACCTTTTTATTTGAATTCGAAGTTTTTTTCAGAACTTATGATTATCTACAATATGCTCAAAAACTCAAATTATTTCCTTCAACATTGAAAGGAGCAGATCTAAAATGGTTCATGAGTCTAATCACTAGGTCTATTAGGACATGGAATGATATGAAGAGATCATTTCTAGAAAGGTATTTGGACTATTGTATACCTGTTAATCACAAAGAGGGAGTGTTTAAGATGATGCAAAAAGAGGATGAAAATTTGGAGGATTTACTTGAAACATTCAACTATAACATTAAAAGAGAAAAAATGGAAAATCTAGATCAAGACACTCTAAAATCTCTTTTGTTGAAAACAATTAGAGATGAATGGATAGATATCCTTAACATGATGGGGAAGGGGGACATATCTCAACTTCCATTACCTGATACTGGGAAACTATGTATTAATCTCTCAAGAAAAAAATAAAATTTTTTGAAAGGACCAAGAGATCCTGCTCTTGCTAGGGTAAACAAATCTACAGCTACGGTTAGCCATCAATAAATTTTTGACATAGAAAATGATGGCTAAAACAGGTCTTAAGCCTTCAAGAGATCATTTTCATAGAAAATCATTCATTCTTGAAGTCTGATGTTCCAAAACAATGTTGTTCCTTAGCCTGTTGTTCATTAGCAATGTTGTTCCTTAGTGTTGTTCCCTAGCAGTGCTCTTCCTTAGTGTTGTTCCCTAGCAGTGATGTTCCTTTTTTTCTGTTACCTTCAAAATCTTGATTTTCCCTTCAAAAATCCACCAAGAAAAGTTGTTGTTCCCAAACAAAACTGTTTACTAAAAAGACCCATTTTCATCATTTCATTTCCTCCATTTCCCCCCCCATATCATTCATCTTCCTTGAAAAAACCCCTTTTTTCCTTCTCATTTTACCCTCATATTCCTCAAAAAACCTTCAAAACCCCTTTTAAACTCATAAAAATCCTTTTTATGGTGTAAAACCTCCCTTTTCAACTATCAGAACTTGAAAAAACCCATAAAAACCCATTTTTGTGGCCTAAATGTGCCCTTTTATTAAACAGGCAGGCTTTAGCCCCTTTTGGCTTAACCCCCAGCTCTTTCTCCAGCATATGACCAAAGCCCCATGACCAAGCGTTGAGCGCTCATCGCATCGCAATTGTTATATCGCATTGGCATTTTCACATTGTTCCACCCCTCACCCTGTTTCCCCCGCCGATGCGATAAGCCCTTTATTTTGTGACCCTTGGTCACATATCCCGCCATATGACCTTACCCCTACGCTAAACCATAGCCCCCCCATCGCATCAGCCTTTATTCGTTTCCTCCCCCATTCCTTTGTTCCCCCGCCAATGCGATAGGCCCCTTTTCTCCTCCGCCTCTGGTCACCTTTCCCCTCCACGTGACCATACCCGAGCACCTATGCTAAGCCCCCATTTCATCGTCGTTTTCATTTAAAACCTACATTTTCTTTATATTTTACCTGCTCCGATAAACGATACCTCGATAAGATCTAAGCCATAGATCTATATGATCTGAGAGTGGTTATTATCCCTCGCCCCTTACCTTTGGGTTTATCCATCCACCCTCCGCCCTAATCTCCGCCGTCGATCTACATGATCCAACGGCTCTCATTCATCCCAACAACCCAACTCTTCTGGACCCACCATCCATTACGCAAAGCCCTCATCCAATCATGTGCTACCACCTAGCTTCAACTTAAAACCTCGCCCATGCACCTTTCCATTTCGCACTCCTCCCCCACTGTTGGATTTACTCCTCCAAATCCAACGGTTTTCATTGCATTTCGCACTCATTTCCCAAAAAAAAACAATCAAATGATAACCGCGTGAAAAAAGTGGTTTGGGGAGGACGCGTGGTGCATTTTAATTAGATTGCATTCATTTTATTGAAAACCACTTACCACCCAAGGGCCACGTGAAAACCATTCGTGGTTTTCGCGAAACCACCAAGCTACCTTTTCGTGCCAAAGTCATTTTAAAGTTTAGCTTTCATGGATTTTCTCCACAGAGCCTTCTCCACCTACATTTCACCTCCTCTGCATACACTCCTCCACCTCTGCCAACCTCCGAAGAATTTTCATCCACACATTGTAGGTTTTTATAACATATTGTGTTGTTTTTTTGCAGGTTTTGTAATGGTCTTTGAAGCGAAAACCCTCCCCACAGTTCATAAGGGACAGGGCCAAAGATGAGGATCCTCGCGGTCCAGATACAGGCCGAAAGCGCATAACCAATGGTCTAAATCAATTTAAATGAGGAAAAGGACAGTTTAAATGAAAAAAACAAAGCGATTAAAGACAAAAATAGTGGATCAAAGGGAAAAGCCCATCGAATAGTCAAAGTTAAGGATTAGTACATGAGGTTGAAGATTAAAAACATAATCTTACAATTTAAAGACAAGGAACATAGATAAAGAGATCAAAATAAAATATTAAAGATTCAAAGGGTTTAAATCTCAACAGTAAAGGGATAAATCACAGTTTGAAGGAGAAAAGGGATATTTATCAGTTAAAAAAATCAGCGAAAAAAGGTTAAAGGCCCGAAAATGATTATAAAGCCTTAAAGCACAGAATCAGAGTTAAGACCATGTTTAAAGCCACTAAAGCTGACAGATCAACAAGGGAAGCCTTTGAATGCCACACCAGCAAGGCAACTAAAGCCAAAACCTCCACCTACAGGCTTATTTCCTCAAAAGAATACATAATGAATACACAGTCAGAGATATTTTGTCAAAGACAGCTCAGAATTAATGGCCAGCCTACAAAAAGCCCCCAAATTCAACAAAAGTGACTGAAGTTGATGAAATTTAATGTAATAATCAATTAGCAGAGTTAATACATGTCATTTCTTCTCCATTTGGCCCTTTAAAGGCCAAGAAGCACTTACTCTGCATTAATTGAATAGATAGGCCTTTCTTTCACTCCACCTCCTCATTCTCCTATAAATACTTCTCTAAAAGACAGTATATAGGTTGGTCCTTGAATACTCATGGAGTGTAAATAGCTCTGAAGTTGTTGAATCTTTGTGTTGTAATAGAAGAAAAATAGGCTAAGATGAGAAGTTTGAAGCTGTAAAGACCCACTGGACTTGAGGATTGTAACTGGTTTGAACATCAAATACAAGCTGATTTATGGGATATTGGTCTATGTCAATGGTGATGTTTTTCTTATTGTAAATTGTTATTTTTCTCATGTTTTCCATATTGTTCATTTTCTCTGATAAAGAACGGCAAATATTGATTAGAATTTAATGTCAAGTACCCTAAATCTCACTGATAAATCTTTATTTTATGTTTTCTACTAATTGTGTATTTTGGAATAATTTCAATATAGTGTGATCAGTCAAGGAATGTTGGTGAGTAAAACTTGAGATATTTTTTTTGAATGATATTTTCATTGCATGCTAAGTAAAGTTAAACTAGGGAAGCCTATGGTTAGCACTGTCCTCTAGTGTTTTCTCCAACAGCTGTCTTGAAAGTTTCCCTCAGAGTATGCCAAAAGCAGGATAGGTTCAAATTCCTTACCTGATCTTAGGTTATTCTTCTTTTATCTTTAATGTTTTCCATTGATAATATGCTGAAAGTAGGCTAGATTCAAATTTCTTACTTGAACCCATGTCTTGTTGAGTAAAACTTGAGATTTTTTTTTTGAATGATATTTTCATTGCATGCTAAGTAAAGTTAAACTAGGGAAGCCTATGGTTAGCACTGTCCTCTAGTGTTTTCTCCAACAGCTGTCTTGAAAGTTTCCCTGAGAGTATGCCAAAAGCAGGATAGGTTCAAATTCCTTACCTGATCTTAGGTTATTCTTCTTTTATCTTTAATGTTTTCCATTGATAATATGCTGAAAGTAGGCTAGATTCAAAGTTCTTACTTGATCTTAAGATATTCTTAGTTTTCCTTTTGAGTATGCTGAAAGCAGGCTAGGTTAAAAGTCCTTACTTGATCTTAAGCTGCCCTTTGTTTTCTTATATGTTTGCTTCTTTCACCACTTCTTAATGTTTCATACCATAAATCAACTTAAAGAGATATGTTGACATAGATGACTTGCCCCATAGACCACTCTTGAAACTTGTTGTGCAATTAAAGTCCTTTATGACTCCACAGCCCAATGGATTGACCTTGTTTCTTACCTATCTTATCAGCTGAAACATTTTCAACCTACTCACAACTTTACCCTTCAAAGGACTTCCTTCATTTTAATGATATTCATCCCAACCAAAACAAAAAAAAACCCTTGTACTTTATAACTAGCCTAAAATCATATCATAAGCCTTAAAGATCATATCTTTAAAAACACATATATAGAGAGATCCCTCTCTGGATCCAGGAGGGCTAGATCCTAGGATTCTAATGTGGTTTTGATGTTGGCCTTTGTAGCATTTGTTCTTGCCAATCTTGCAAACTACAGATACCTAACAAAGTGGCGACCATACTGGGGAGATTATTGAGTAATTGATAACTTCACAACTCAAGAACCCCTATTTTTAAATGAATCAAGTGTCACCAATACTAGTTATTATTGATTGTTGATGGTGAACAACAACCAAACCTTGAAAACAAATAAAAATCCTTCACCTAGCGACTTCATTGGTATTCAGTAGGCCTGCTGACCCCACTAGTTTTTTCCTAATACTCCACTGAGAAATTCTAAGACAAATACATTTTTTACATCCTTAGGACCTCAAAAAACCCAGAACATTTCAAATTACTATTTAAATAAATCAATGGTGGTGGACCATAGAAAATTTTACCTTCAAAAGCTAAAAATTTCCACCTGGCGACTCCACAACTCCCAAAAGACCAAATGACTCCACTGGTAGAAGACTCTGAACTAGTTGACAAGATATAGTGACCTCTTTCCTGATTTACAAACATGATTCCAAGGATACAATGAAGATATGCCCCAATGAGTAGAGATTATATCCCTGGGTTCCCACATAAGATACCCTAGGTGAATTGGGATGATAACCTTCCTGATTTTCAAGGTGAAAAGTTTGATGATCCATTCTTACATCTCATCAAATTTCATATACATGTATGGAGGTTAAAAGTGGAATGGCATGAAGACTGCCTTATGAAAATGTTCATGTTGACATTAGAAGGAAAAGCAAGGGATTGGTATGAATGGTCGATGACTGGTAGTTTGTTTTATCTAAGATACTTCCACATGATATTTTATGATCATTATAGGAAAAAATCCCCGTATCTATCATTGGTTAGAAGTTGTTGTAATCAATCTGAGGGCCTCATAGAATACCTTGTAGGAATTTATGAAGATTTGGAAAATTGGCAGCTTGAAGATCTCATAGCAGCCATCCATGATTTTCATACCCAAGAAAACTATCATAAAAACCTAGGTGAATCATTTGAGGAAGAAATTAAGCAAGAAATAGAAGAAAATCCTCAGGATCCAACTGAAAACATAACTAATGATGTTTCATCATCCCTTCTAGCTGAGGCTCAAGAAGATATCCAACATCAAATTCAGTCTTCTCAAGAGAAAGAGGACTATTGTAATTCTGCTCAAAGAAAAATAGAAACATCTTCCCCTTTGACAGAAGAAGAAATTGATCAAATTACTCTAAAATTGTTTGCAAAAAAAACACTCTTTCCCATTCACCTAATGAACTTTGTTGTAAAAAATTAGAAAGTTCCCTTGATCAGAACAAAGAAAGACCTACTGATAATCCAGTATGTTTGATTGGTGACATTACTTACATTAATGATTTTCCTAATTTTGATCTATCTGATGATGATGTTCTCCAAATAGAAGTTGATCTTGTAGGACCATCATTAGTAAATTTGTGGGAGGAAGATCAGTTCCACCAACTCCGAGAAAGTAATGAGCCAAAGCGAAATATTTATGATACTGATGAAGAAAGCTTTAAAAATGCATAAGAAAGCGAAGAATCTCTGAATCTTTTCTCTGCTTCGTTATAGCTCATCAGTAACAGTTTCCATGTGATTGGGAATTAGCAGTCTTTCAGCTCAAAGGTTGAGGAGGAAAACAATGAAGAACTTCTTGAGCATGATGAACATAAAGAACCTCCTCCTAAAAGGGTTGAGATAATCAAAGAGACCTCTGCTCAAGGATATAATGACCTCTTCACAGAGTACAGTCCAATGAATCAGAACATACCAAGACTACAAGAGGACAACACTGTCAAATATGATGAGTCCTCTAGTTCAGATTATGATGAAGATGAGGAAGATTTTCTTTCTAAAAAGAATCTTTTTCTTGATCTAGTGGAGGAAAAAGTAATCCCGGTTGAAAAATATCTTTCAAATACTCACAACCAGGTATTATTTCATGACCCCTATGCATATTTTTTGAAAACATTTGAAGAAGGGATAAAAGTTGTTAGTAGTAGTTTATTGTCAAATGCAAGGAAAAATTTTAGCACTTCTGCTAAGAGACAAGTGAGATGGGAGTGGCCCTTTTGTTTATCCAGCATGTTCAAAGAGATGAGCAAAGATCAATCATGGAATCATCTGATTGACTGGATGTATTGGAAAAGAGAATTTTTCAGCTAAGCATGTAAATATTTCAAAGCTAGATTAGGTTAGATAGGAAAGCAATAAAGCTCACCCTGTGAGAATTTAGTTATTTTTTTGTTTCTTGCTTTTGAATTTGAAAAAAGAGAAATACAAAAACAATAGAAAAATAAAAAAGAGGGCAGAAATAAAACAAGAAAGGTACAACCCCATACCAAAAAAGAGAAGAAATTTCAAAGTGTGCAAGCTTAAATGCCACTACTTAAGAAAACACTGCTATTTTAGTCATACAGCCTAATAATGACTAAATTAGATTTCAATTTTCTACTGATAGGTTAGTGAAGAAAGATTTTCCAAACTTTTCAATCTTGGCTTATCATTAGAATAGATTAGGATAGAAAAACAGTGGTTCAAACAAACTGAAAAACTAAACCTGTAAGATTGATGAAGAATTTCTTCTAATATGCTCAAAATCTAAACCAAGAGAAAAGAAAGGAATAGCTCTAAAAATACCAAAACCAGAGCTTAAAGAAAGGATGGAGGATGTTTTTTGTTTTCAAATCTTAATCCTTCACAATTTTGTTTAAAATTTCTGCAAATAAAGTCTATGTGTAGCTTGTACATATAGCCATAGACACAACAACAAATCAGACTGTTTAATCCTCATTTTTCTGTGTTTAAATTTATGTTTTATAATATAGAGAATAAAATCTGTCACACAATTTAATCCTGGCAAGATAGTAGCTTAGGTAGAGAATTTATGCATTCAACAGTCTAATTTGAACTCATGGGAGAAATAAGGGTAGATTTAGATTAGTTTTTCCTATTTTCAAAAGAATAAAATGTTGATGTTTGAGTTTTGCAAGTCCAAGTGCACCTTCTGAAGAAAAAATGTTAGGAAGTAGGTGTTAGGACCCCATAATGTACCATTTTGACCATACATTTTGTTATTATTCCACTCTTTTCCAGTCCATATTTAAAGCTTATGCTATCACTTTCATCCATTCTTCCAAAGGTATATAACATTATTCTCTTTATTATACATTTAACTTATTTTACATATAATTTTACATTACTTTCATAAAGATATATAGTTGTTGAGACAGTTTGAAGACCGCAGATAATCAATCGTGGTTATCTAAAGACCACGTTTGCTGAAACAGTCAACATGGTACGCAAATCTCGTTCTTGAAACAGCCCGTGATTTGCGATTTTGAAGCAGTATTTCAGGCACGACAACAACAAGAAAAGATAAGTAAGGAAGTTGTTACACTGGCTGTAACATCTGCACCTTGAAGCCAGTACCATCGTAACCATTGTAACAACATTTTTCTATGGAAGAACAGAATGGTCCTATTTCAGTATAGAAGATCAGATTGGGTTAAAAATAGGATTTCTATAATGTAATCAATTGTAATAGATGTCTCCTCTTTAAAAAGAGGAGACATCAGCATTAGAGATAATATAGAGACTACGGGAGATTTATTTTGAAAAGAGAAGGAACGTGAATCCTTCGTAATATGTTACTTTCGACAGATGAATAAAAGTTTGTTCTGATTATTTCATTTTAATTCCCTCTTCTGGGGAATCTTGTGAGAAGGAAAGTGCCCACCTTCTTCACAAGATTCACCCAATTATTTTTGTACTTTGTTAACTGTTCTTTTTCATTTATGCCTTGTTAAACTCTATTTTCTAAAATCACTTATGCAGTATTGGAACTCTGTTATTTATTTCTAAAACTCTGTTTCCATTACTTGTTGCACTATTTTCATACAATTCATTCCTAGGTAATTGTGGATTATTTTAATTGGTAATCTTGTTTACAGAATGATTTTGTGAAAGCTTGGTAATCAAAAACAGGTGCTGAACATTCCTACTTGGGGAATAGGGTCCTATTCTCTGTTATAGAATAATTGGTCTTTCCTTTTGCAGATTGATTTCCTTTCCTAGATTGTTGTCTTTTTAATGTAATCCAGGATTCTTTTGGTAATTGTCTGCAATAGAGAGATTTCCTTTGTTGTAACTCAAGTAGACTTCAGTTTGTTGAAGCAAGGTGTGAATAGTGTAATTTTTACTACAACATTTCATTGCTTTTGAGATTGAGCATATCCAGTGTGTGATTACCTTTGAAATAAACAGACTTCCCTGGGTTGACAATTTATGTAGAACTTGATTGTTTAAATCAATAAGCAATTAAAGTGACAAACATTTTGGCACCGTTGCCTGGGAAGGAAATTATAGATTTCAAAATCATTGATGTTTTTCTTTCAGATGTGTAAATTTCATGAGAGGACATGGAACCCATAAGAAAACTAACCCTACAGGTGGCAATGGAAAAGGAAAGGGAGGAAGAAAGACCTTTATTGATGAGATCGTATCAAAAATTGAATCTTCTCATAGACTAATCTCTTGAAGGCCAAAGCCTCAACACTCCCTTCAATCGAATTATGAAATAGAAGAGGTTGTGAGCCCAGAAAATGTTGAGGAATCAGCAAGAAACATTGAAAAGCCAGCAAAAAATATTGAGGAGCTAGTAGAAAACATTGAGGATCGAGCAAGTGCAGTAGGAGATCAAACATTGGAAGGGAACAATGAAGGATTCTTCGACAGAGGAAAATTAGATCCTAAAGGACAGGGAAAAGATGAGAATTCTCTCTCTACATTGGGATTTCCTATTGGTGATCTCCCTAGAGGAGCAACTCCCATGAAGAATATCCCACTTTCAGCCTTACCTAACTTCCATGGTTTATCTTCTGAAGATCCTGACGAATTTCTTTTTGAATTTGAAATATTATGCAGAAGTTATGATTATGTTACTAATGCCCAGAAGTTGAAGCTATTTCCAGCAACACTAAAAGGAAATGCACTAAGGTGGTTCATGAGTCTGGGAGGCCATGTAATCACAAAATGGGAACAGATGAAACAGAAGTTTCTGCTAAAATATCAAGACTACTGTCGGACAAGAGAAAAAAGAGAGGAACTATTTAAGATGGTACAAAAGGAGGATGAGAATTTGGAGGGCTTTTGTGTTGATCGTTGTCATTGATGTCAACCCAAGCAGCACCAGGGGCTAACCCAATATTGCATGGGAATTTTGACCTACCAAATTAATATATTCTGGGTCAATAATTCTTTTTATGGTTTCTACTTGTTGAGATGTTTCCGTTGATATATGGCACGCCATGTAATTCTTCACGGTTTGAGAGATATTCATGTTTGAAGTTTGTACCCCCAGTTAGTGGGCTAAAACCACATGGGGTTGTGGCATGGGTCATTGAAAAGTCATAATTAATATTTTTTAAGCTCCTAAAATCCCTCCCACGTTCACTTTTTGAAGCCCCTCAACTTAAGATTCATAAATCAGATCTTCATTTCCTCCTTATGCAAGGGATTCGGCCATCTGAAACAGGTCATATTGGAATTTTCGCTCTAAATTTTTTTCTACGAAGGTTTAGAAGCTGAAATTTTTATGAGGAAAAGCTGAAATCCTGAGGAAGCTGCAATAAAAATTTCAGATCAAGGTACGCAATATTTTTGGAGATATGATCTGTGTAAGTCAGGGTTTTTGTAGGCTCCTAAAATTCATCTCAAAGAAGTGACCTTGGTAAATTCATCATAACTCTCTCTCTCTCTGAGTATCGGATTTGAATTTTGTAAAAAGAGACGGATAGTGCACAAACTGTACTTTTTTCTCCAATTTCATAAACAAATGAAGAAACAGTGACACGTGGCACGCCATACATGTGTGCTCTGTTGAAATAGTCCATAATTAGGTAATTGTGAGAGATTGGGTATAACTCTCTCTTCAAGAATCAAAATTGGGTCAGACTTGTGGCATTGGAAAGATGACTCAGAGGACTACTACAAGACCAAAAATTAGATATTGAGGATCTGAAATGACAGAGATACACCAGATTCAATATAGAGCTCCTAGAAGGCAAGAAAACACTAGATCATGTGTTGTGAAGGGTTGCAAAGGACCAGAATTTCTACGGTAGAAAATCAAAGCAAGGTGTAGCAGAGGGTAGCATGACAAGAGCAGCAACCAAGGTGCATAACAATAGCAAGAAGTTCATCATATGAAGTCTTCAAGTGGGCAGCACTGCATACAATCATTGTAAAGGTATCATTGTACTTAGTCATTGTAAATATATTATTGTACAAATTGTACTAGTGTCTATCTGCCAAGGGTTGAAGAGGTAGTGTTGGGAGGTCTAGGATCATCATTAGGTGGTTGTGTCAAAGTTGGGGTTATGGTCTAGTATATCTTCTTCTTCTACATCATTCTATATCATTGTAAAGTGGACCATTTTCCCTGGTACGGGAGTCCATTCTTCTTTTATTCTTATATAGGGTGGTAGGGTGGTGCTAGGGTGAGTTGTAGGTCATTGGGTGTTGGGGCATCCATTTAGTTGACTATTGAAATCTCGAAGCGTTGGAGCATCCATATAGTGGGAGCTGAAGAGAATGCTTTTCTAGATTCTAGGAAGTTGGAGCTTTATTTTCAATTGGAGTTGAAAAGAATTAGAAAAGTGACAGTGTTGTCCTGTGAGTGGGTTTCCACCAAAAACTCGGTGCATTTGTGTTCCTCTTGTTTTCTGTTGTCATTGTACAAACACTGATAATAATTGAAGATTAACTAATGCTCTAATTCAAATAAACATTGATTCACCCCCCCCCCCCTCCCAGTATTTCCAACACTTTGTGGAAAGACTACAATGCAATTTGCAGAGATCCAATCATCTCTATGTAAGTAAAGATATTCTTAAAACAATATTACTGAAAGGGGTGAGGGATGAATGTCTATATATGCTAAATATGCTTGGTAAAGGGGATATATCTAAAGAATCATATGATGAAATTTTTAACCTCTGTAAAAGATGTTCAAGAGGAGCTGCAAGGAACAGGTCAAACAACAGAGATACCACATATTCAAGAGTTCAAAAATTAGCCAGTGGAGGAGCAACAAGAGCCGAAATAGGTAATTTAATTGAAGAATTTAAAACTAAAATGTTAAGTTGTTTTGATGTACAAATTGACACCTTGCATGTTAAGAAGAAACAAGCCGAAGCAGAAGCAGCTTTGGCTGTCTTTTGCCCCAAATGCAGAGATAAACATCCACTAAGGGAATGCCCATTGGACAAGGTGCCAATTTGCACCCTTTGTGAGAAAGATCATGAAACGCAACAATGCCCTTCTTTACCAGGAATAAAAGAAGCATTGCAACCAACCGAAGAAGAAGCTAAAGCGGTCTATCTACTGACACAAAGAAGGAAATGGCAACCACGAGGACAAGGTATGAACTCTAATATGCCATTTACATCTTCTAATCGTTAGAACAATTATCCTTCTTTTAGTCAAGCAAATTACCCTCCCTTTTTGGAAATACTAAGAGGGGGTGGAATCAATATTCCTTTCAATTAGATATTTAATTTTCAATTATTATCAATGTTTGTACAATGATAGCAGAACGAGAATACAAATGCACATAGTTTTTAAGGTGGAAAGCCACTCCGGGACAAAAACCACCTAATGCTTTTCTAATAATTCTTTAATATTCAACTCCAATTGAAAATAAAGCTCCAACTTCCTAGAATCTAGAAAAGCATTCTTCTCCAGCTCCCACTGGATGGACACTCCAACGCCCGAGATTCTTCAGTAGTCACTGAACGGATGCCCCAACACCCAATGAGCTACAACTCACCCTAGCACCACCCTACCACCCTATAGAAGAATAAAAGAAGAATGGACTCCTGTACCAGGGAAAATGGTCCACTTTACAATGATATAGAATGATGTAGAAGAAGAATATATACTATACCATAACCCCAAATTTGATACAACCACCTAATGATGATCCTAGACCTCCCAACACTACCTCTTCAACCCTTGGCAGATAGACACTAGTACAATTTGTACAATAATGTATTTACAATGACTAAGTACAATGATTCCTTTACAATGATTGTATGCAATGCTGCCCACTTGAAGACTTCATATGATGAACTTGTTACTACTTTTATGCACCTTGGTTGCTGCTCTTGTCATGCTACCCTCTGCTGCACCTTGCTTTGCTTTTATGCCGTAGAAAGTCTGGTCCTTTGCAACCCTTGACAACACATGATCTAGCTTTTTCTTGCCTTCTAGGAGCTCGATATTGAATCTGGTGTATCTCTATTATTTCAGATCCTCAATATTTTATTTTTGGTTTTATAGTATTCCTCTGAGTCATCTTTCCAATGCCACAGGTCTGACCCAATTTGGATTCTTGAAGAGAGAGTTATACCCAATCTCTCACAAAGCCCTAATTATGGACTGTTTCAGTAGAGCGCACTTGTACGACATACCACGTGTCACCGTTTCTTCATTTGTTTCTGAAATTGATAGATAAAAAGGTAAAGATTGTGAAATATCCATCACTTTTTATAGAATTCCAATCCAATACTCAGAGAGAGAGTTATGACGAATTTACCAAGGTCACTTCTTTGAGATGAATTTTAGGAGCCTGCAAAAACCCTGACTTACATAGATCATATCTCCAAAAAAATTCTGCACCTTGATCTGAAATTGTTACTGCAGTGTTCTCAGGATTTCGGCTTCACCTCATAAAAATTTCAGCTTCTGAACCCTCGTAGAAAAAAATGTAGAGCAAAAATTCCAAGATGACCTGTTTCAGATGGCCGAATCCCTTGCATAAGGAGGAAATGAAGATCACAATTTATATGAATGCTTAAGTTGAGAGAGGATTCAAAAAGTGAACGTGGGAGGGATTTTAGGAGCATAAAAAATATTAATTATGAATTTTCAATAACCCATGCCCCAACCTCATGGGGTTTTAGCCCACTAACTGGGGGTACAAACTTCAAACATGAAAATCTCTCAAACCGTGAAGAATTACATGGCATGCCATATATCAACGGAAACATCTCGACAAGTAGAAACCATCAAAAGAATTATTGACCCAGAACATATTAATTTGGTAGGTCAAAATTCCCATGCAATATTGGGTTAGCCCCCAGTGCTACTTGGGTTGACATCAATGACAACCGCTAATCAACAATCTCCCCCTTTGGCATTGATGGCAACACAAGTACTCCCCCTGTGATCATGGCACCTCTTCCTACAACATTCTCTCCCCCTTTGACATCAATGGAAAAGGGTAACTCCCCCTGAAACACAACCATCCTGCGGACCTGTACACACTTCCACTCCCGCTGACACACAATCGTCCTACAGACTTGTGCACACTCCCACTCCCACTTTATATGCTTGAAAGGGGAAAATATAATGAGAACTTCGGAGAATCCCAAGCTTTTGACGAAGATATTCAAATGCTTCACGAGGTAAAGGTTTAGTGAAGATATCAGCAATTTTTTCTTTTGTACAAACATACTCAGGTTTGATATTCTTTTCAATGACTTGTTCTCTAAAAAAATGATATTTGATCGGAATGTGTTTTGTTTTTGAATGCATGACAGGATTCTTGGAGATGCTGATGGCACTAGTGTTGTCACAGAATATGGGAATAGGCTCACTGAATTGTACTTGAAGATCTTGCAAAGTTTGTTTCATCCAAAGAACTTGAGTACAACATGATGATGCTGCAATGTATTCTTCTTCTGTTGTAGATAACGAGATTGAAGTTTGCTTTTTTCTCAACCATGATACGAGACAACCACCTAGATAGAATGTTGCTCCACTAGTACTCGTACGATCATCAATGCTTCCTGCCCAATCTGCATCTGTAAAGGCTTGAATAATGAGATTGTTACCCTTGGGATACCACAAGCCATATTCTTTTGTGCCCTTTAGATATCGAAGAATTCTTTTGATGGAAATAATATGTCATTCTTTTGGTGCTGCTTGGAATCTTGCTTCTTGTCCAATTTCTTGCATAACGTCTAGCCGAGAGGCTATTACATATAGAAGACTACCAATCATAGATCTGTACAACTTTTGATCCACATCCTTAGATGAGTCGTCTATGCTCAATTTGCAACTTGTTACCATTGGAGTAAGGATGGGTTTGCAATATTCCATTTTGAATTTCTTGAGCATTTCCTTGATGTACTTGGCTTGACATATAAATATTCCTTTCTCTTGCTGAAATATTTGAAGCCCTAAGAAGTATGTCAGCTCACCAAGTAAAGACATCTCAAACTCACTTTGCATCTTTGTAGAAAAGTTCTTACTTAGTCAATCATCATTGCTACCAAATATTATATCATCCACATATACCTCAACAATTGTTAAATTATCTTTATCTATTTGTACATAAAGATTGCTATCAACAGTACCTTTCTTGAACCCTTGTTGACGTAGATATCCATCAAGACGAGCATACCATGCTCTGGGAACCTGCTTGAGACCATATAGAGCCTTCTTTAACCTACAGACATAGTCTTCTTTTTGTGATAGTAGAAAACCTTTAGGTTGTTCGATGTAAACTTCTTCTTCTAATTCTCCATTCAAAAATGCGGACTTAACATCCATTTGGTAGACTTTGATTTTTCTTGAACATGCATAGGCGAGAAACATTCAGATGGCTTCCATTCTGGAAACTAGTGCAAATGTTTCATTGAAATCAATTCCTTCTACTTGTGCATAGCCTTTGCAAACCAATCTTGCTTTGTTTCTGGTAACCTGCCCATCTTCATTCAATTTGTTCATGAACACCCATTTAGTCCCAATGACATTTTTATCTTTTGGTCTTGGAACTAATTCCTAGGTGTTATTCTTCTCAATTTGAACCAATTCTTCATTCATGGCTGCTACCCAATGTTCATTTTGGCTGGCTTCCTCAAAACTACTAGGCTCAAAGGTTGCTAGAAAAGCAACATGAGCTTGTTGTGATGAATGAAGCTGTCGACCTTCATTTATGTCACCAATGATTTGTTTTGATGGATGGTTCTTTTGAATCCACTCTTTTGTTCTCCTTGGAGGAGCTTCTTGTAGTTGTTCTGGTATATCTTGATGATCATTGTTTACTTCTTCCTCGTTGATAGTTGCTTCTTGTTCTACAATTTTATCTATGTTTTTTTCAGCCTCTGTCTCAAGTTTCAAAGATTCTAGATCTTCATCATTACTTGCTAGAACACCATCTTTGTCAAATGTAACATTTATGCTCTCCACTATCTGTTTTCGTCTTAGATTATAGAATTTATAGGCCTTTCTTTTGCGTGAGTAACCAACGAAGATACCTTCATCAACACATGATTCAAACTTACCCAAATTTTGATCTTCTCTTTTGATATAACATTTGCTTCCGAAGATTATGAAATATTTTACATTAGCTAGTTTTCCTTTCCATAATTCATATGGAGTCTTGTTGCAATTATTTCTGAGAAGACTTTGGTTGATAATGAAGACTACCGTATCAATTGCTTGAACCCAGAATTTTTCATCCAATTTTGAGTCCTTCAAAATTGTTCTACCCATTTCCTGTATATTTCTATTCTTTCTTTCAGCAACTCCATTTTGCTGAGGTGTTCGTGTTGTTGAAAACTGCCTTTTTATTCCATTTTCGTCACAGTATTGCTGAAATAATTTGGAAGTGAATTCTCCACCATTATTTGATCTTAAACACTTTATTTTCAAATCAGTTTCATTTTCAACCAACTCCTTGTAGATCTTAAAGCACTCAAATTCTTCAGATTTTTTCTTTAGGAAACTGACGGCTGTCATCCTGGTATAGTCATCTATCATTAACATGAAATATAATTCTCCATCTAAGCCTTTTGTTCTCATAGGACCACATAGATCAGTATGTATCAATTCTAATGGATGTGATGAAAATTGTTCTTTTGTTTTAAATTGGACTTTTGTCTTCTTGCCATGCCGACATGCCTCACATAGTGTGTTGGAAGGTTTTGAGATTTTTGGCATTTCTCGTACTACTTCCTTTTTTCTTATCCTGACAAGATTGTCAAAGTTTATGTAACCCATTTGTTTGTGCCATAACCAACTTTCATCTTCTTTAGCTAGTAGACATGCTTTAGTTGCTTCATCCAGAACATATATGTCGTTTGGAGCTCGACTTGCTATAGCCACAATTTTACCATACCTGCCTTTCCTGATTTCACATTTTGTGGAGTTGAATACCATTGTGTGTCCTTGATCACACATTTTTCCAACACTAAGCAGATTGTGATTCATGTTTTTGACCAATAGAACATTCTTGGCTATAACATCTTTGCTTCTGAGAGTGACGATACCTGATCCTATAACATTTGAAGATGCATCATTTCCAAAGGATATGGTTCCATCCTTCTTCTCTTTTAGAGATATAAATTTCCTTCTATCTCCAGTCATATGTGTTAAGCAACCGTTGTCAACATACCACACATCTTTCCTTTTTTGAGCCTTGAGAGCGAGAGCACAATTATCAGTCTTCTTCTTCTTCCATGTTCATTCATTCTGTGGCTTCGAAGATTCTTCTAGAGGATTTTCAATTCTGCAGTCTCTGGCTATGTGTCCAAAGTTCTAACATTTGTAACATTCGAAATTATTTCTTAAATTTTCAAATCTATTGATGTTTCGTTGAGCCATGGGAGGTTCATATTTGAACAATCTCTTGGAATTGTGTTGGTTCATAGGGTACGTGTGACATTCTACAACTTTATGACCAAATTTTCCACATGAATAATAGTAGCCATGAAAAATATGTTGGTACCTAGATGAAAATATTCATCGAGGAATCATCTTCCAAGGATGTGCTTGTGAATCTTGTCCAATGAAGTCTTCTTGTATGTCAGATCTCATCGGTTCATTGTATTTTTTTGTAGAAGGTCCTACTTCTTATTCTTTGTAACTGAGGCCAGTTATGTCGTTGTAAGATCCTTGATTGTTGATGAGTTATTCCAATGCCCTTGAGTTGTTGGAAAAGTTTTGGAAAGTTTTTCCCTTCTTGACTTCCTTACGTAGCGAGACTACTTCAGCTTCTAATGCTTCCCTTTCTTGGTTTCTTTCTTCCAACTTCTTTTGAAGTGACTCTTCAATACATTTGTGTTCTTCAACCTCAATTTTGAGACCTTGAACTTGTTCTTCAAGAGTGTTGGAACGGATCTTCTCAACATTGAGATATTTTATAAGCTTGATTTCCTCCTCATAAAATTCTTCTATGGTCAACCCTTCTTCTTCATTGTTTGATACTTCTTGTTTATTGTGCTTGGCCATAAACAATACTTTCTCATTGGCTTCTTCTTTGCTGTCACTTTCTTCATCGGATGAGGAGCTATCTTCTTTAGAGAGAAAGTTCCTTTTGGATCCTTTATTTTTTCCTTGCTTGTTGAATTTCTTAAAGCCTTTATTTCCTTTTGAGTTTCCATCACTTTTGTTTGTACATTTTGCTACGAAATTCCCAACCTCACCACAACCGAAACATATCAATGGAAGTTTACCTTTGAATTTTCCCTTACCAGGTTTTAGTTTTCTCGTAAAGTAAGAATATTCTTCATTTGAAAGACCTTCTCCATCATCTCCCTTTTCTTCACACTTGCAGGTGCATGTCATTTCAATTGAAGGTTGTTTTTCCTTATTGGTTTGCTTAGATGCAACGAACGCAATTTCTATATTTGAAGTACCCTTTTCTTCATCAAGTATCTTTTCATATGCTATGAGAACTCCATGTAATTATTCCTTGCTGAGTTTGTCCAGATTTGCACTGTATTCTAAGACTGATACCTTTGGGTTGAATCTCCCTGGTAACGTTCTAAGAATCTTCCATATAATATTCTTCTCGTCAACTAGCTCTTCCAATCCTTCCATAGTATTGGTTATTTCATCAACGTATTGGAAGTATGCAGTAATGTTGCAATATTCTTTCATTCTGAGTTGCTCAAATTTTTCTCTATAGATTTGAAGCTTTGCTTCTTTGACATTGAGTCACCTACATATATATTCTCAAGCTTGTCCCATACATTTTTGGTGGTTTTACAACCCAACACCTTATGATAAGCAGATTCAATAAGTCCACTGATAATAATATTCTTTTCTTTTGCATCATTTACCAAATTCTTCTTACCTTGTTCATCCGCGGTTGATATAAATCCATTTTGAACAGTGTCCCATACTTCGTAACCTTGTGCCAAGAGATAGACCTCCATTCTTCCTTTCCAAAGTGCATAATTATTTTCATTGAATAGAGGTACACCATTCTTGGTATGCTCCATGACCTCCTTCTAGCTATTAAACTGCTATTGAAGGAACCAAGCTCTGATACCAATTGTTCGAAATACTGAGAGGGGGGGGTGAATCAGTATTCCTTTCAATTAGAGCATTATTTAATCTTCAATTATTATCATTGTTTGTAAAATGATAGCAGTAAACAAGAGGAACACAAATGTACACAGTTTTTAAGGTGGAAACCCACTCTGGGACAAAAACCACCTAATTCTCTTTTAATAATTCTTTAATATTCAACTCCAATTGAAAATAAAGCTCCAACTTCCTAGAATCTAGAAAAGCATTCTTCTCCAGCTCCCATTGGATGGACACTCCAACGCCCGAAATTCTTCAGTAGTCAATTGAACAGATGCCCCAACACCCAATGAGCTACAACTCACCCTAGCACCACCCTACAGAAGAATAAAAGAAGAATGGACTCCTGTACCATGGAAAATGGTCCACTTTACAATGATATAAAATTATGTAGAAGAAGAATATATACTAGACCATAACCCCAGCTTTGATACAACCACCTAATGATGATCCTAGACCTCCCAACACTGCCTCTTCAACCCTTGGCAGATAGACACTAGTACAATTTGTACAATAACATATTTACAATGACTAAGTACAATGATACCTTTACAATGATTGTATGCAGTGCTGCCCACTTGAAGACTTCATATGATGAAATTCTTGTTGCTGTTATGCACCTTGGTTGTTGCCCTTTTCATGCTGCCCTCTGCTGCACCTTTCTTTGCTTTTCTGCCATAGAAAGTCTGGTCCTTGGCAACCCTTGACAACACATGATCTAGCTTTTTCTTTCCTTGTAGGAGCTCGATATTGAATCTGGTGTATCTCTGTCATTTCAGATCCTCAATATCTGATTTTTGGTCCTGTAGTAGTCCTCTGAGTCATATTTCTAATGCCATAGGTCTGAACCAATTTGGATTCTTGAAGAGAGAGTTATACCCAATATCTCACAATGCCCTAATTATGGACTGTTTCAGAAGAGTGCACTTGTACGGCGTGCCACATGTCACTGTTTCTTCATTTGTTTCTGAAATTGATAGAGCCAAAATTAAATATTGTGCAATATCTATCACTTTTTATAGAATTCCAATCTGATACTCAGAGAGAGAGTTATGATGAATTTACCAAGGTCACTTCTTTGAGATGAATTTCAGGAGCCTGCAAAAACCCTGACTTACACAGATCATATCTCCAAAAATGTTGCGTACCTTGATCTGAAATTTTTACTGCAGCTTCCTCAGTATTTCGGATTTGTCTCATAACAATTTCAGCTTCTGAACCTTCGTATAAAAAAATTTAGAGAAAAATTTCCAAGATGACCTGTTTCAGATGGTCGAATCACTTGCATAAGGAGGAAATGAAGATCACAATTTATATGAATGCTTAAGTTGAGAGGGGCTTCAAAAAGAGAATGTGGGAGGAATTTTAGAAGCATAAAAAATATTAATTATGACTTTCCAATGACCCATGCCCCAACCTCATGGGGTTTTAGCCTACTAACTGGGGGTACAAACTTCAAACATGAAAATCTCTCAAACCGTGAAGAATTACATAGCGTGCCATATATCAACGAAAACATCTCGACAAGTAGAAACCATAAAAATCATTATTGACCCATAATATATTAATTTTGTAGGTAAAAATTCCCATGCAATATTGGGTTAGCCCCTGGTGCTACTTGGGTTGACATCAATGATAACTGCTGATCAACACCTTTAACCAAATGCAATACCCACCCTTCAATCAAATGAATTACCCACCCATGCAACAAACAAACCTTCCCTTTGTAGATCTTGCAATGTGGATTCCTTGGCCTCCACAACAACAATCTTAATTTAACCAGTGGAATTCGAATTGGAGGTGTCAACAACTCCCGTTCCCAAATCAATTTCCTCAATTTCAGCAACCATTTCCTCTACCATCAGGTGCTCCACCGAATAACCAAATGATGAGACCCTAGGTACTTGTACAACCAAATCCTAACCCCAATAATAAAGTTGTGCAAGTTATTGATATTTGGAACCAGCCTATATTTCTTGTTTTCCCTGCACAATGTAATGACATTCATCTACGATCTGGGAAAATAGTTGAACCCATTATCAATGATGTTACTTCTTTCAATTCTGATAAAGAAGAAACTAAAAAACATGATTCACATAAAGAGGTACAACCACCCTCTAATAATGATGTTGAAACAGTAGAGCCACCATTCCCTGAGCGTTTATTTTTAACTAGAACGCCTGAGCCACCTGCTTTTAATCTTCTAGGGGAATTGCAGAATCTACATGTTAAAATTACACTTTTACAGGCACTAAGAGATGTACCAATTTATGCCAGAACGATGAGAGATATTTGTGTTAAGAAACCCGGTAGGAAAACTAAAGATCCCCTTACAGTCCATGTTATGGGTGATTTATCTGCATTAATGTCCAGTAAAACTCCCCCAGTTAAATATGGTGATCCCGGCCATCCTACTGTGACAATCCAAATCAGTAAAAAAATAATCCCTCAAGTTCTAGTAGATTTAGGTGCTTCTATAAACATTATGACTCTTGAAACTTCACAATTGTTACATCTAAAGAACGTAATCAGAGATACACCAACCTTTCTAGAGTTATTTGACCATTTTACAATCAAACCAGAGGGAATTATTGAAGACCTAGTCATCTCAGTTGAGTCCTGGAATTACCTAGCTGACTTTGTGGTGTTACAGACTAAAACAAAGTTGGGGGGACATCCTTTAATTCTAGGAAGACCCTGGTTAGCTACAGCTAATGCCTTTATCAGCTGCAGATCTGGTTTAATGACAATTTCCAATGGATATGAAACTAAGCAGCTTACTCTTTACCCTCACGCTACACTCATGATTAATAATGATAATTCTGTATGGATGGACTATGATGATCATGTTATTCAACCTATTTTGACTATCGGACAAGCTTTAAGCCTTAAATATACCACTAAGGATGAGGTAATTAATAATTTCATTTGTGAACCCTTCTCTGTGACTTCTAAAACACATAATCAACTGGCTGCACTTTTGAAATCAGATACCCAGAAAAATCTTAAATCTGAAGATCTATCTCAAACATCAACCACCATCTCTTCTAAAATTATAACAGTAGAAATCGAACCTGGAAAAACATTGAACATAAATCTTGACCTAATAGTTGCTAAAACACAACAGCTAATGAATTTACTTCTTGAAAATAAGGAAGCATTCGCATGGGATTATACAGATATGAGGGGAATATCTCCTGAATTATGTACTCACTGGATCTATATTAAGGAAGGCTGTCGACCAGTCTGTCAACCCCAAAGACGAATGAACCCTAATTTAAGAGAAATTGTCAAAGAGGAACTTCAAAAATTGCTTAATGCATGGTTTATATATCCTATCTCTGACAGTGAATGGGTTTACCCATTGGTAATAGTTCTTAATAAAAACAGGAAATGGAGAGTGTGTGTAGATTATAGAGCCTTAAATAAATCCACTCAAAAGGATCACTTTCCTTTACCATTCATTGATCAGGTGTTGGATAGTTTGTCAGGGAAGAAATTCTTCTCCTTTTTATATGGGTTTAGTGGGTATAACCAAATCAGAATTGCACCCCAAGACCAAGATAAGACCACTTTTACTAGCCCTTAGGGAAATTTTTCCTATAGAGTTCTTCCATTTGGATTATGTAATGCACCAACAACCTTTCAAAGGGCAGTTATAGGAATTTTTTCTGATATGCTGAATGACTCCATGGAAATATTTATGGATGACTTTACCCCTTATGGTGTTTCTTTCGAAGATGCATTACAGAATCTTGAGAAAGTATTTAAACAATGTATACAAGCTCACCTCTCCTTAAGCACCAAAAAAATTCATATGATGATGAGTGAAGGAGTAGTGCTTGGAAATTTTATTTCATCTCAAGGAATTTAGGTAGATCCATCCAAAATACAAGTCATTCAGAACCTTCCTATTCCTAAAATACAAACATATGTGAGAAGTTTCTTAGGACATGCAAGATATTACAGGAGATTTATTAAAAACTTTTCCAAAATAGCTTCTCCTTTGTTTGTGTTACTTATGAAAAATGTTGAATTTAAGTGGAATAATATTTGCTAGGAGGCCTTTGTAGAACTCAAGCATCAGTTATCCACAGCTCCTATTTTGAGAGGACCTGATTGGGCACTTCCCTTTCATATATCTTCTGATGCTTCGGATACTACAATTGGAGCTGCCTTGGGACAAGAGGAAAACTATCTTCCTTATGCTATCTACTTTAACAGTAAGAATATGACTCCTGCTGAGCTCAATTACACAGTTACCGAAAAGGAATTTTTAGCAGTAATTTATGCTATTAATAAGTTTCAACATTACATTACTGGTTACTCTACTTTTTTCCATACTGACCACTCAGCTATCAAGTATTTAAAGAACAAATCTGTCACAAATGCTCGAGTAACTAGATGGTTATTTTTATTAAAAGAGTTTGATATTATAATTGTAGATGAACCAAGCAAAGAAAATGTTGTTGCTGATTTCCTTTCTCAGTTAAAAGCTGATGATAATACTCCAGTAGATGATTCCTTTCCTGATGAGTATTTATTTTCAGTATCTGCTCACTCACCATGGTATACAGACATTTCCAATTATTTGGTTGCAGGGAAGTTACCATCACACCTATCACATCGAGAGAAAAGAAAAATCATTCAACAAAGTGCTAGGTATAGCTGCATAAGTGGGTGTCTTTTCTACACAGGACTTGTACATGAAATTCGGAGATGCATTAGAGAGGATGAGGTTTATGATATACTAAAAGCTTTTCATGGTGGCCCTTGTGGAGGGCATTTTTATGATAAGAGACTGGCACATTAAATTCTTAGGATGGGCTATTATTGGCCCTCACTCTTTAAGGATGCAAAGAAATATGTTCAGGCTTGTGATAGCTATCAGAGAATGGGTCAACCTAATCATAGAGATGAAATTCCATTAAACCCCTAGGTAATAATTGAACCATTTGAAAGATGGGCCTTAGATTTTATAGGAACCATTAATCCTCCATCCAATCAAAAATTTTATATATTAGTCTGCACAGATTATATGACTAAATGGGTGGAGGCCAAAGCACTCCTTAGAGCTAATGAATAAGTTGTCCTAGCTTTCCTATTTGAAGAAATATTTGTTATATTTGGAGTCCCTAGAGAGCTAGTTATAGATGGAGGACCTCCTTTCACTTCTCATGGTTTCAAAGCCACCCTTAAAAATACCAAAATCATCATAAAATGACTACACCATACCACCCCCAAGCCAATGGGCAGGTGGAGAGTACAAACAAAGTAATAGAAGCCATTCTAACCAAAACAGTGAAGGATAACCGGAAGGATTGGTCCCAAAGGCTCCCTGAAGGACTATGGGCTTACAGAACTACCTGGAGAAATACTACAGTATTTTCTCCCTATGAATTGGTTTATGGTAAAAGTGTTTTTTTTCTTGTGGAATTTGAAATTAAAACCTTAAGGATTGATTTAGCTGTTAACCTTGATTTGACTGATGCACAGACAGCTAGGTTGCAGCAGCTTCATGAACTAGATGAAAAAAGATTAGATGTCATTCATCAGACAACTATGATCCAACAACAGAGAACAAAGTGGCATGATAAAATCATCAAGCACAAGCAGTTCCAAAAAGGTAATTGGGCTTTATTGTATGATTCTCGATTTGAAAACTTTCAAGGGAAGCTACGTACAAGATGGCTGGGACCCTACGAATTATATGTTGTTTTTCCCAATGGAACAGTAAGGATCTTAACAATTGATGACTCTAAAACACCACTATTAGTAAATGTTCATCAGCTTCGTTTGTACCAGCGCCCTATTTCCAAAGAAGATTTTAAGGCTACTTGCATGGAAGATTCACATTATCTCTTTTTAGGGGAGCCTTCTGCCCCTCATTCCAATTAATTTTTCTGCATTGTATTTTTAGTATTAGATTATATTTATTAAACTAATAATCCCTATTAAGGGTTGGCATGTTACAATTGATTATTTTGTAGATTTTTGATTAAGGAAAGGCTTACCAAGGAAGGAAAATTTCACCACAAGAAGATCCAAGCTTCCTTTTGAGATGCATTGCTTCCCTCACTTCAACTCATTTCCCCATTTTCCAGTAACATTTCATCATTCATTCCCTTCATTCCTTTTTCCCTTTTCATATCATTTTCCCTATTTTTCCCATTGCTGAAACACCATTCTTTAGAAAATATCTTCCCTATTTTTCATATTGCTGAAATATCATTCCTCAGCAAATATTTTCCCCGATTTTCGACTACTAAAACATCACTCCTCAACAACACTTTTCATATTTTTCCATTGTTGAAACACCACTTTTCAGCAACATTTCATTCATTTTCCCGTTGCTGAAACACCATTTCTTTCTCCAAAAACATGAGTATGCAACATTTTCTGTCATGAAATCATCTCCTTTAGTTCTTTCATTTTCACTTCTCTTATTCCCTATGTTAATCATGTCCGTTCACTTCCTTCTCCTATGATTAAACAGACCTCTAATATGATCTCCCTCATGTTTCAAAAAGCTTCTAAAGTTCTTCCATGACTATTGAGCCATTATAAACAAGCATTATATTTTTTGAACTAAAAATCAAAGGTAAACATGAGGTATGTAAATTTTATATGTAAGTACAATTAAACTATGGTTTAAAGAGAATATTTTGTTTATTATGACCACAATCTCCACACACTTAAAGACATCATTTCACCGTAGTTGGGGGGGAATATCGAAATTATATGCCATCATTTCACAGCATGCCAATTACTGTCATTTTTCCTACCCATTACTTCACCTCTTCACCGTTACTCCATGTTCTCATTCACAAAGTTTACTCTATTCGAAGTCCGGTAACTTCGCTCTTTGACTCTGAATTTTACCAAATATGGTTAACTATGGGAGGACCTGCTATTCGACATGCACCCATCTCAATAGCTCTGCTTGAATTATTCCCAGACGCGTATTAGATTTTTCAGTAGGCAGGCTGGGTAGGATATTTTGAGAGACTTCAAGAGTTTGATCCACAACAAGTCCTTGAATTTTCACAAAATCTTCAGGAAGATCTTTCTACTATCCAGGGAGTCCGAATTCCGGTTTCATAGGGTGAAATAGCACAAGTTTCAGGTCTATCAGTCACTGGTACTCAATGGTTTAGTTGAAAGCACATCATTCTAAATGCACAACAAGACTTTCTTCTGCCAGGAGAACACGTCGAGCTTAAAGGACGGGGTGTCGGACTTCACTCATTGCTGCCTCCTTGGCAAAAAGTGGATGAATTCGTCAAAAATTATCTCACTTGTGAAGGTCGCTATCAGGTAGTCTATCAGCATGATTTTGTCTTAATGAGTCATTTATGACACAGTAGACTAGTGAACATTCCTTACTATTTACTTGGATGCATTAGAAATATGTCATATTATTGTAGATGGGTAAAATTCCCACTCCTATCCCTCACCCATCACTGCCTTTTTCAGCTTCTAATTCAGAGGGGTTTTGCTCAACAAAACCCTCCTCTAAACAACCTACCCCTAACCCCTGAGCAAGCTGTTGAAATTCCTTAAGAAGCTGCTGAAAATCCTCAAGAAATTCTTGAAAGTCCCCACGAGCAGCAACCAGAGAATATCCCTGATCCTCCACCAATTCCATCCACAGAACCAACTAATCCAATTAACCTTTCTTCAAGTCCATCTCACCACTTAGCAAAATCATCTGATCCTACCGTCCATATTCCCAGTAATGACTCTCACGCCGATACACCACCATCTTCCTCTATTCGTTAAAGGAAAAGAAAAATCACAACCGCCTCCCTATCAAAAAGAAAAACAAGGGCCGTAGCTAAAGTAGCTACCTCCTCTGATAGCCCTTCCCCTAGGGAAAAACCCTCTCATAAAAGGAAAAAGAAAACTACGGCTTTTTCTGCCATATTACGTAGGAGGCGAATGAGGACGTCTATTGAAGCAGAAACCATTCCTATTACCCCTGATCCCACAGCCATTTTGTTAAAACTCCACACATCACCACCCTTCCAAACCCTAGAATTATTACCTGTCTCACCCTGTGGCACTGAAACACAAGAACTAGATGCCCAAGGTAATATGACATCATTTTCTACAGAGCAAGTAGCTGTCACATAAGAACCAGCTACTCAGTCAGTAGTTGTCCCACAAGAACCAGCTACTCAGTCAGTAGCTGAAACACAAGAACCAACTGCCGATATACAAGAACTATACATCCAAGATGCTACTTATTCATTATATGCCACAAAGGAACTAGCTCTAGCTGTCACACAAGAACCAGCTACAACTGAAACACAGCAATCAATTCTGGAGAATGAAATTGATACACAAGGCCCAGTCACCATGGCTTCCCTTTTACAAGAAAATGAGTTTTTAAAATTAGAATTAGAAGCTTATAAGCAAGAATTGGTAATGGAAAGGGAAGCCTATGAAAAGGAGCTAAATTTTTATACCCTGGCCCATACGGCATCCATGGCAGACAAACATACAGAAAATGATCCATATAAAGAATATATGTGCAACCAATGTGGAAACATCTATCAGCAAGCAAGATATAAGATAGTTCATGTTCCAATGTTGGGAGCATCTATATATTCTACAATCAAAGAGGAATGCCCTACTATTACACAAGAACCAGTAGGGCCTTCAAAATTTTCAGAGAAAGAAGTTGATGTACAAGTATCCTACCCTACTGTAACTGATTCTGCTACTCAGACTATGCCTCAACCTACCACTTGCAATGCTGGAACGCAAACTGAACCATGGAATGAGACGGAAATAATGAACAAGTGGAGGAAACAGTATGCCATTTCGCAAGGTAAAACCTTGAAACAACACAAATTAGTCTGGCAGAATCATATATATTCTAACTGGGAGATCTTGGAGAAAACACTCCAGCAATCTAGAGTTTACAAGAAGGAGAATAAAGAGCTAAAAGGAAAACTGCTCCTAATGTTTGAACTGGTACAAAAATTACTAGCTACTAGGAAACCATCTCTGAATTACTCTTTATTCCTCTCAGAATGCCTTGTTTACTTTCATTTGAAAGCAATCAAAGATGGAAGACCTCATGAGGTGCTTACATCTGAATAGTTTGTGAAAACATTCGCAGAAGCCTCCACTAGCGATCAACACTTACTATGTGAGTTGTACCTTCACAATGAAGCCATCCCTTAAAATAGAAAGATTAATATTAACCCTCTTGTTGGAAATATTCATATCAGGGCATTTTCCTCTTTCCTTGCTAATTAGATTACATGGCAGACTGCTTTTCTTGCAACCAGCAATAATGAAGACAACCGTCTTCTCTGGATAAGGCCAGAACCAGAGGACCCCGCCATCTTTGTGGCAGAGTATCATCAATTTTTGCAGAAGCCAGGGATGACTGAACATATATGGCAATTACAGGCTTCAGTACTTCAGGACTGTCAATACTTTATCAGGGCCAAAGAAACTACTGCTTTAAGAGAAAACAATATTTGTTGGCAAAAATCCTCTAAGGAGAAGCAGGAGTACAATCCTTTCAGTCCCACTAATCTCGAAACCGCATTCTCTAGAGTAGCCAATTACATCAGATGTTTTCAGCAATGTGCTGAAAGGTGGATAGGGTACCACTTTCATTTTCCTATTTTATGGATGCCAGCAGAAGAATATCATGCTCATCATAGGTTGGCTAACAAGGATGAAGCAGCAGCTTGGCAAAGATTGCAAAATGTGCAAGGATTCAGAGCTTTAATAGATATCACCTTCCATAGCTACTGCCTAAGTAATTTGCATGCCAAAAGCCAGTATCCAGACTCTGACTCAGACTAAAGTTGCCTAAGGACATGCAACCCTTTCAGTTGGGGGGGATGTTAGGACCCCATAATGTACCATTTTGACCATACATTTTGTTATCATTCCAATCTTTTCCAGCCCATATTTAAAGCTTATACTATCACTTTCATCCATTCTTCCAAAGGTATATAAAATTCTTCTCTTTACTATACATTTAACTTGTTTTACATATAATTTTACAATACTTTCATATTTAATCATTAATTGAAGACATATAGTTTTTTAGACAGTTTGAAGACTGCAGATAATCTATCGTGGCCGTCTGAAGACCGCGTTGCTGAAATAGTCAACATGGTACGCAAATCCCATTGCTGAAACAGCCCGTGATTTGTGATTTTGAAGCAGTATTTCAAGCATGATGGCAACAAGAAAAGACAAGTAAGGAAGTTGTTACACGAGCCACTCTAAAGCCAGTACCATCGTAACCATTTTAACAACTGTTGTGCTCAACTTAGTGTTCCTAAATTGAGGTCATAGATTATCAACCAGGGTCAGTAAACTGCTAAAGTGTGGTGCACTATATGTGCCTAGGTGTCTGTTTCTCACTACGTTGTGTTTAGTGTTTTTTATGATTTTTTTGGTTTTGTGGTTTTATGTTAAGAAGGAAAAGAACTAAATGTTGAAAAAGAACAGTTGTTGGTCACACTAAAAACAGAGCAAAGCCTATACTAGAGAACAGAGAATGCAAAGTTTGATAATGACTCATACAACATGAACTCAATAACTCATAACATAAACTCATCCAATTCATTCATTAGAAATATGTTGGAATAGCTTGAGAAAAGGACAATTTTAGTACAAATTAGGTTCCCCTAAGTAAACAACCATCTTTACAATATTACAAAGAATCTCATCCATGGCTAAAAGTTTATTGGAACATAATTGGAAAAAGACTATTTGTAACACAATAATATTTCTACTCTGAGTTAACTTGTCATGCTAAGATCAATTCATTCTGCAGCTCAACTTGTCACCACTAAACCTTGTTCAAAAGTTAGAGATTTTCTGAAATAGTTTTTTTTTGGGAAAAAGGCTTAATTGTGAAATTGCAAAGGGTTACAGAAAAATCAAGGCCTTAAACTGATATCACTAACCCATTCCTGTTCATATGATGATGCATTAATATAAAGTCAGAACAAGATTAGTTTGTAAACAATGAAGGCCGTGAAGTCTAGTTTTGACAGTTGTTACAACTTAAAGAACAATGAAAAACACTGAACTAGAATGCAATTGATTAAGCTTGAAACACAATGATCAAAACTAACCTAGAATGCTTTTAGCCTAACTTTGAAATACATTGATTTGTCACTGAACTAGAATGTCACTAATCTAACTTAAAGTACAGTGAACAGAGTTATACTAGAGTGTCGTTTGCCGTTATCAAACTTGAAACACAGTGACAAAATTAAACTAAAGTGATATCTACCTCCGGAGTACTACAACTAGACTAAAGATGCAACTAATCACTAAAATGTCTCAGCTCTATCTCATTCGGAATTAGTGGTATTTTGGAATAATTTATGGAACAGGACTGGCTGCAACATGTTATGTAAATGAGCATGAAAGCATACAATTCAACAAAACACAACAAAGCTCTAAAACACCATAGCTATGTCTCATCTAGAAATAGTGATATTTTGGAAGAGCTTATAAGATCACGACTAGTTGTAACAACTGATGTAATCGAGCACAAAATCATAAAGTTCAAAGAAATGCAACTTAACTCCTAAATACTACAGTTATATCCCATCCAATGTGAGTGATATTTTGACAGATTTTGTAAGGATAAGACTAATTGTGGAATCCACTACAAGCAAGTCTAAAAAACATAAAGTTCAGAAAATTAAACTAAGAATGAAACAAGGCTAATTTACCTATCTAAACCATATGAACAAAGCTTCTCAGGTAGCAGGGCCCTCTACCACCATATTAGCACGCAAATCTACTCAATATTGACTCAGCTCTTGCAATAAAGTGATGCTTCTTTCATTGAAGGATAAATTCTTCAAAATAGAGTATTTACGGTCTTCTGAGATCTAGCAATAAAACATAAATCTAGCTAAGTTGTTTCTTGGTCTCCCGAGCCATACTTATAACAAAATTACATAACTGTCTTTGAGATAAAACAGGAGTAATTTTATTTTAAAACTAAAATCAAACTAGGACTCTGTTGGTGGCCTCGTTTTATGATTAAGGACATCTGTACAGTCCTTGTCCTATTAGAAGTCTGTCACCTAGTTTTGGTTTCCCACGTGCATAACCGTCTGTAGACTCGAGCTCAAACTTCGTGGAGAGAAAGAAATGATGGGGGAGTGATGTGGAATATGACCATATGCATTTTTCCTTGTGGTGACACCTGGAACCTGCGTAAACATGAGAACGGCTGCGGAATAGGCGACTGGCTATAGAATGACTGTGTTCTGTAGCCAGTCTAGTCAAAAATTGCTACAATAACAAAATCATGAAAACATAGCAAGTTAGTCATTATATACATTATTAAAGTAATCCTAATTAATCCTATTGATCATTTAAGCCTGTAATTGATGAGGGACAAAGAAAATGAAGTGAAATGTGGTGGAAAAGAAGGACATCTTCAGGGCTCAACAACAACATTTTGCTATGGAAGAACAGAAAGGTCCTATTTCAGTATAGAAGATCAGATTGGGTTAAAAATAGGATTTCTATAATGTAAATCAATTGTAATAGATGTCTCCTCTTTAAAAAGAGGAGACATCAGCATTAGGGGGACAATTAGACTACGGGAGGTTTATCTTTGAAACAAAGAAGGAACGTGAATCCTTTGTAATATGTACTTTCGACAGATGAATAAAAGTTTGTTCCGAGTATTTCATTTTAATTCTTTCTTCAGGGGAATCTTGTGAGAAGGAAAGGGCCCACCTTCTTCACAAGATTCACCCATTTATTTCTATAGTTTCTTAACTGTTATTTTTCATTCATGCCTTCTTAAACTCTGTTTACTGAAATAATTTATGCAGTATTAGAATTCTATGATTTATTGCTGAAACTCTGCTTCCGTTACTTATTGCATTATTTTCATACAATTCCTTCCTAGGTAATTTTGGATTATTTTAATTGGTAATCTTGTTTACAGAATTATTTTGTGAAAGCTTGGTAATCAGAAACAGGTGCTGAAGATTCCTACTTGGGGAATAGGGTCATGTTCTCTGTTATAGCATAATTGGTCTTTCCTTCTTCAGATTGGTTTCCTTTCCTAGATTGTTGTCTTTTTAATGTAATTCGGGATTATTTTGGTAATTGTCTGCAATAGAAATATTTTCTTGGTTGTAACTCAAGTAGACTTCAAATTGTTGAAGCAAGGTGTGGTTAGTGTAATTTTTACTACAACATTTCATTTCTTTTGAGATTGAGCATATATAGTGTGTGATTGCCTTTGAAATAAACAGACTTCCCTGGGTTGAAAATTTATGTAGCACTTGAGTTGTTTAATTTAAAAAATTAAAGTGACCAACAGTAGGCTGTGTAGGTAGAATGATTGGGAGAAATTTGTTTGCTGATATGAAATACTAATCATCTTTTCTAAACAGCATGATCAAAGAAGAAAAAGGTTGTCAATGGATAAGGCAAAAATCTGCATCCAAGAGATAAAAGTCTGAAGTTCTTCACTCCTCCGAGGAGCTACCATCCCCAAGTGGAGCCATTGTTAGCCATCAATAAATTTTTGACGTAGCAAATGATGGCTAAAACAGGTCTTGAGCCTTCAAGAGATCATTTTCATAGAAAATCATTCATTCTTGAAGTCTGTTGTTCCAAAACAGTGTTTTTCCTTCGCCTGTTGTTCATTAGCAGTGTTGTTCCTTAGTGTTTTTCCCTAGCAATGTTGTTCCTTAGTGCTATTCCCTAGCAGTGTTGTTCCTTTTTTGTTGTTCCCTTCAAAATCCTATTTTTCCCTTCAAAAATCCACCAAGAAAATCTATTGTTCCCAAACAAAATTGTTTCCTAAAAAGCCCCATTTTCATCGTTTCATTTCCTCCATTTCCCCCCCCATATCATTCATCTTCCTTGAAAAAACCGCTTTTGTCATTCTCATTTTACCCTCATATTCCTCAAAAAACCTTAAAAACCCCTTTTAAACTCATAAAAAACCTTTTTATGGTGTAGAAACCTCCCTTTTCAACTATCGGAACTTGAAAAACCCCATAAAACCACTTTTTTTGGCCTAAATGTGTCCTTTTATTAAACAAGTAGGCTTTAGCCCCTTTTGGCTTAACCCCAACTCTTTCTCCAGCATATGACCAAAGCCCCGTGACCAGGCACTAAGCTGTCATCGCATCACAATTGTTATATCGCATCAGCATTTTCAAATTGTTCCTCCCCTCACTCTGTTTTCCCTGATGATGTGATAAGCCCTTTCTTTCGTGGCCCCTGGTCACATATCCTGCCATATGACCTTACCCCTACGCTAAACCATAGCCCCCCCATCGCATCGGCCTTTATTCGTTTCCTCCCCCATTCCTTTGTTCCCCCACCAATGCGATAGGCCCATTTTCTCCTCCACCCCTGGTCACCTTTCCCCACCACGTGATCATACCCCAACACCTATGCTAAGCCCCCATCGCATCGGTGTTTTCATTTAAAACCTGCCTTTTATTCATATTTTACCCGCTCCGATAAACGATACTTGATAAGATCTAATTCATAGATCTATATGATCTGATGGTGGTTATTAGCCCCCGCCCCTTACCTTTGGGTTTATCCATCCACCCTCCGCACCGATCTCCGTCGTTGATCTACATGATCCAACGACTCTCGTTCATCCCAACAACCCAAATCTTCTAGACCCACCATCCATTACGCAAAGCCATCATCCAATCATGTGCTTCCACCTGGCTTCCACTTAAAACCTCGCCCATGCACCTTTCCATTTCGCGCTCCTCCCCCACTGTTGGATTTACTCCTCCAAATCCAATGGTTTGTATTGCATTTCGTGCTCATTTCCCAAAAAAAATCAGTCGAACGATAACCGCGTGAAAAACGTGGTTTGGGGAGGACACATGGCGCATTTTAATTAGATCATGTTCATTTTATTGAAAACCACTTACCACCCAAGGGCCACGCGAAAACCATTCGCGGTTTTCGGGAAACCGCCAAGCTACCTTTTCGCGCCAAAGTCATTTTAAAGCTAGGTTTTCACAGATTTTCTCCACAGAGCCTTCTCCACCCGCATTTCACCTCCTCTGCATACGCTACTTCGCCTCTTCCAGCCTCTGAAGTAGTTTCATCCACACATCGCAGGCTTTTATAACATATTGTGTTGTTTTTTGCAGGTTTTGTAATGGTCTTTGAAGCGGAAACCCTCCCCACAGTTCATAGGGGACAGGGCCAAAGATGAGGATCCTCACAGTCCAAATACATGTAGAAATTATATAACTGAGATGTTATATGTCTAATATTCACCTGATCATACACTATTTGACTTCATGCACAATACACAATCTATTCCACCATTTATCATCACATGCAGAAATTAAATCAATTGCATGCACACATTAAAACCATAAAAATTCACACACATTAACACAGTGATTTATGGTAAAGCTTAAAGCTGAAAACCCCCAACTATCTGTATAATATATGTCATAGAGATCATGTAACAATCATCATATAAATCTTCTCACAAGCTCTCAGTACAATCTCCAATCGCTACACACTAATCAGGTCCTGATCTAGCAAATCCATGCACCGATCCTCTGCCACCTGCTAGCCTGCCTCTACTGTGCAATCCCTACTGAATATGGGCTCTAAATGATTTGTTGGGAAAAATACTGAGATGGGGGGATGAATCAGTATTTAGGACTTAATCAAAACTTTTTACTTTTCTATTTACTAAAACCCATATGCTACTTTGCTGAAGCTAACTAGCGTATACACGCGGATATCCTTCATAAAACTCGTGTATACACAGAGATCTTGTTATGCCATTAATTCTTCACTTATATCATTCCATCATTCATTCATTAGATGTTCAATAAACTGTAAACATGTGCATTAAGAACAGAATAAATCATCACACATAAGCAACACACATGAAAACCAGGATTTTAGGTGGAAACCCAAGTCGGGAGAAAACCACCGCTGTCGTTGTCTCAGCCTTCAATATTTTATTATAGAGAAAACATCTTACAACATATGTGTTGGCACAGCCTCCTACCAGCACGCAGGCACCCACCTGCGCTCGTTTACCAGCCTCTCCTGGAAGGGAGCTACGACCCCCTGCTCTTGTTTACCAGCCTCTCCTGGAAGGGAGCTACGACCCCCTAATCTCGTTTACCAGCCTCACCTGGAAGGGAGCTATAACCCCCTGACTGAAGGCTACAACCCTCAGCACCACCATGGACCATTTTTCATCAATTTTCACACTGGATCCAAAGCTTCCTTTAGAACACAACTTGCAGGCCACGTTTCATCATATTTTCAGACTGGACCCACTCCATACATTTGAGCTCAATCATACATCATCAACAGATAGCAGTAACACAACAGAACAGATCAAACATTTGATACTTCATACTTCAGCAAACCCTAATCTTCATACGCGCTTTCCTTTCACTGATCCTGCGTATATACGCGCCTTCGACCATACAAACCCGCGTATACTTCTGTACATATTACAGAGCTAATTTTACTGCCCATACGCGCTTTCTCTTCAGCAAACCCACGTATATACGCGCTTACTCTGCGGCGAACTAGCGTATAGTTCTTCAAACATTTAGGTCATTGCAATTCTTCAGAACAGATACATCACTCAGATTTTACCCTTTACTTCAGACAGATGTTCGCCTCATCTCAGATCTAATCATTCCATAAATAGATCTAGCAGATACAAATACATTCCAGATCTAGATTACCTTCTTCATCATTTCTTCATTGGTGCATCATACATTCAGATCTTTCATTCAACTGTAACCCTTTCCATTCAGATATGCTTCAGAGAGAAGTATTCATTCAAGCTCATACTTCTTGCACACCTTTGCATAATGAATTTCTTCTCCTTATATAGGTTTACCCTTTATCAATACCATGAGCCAAAACCACATTACTTTCGATGGTATTCCTGGACGGGGTCACATAGACGAATCATTACTCAATACAATGGGTCAATACCATGGTGGTTACCCCTGGTTTTACATATTTAGAGCGCTTTGGCCCATACGCGACTTGGCACGTTATTTCCCACGTGGATACGCTACTTTGTCTAAAAAAATCGGCTTATGCCTTGAGATATACTCTTTTCATCATGTTCTAGCACATACTGACATTCCTTCCATCATTACCTTCTATACTCATTGTATATACATCAGATTTACATCATTTAACAAGTTCATCAAGACATATTCCATCAGGGACAACTTCATCAAGTAGGTTGCCATCATCTTCATCAAGTGGGTTGCCATCAAGGACAACACTCAGCATCATATTGCCAACATGATTTTTAATCCACCTGGTTTGCACTGCGCAATCCTCATTGGCATCTCCATCAATGTGTGGTGCAAGATCATGCACCATTATGGTCACAACTGATAGTCTACTTGCTCTTTCACCTATCTCTCCACTAGTCTCCCTTGAAACTATACATGCACTGTATTTAACTGATGTATTCTTCAGTTTATTAATGAGTTAATATTTAGTGAATTAATTAATAATTAATTCACAGCACTCTCACTAGTGTATCAATCAGTTAGACTAGATACAACTAGCTCAACTGTGTCTATCTGAGTTAAACTAAACAAAACTCCACCAACTACCTCAATAACTCCACCAAACACTGTCACATGAGTTCTAACTGAAGTCTCCATGCAATAGCTCCACTTAACCCTCAGGAATAGCATAATTCCTTCTGTCAGCTCCCGTGCCACATCTGTCCACTTAACTGAAGTGCTCCAAGAGAATAAGATAATGTTTATAGTCCAAATATTATTAAGAGCTAATAATATTTGACATATCTATTTTTAGACTGGAAATCTAAAAATAGATTTCGCCCAACATGTCTAAAAATAGAAGTCCATCTATTTTTCCAACTTGACCAACCATCCACAAATATCATCCTGCAACTCATGGAATATGATCGACATGTCTAAAAACAGACATAGTCTAAAAATAGATTGTGCGCCAAAAATAGCCTGCGGGCCCACTTAGTCAAGGCGACTTCTTTCCACTAAGCTCATCATCTTGTTGCAATCTCAACACTCCCTCTAAAAAAGATAGGGATTATCTGCCACCCTGAGCCTGCCTCTATGGTATTCTAATTTTCTCCTGGTGAGCGCCTTCGTCAAGATATCAGCATCCTGATCCTCCGTAGGAATGTAAGAAAGTAACATGATCTTCCGCTGCACACAATCTCTGATACGATGGTACCAGATGTCAATGTGTTTATATCTATCATGAAATATTGGATTAACTGAGAGTTTGATGCAACTATGATTATCAAAATATATCACAGTAGGCTCTAAGTGTGAATCGAACAACCCGACTAGGATCTTCCTCATCCATATAGCCTCTCATGCAGCCAAACCTGCTGCCATATACTCGGCCTTCGTTGAACTGAGTGCCACGGATCTCTGTTTCCTGCTGTACCAAGAAACTGTTGTCGACCCAATACTGAAAATCCCTCCAAATGTGCTCTTTCTATCCGTTGGGCTCCCTGCCCAATCTGCATCTGTGAAGCCACACAGCTTCACCTCATCCAACTGTCTATACCAAAGTCCATATCCCGATGTGCCTCTGAGATATCTCAATACATGCTTCTCCGCCTTCCAAAAGAGCTTGGTAGGCTTAACCATAGCTTGTGAAAGCTAGTTAACAGCGTAGAATATGTCAGGTCGTGTATTGACTAGATAAATAAGTAACCCCACCAACTGTCAGTAAACAATGGCATCCACTACCTCTGCCGATGTAGCATCCTCTTTCCTCCAACCACCAGGAAGAGGAGTGTTGATAGGCTTGCAGCCATGCATGTTGAAATTCTCTAGTATCTCCTGGGCATACTTGCCTTGAGACACAAATAGTCCATCATCACGCTGCCAAATTTCCAATCCCAAGAAATAATGAAGGAGGCCCAATTCCTTCATCTCAAACTCCTTTACAAGATCAGTATTGCATGAGAGTATCACCTATTCATCACCGATTAGTATCAAATCATCTACATAAAGTACAATGATCAGCAACTTACCCTCAACCACTATCTGGTACAGGTTGGGATCCGTCTCGCTCTTGGTAAAACCAAGTCCGGTGAAATAACTATCTATCCGTGTGTACCAAGCACGAGGTGCTTGTTTCAACCCATACAATGCTCTTTTGAGCTTGCACACATGTGACTCGCTGCTGAAGATCTCGAAACCTTCGGGTTGCTCTATGTACACCTCCTCCTCAATGACTCCATTGAGGAATGCAGTCTTCACATCCATCTGATGAATGTGCCACCCCATCTGCACTGAGAGAGCTAGGATGCTCCATATGGAAGAATACCTTGCGACAGGTGCAAAGGTTTCCTCATAGTTGATCCCCTCAATCTGTGAGAAGCCCTAGGAAACAAATATTTCCTTGTACTTCTTGACACTCCTGTCAGCAGCTTGCTTCACTTTGTAGATCCATCTCGAACCTACCACTGATTTCCCTTCCAGCCTTGGGATAATCTCCCATGCACTGTTTCTGACAATCGAATCATACTCTTCCACCAAAGAATCTACCCATGCAGGGTCCTCCACAGCTTCCTAGAAAGAGGATGGCTCTGTCACGATACACTTTCTCATCAGAGCCATGTATCCAGTATATTGGTCAAGTGATTGTCTCTGTCTGCGTTGTGATGTAGGTGCTCCTACAATATTCTCTGCATCAAGATTTAGTTGCTCAGCTTCTATAGTGCGCTTTTGCCCTCTGATGGTTGTCGTTGCATGAGTGGTTTCTTCCACTCCATGAACCTCCTCTTGTGGCTGATCCACATCCTGAGGCTCATCCTTAGTAACTAATAGCTCCTCATCTGCATGCAAGTGTGGCTCCCTCTCAAGCGAACACTTCATGGCTTTCTCCTCATGAAATTTGATATCCCGTCACACAACAGTCTTCTGACTTTCTAGAAAATACACACGATAGTTGTGGGGTGTTTCTGTGTACGCCAACCTCTGTGGTTGGCTCGAGCTTCTTCCTAGCATCCTTCATCACATGAATGTAAACAGGTGAGCCAAAAATCTTCAAATGAGAAATATCAGGCTTCTTACTAGAAAATGCCTCCTCGGGTGTACTCATGCCAAGTAATCTATGAGGACAATGGTTTTGCACATAAACCACAGTATTACATGTCTCAACCCACAAGTGTATGGGAAGGCCCTGATCATGCAACATCACCCATGCAGCACCCACGATCGTTCTATTCTTTTGCTTCGCGACCCCATTCTGTTGTGGGTTATGAGGCGCTATGAGCTCTCTTCGAATTCCTTCTACGCTGCAAAAGTCCTTGAATTCACTAGAGATGAATTCACTACCATTGTCGCTCCTAAGAGCCTTCACCTGCTTCCCCGACTCTTTCTCCACCAGTGCCTTGAACTCACAGAACTTTGAGTATGTCTCGCTCTTCTTCTGCATGAAGAAGATGCAGCACTTATGAGAAAAGTCATCAACAAATATCACATAATACATGTTCTTTTCTATAAAAGCTACTAAGAAGGGTCCACACACATCTGTGTGAATTCTCTCAAGGATCATCGTGGCATGACTATCCTTCTCATGAAAGGTGGCTTTCACAAATTTTCCCAAAGTACATCCCTTGCACTGATCTGACTGCGCAAGTGTACCCTTGGGAAGCCTGGTAGAAATCTGCTGCAAAATTTTCAAAGCACCATGGTGAAGATGGCCCAATCTCCTATGCCATAGCTCGCCCTCATCCCGGCTCACCACTCCTTCTGCCTTGCCTGCCATTGCTGTGCAGCCATGTACCTGCAACTGATAAAGGTTCTTAACTCAAACCCCTATCCTCCGGGTTTCACCAGTTTCCTTACTGCGCAGGAAATCCTTTCCCTCACTAAAGATAGCATCACATCCCTTTTCTTCCAAAATGGCCACCGAGATCAGATTCTTCTTCCATCCTGGAACATGCATGACATCCTTCAATATGAAATGTTTACCAGACTCCCTCTCAAAGGAAATGGTCTCGATACTAGTTGCACTGTATCTACCATCATCACCCATCTCGATGTGCACTCCAAGATCCTTCTTCATCTACAGTAACCCCCACACTTCCCATCTCATCCCTGCACTGGAAAAACTTCGTGAGGTACTTGGGTATACTCTTGCCCTTCTCCATTTTTATTTTCCTGATCTTATCCTTGAGCGCCAACTTCCTCTGGTCGCTCTTGCTTTGGAACAAGTCTATCAAAGCTTTCTACATCAAGAATGGAGAAGCTTTACCATGAAGGCTAGACACTATGTGATCCTTCACACCTTCCAACAGAATCCTTCGACATTTTCCTGTCTTCTTTTGCCATGCGTCAAGTGCGGCGGCATCGCTAGAAGCAGGTTTTGGAATTTCTGCATCTATGAACTCCTTCAACCCATTATCCTCCAGCACCGCCTCCATCCTGTCCTTCCATGCAATATAATTTGAGCTTCCCTCAAGGGCATACTCCAATCGCAATCCGTTGAAAGACATCTCAACTTCAACACCAAGAAAACACTACTGCAAATTCGAATTCCACCAGCACAAAAATCAACCGCTTCAATGCTTTGCAATAGCTTCAATGATCAATATCACTCCGATACCATGTAGAAATTATATAAATGAGATTTTATATGTCTAAGATTCACCTGATCATACACTATTTGACTTCATGCACAATACAGAATCTATTCCACCATTGATCATCATATGCGGAAATTAAATCAATTGCATGCACACATTAAAACCATAAAAATTCACACACATTAACACAGTGATTTATGGGAAATCTTAAAGCTGAAAACCCCCAACTATATATATAATATATTTCATAGAGATCATGTAACAATCATCATACAAAGCTTCTCACAAGCTCTCAGTACAATCTCCAATCGCTACACACTAATCAGGTCCTGATCTAGAAAATCCATGCACCGATCCTCTGCCACCTGCTAGCCTGCCTCTACTACGCAATCCCTACTGAATATGGGCTCTGAATGAGTTCAAATCCACCTGGATTGCACTGTGCAATCCTCATTGGCATCTCCATCAATGTGTGGTGCGAGATCATGCACCACTATGGTCACAACTGATAGTCTACTTGCTCTTTCACTTATCTCTCCACTGGTCTCCACTGAAACTGTCCACGCACTGTATTTAACTGATGTATTCTTCAGTTGATTAATGATTTAATATTTATTGAATTAATTAATAATTAATTCACACCACTCTCACTAGTGTATCAATCAGTTAGACTAGATACAACTAGCTCAACTGTGTCTAACTGAGTTAAGGCGTTAGTAACTCCACCAACTACCTCAATAACTCCACCAAACTGTCACATGAATTCTAGCTGATCTCCATGAAATAACTCCATAACCCTCGGGAATAGCATAATTCCTTCGCATCGACTCCTATGCCATACGGCACATAGCGAAGTGCTCAAGAAGGCTAAGATAATGTTTATAGTCCAAATATTATTAAGAGCTAATAATATTCGACATATCTATTTTAATTTGGCAATCTAAAAATAGATTCCGCCCAATATGTCTAAAAATAGAAGTCCATCTATTTTTCCAACTTGACCAACCATCCACAAATTGCATTGTGCAAATCATAGAATATGATCGACATGTCTAAAAATAGACATAGTCTAAAAATAGACTGTGCGCCAAAAATAGCCTGCGAGCCCACTTAGTGAAGGTGACTTCTTTCCACTAAGCTCATCATGTTGTTGCAATCTCAACAATACAGGCCAAAAGTGTATAACCAATGGTCTAAATCAATTTAAATGAGGCAAAGGACAGTTTAAATGAAAAAAACAAAGCGGTTAAAGACTAAAACAATAGATCAAAGGGAAAATCCCATCGAATAGTCAAAGTTAAAAGGATTAATGCATGAGGTTGAAGATTAAAAACATAATCTTATAGTTTAAATACAAGGAACACAGATAAAGAGATCAAAATCAAAGATTAAAGATTCAAAGGGTTTAAATCTCGACAGTAAAGGGATAAAGCACAACTTGAAGGAAAAAAAAGATATTTATCAGTTAAAAAAATCAGCGGGAAAAGGTTAAGGGCCCGAAAATGATTATAAAGCCTTAAAGCACAGAATCAGAGTTAATACTATGTTTAAAGCCACTAAAGCTGACAGATCAACAAAGGAATCCTCCGAATGCCACACCAGCGAGGAAATTAAAGCCAAAACTGCCACCTACAGGCTTATTTCCTCAAAAGAATACACAATGAATACACAGTCAGAGATATTTTGTCAAAGACAACTCAGAATTAATGGCCAGCCTACAAAAAGCCCCCAAAGTCAACAAAAGTGACTGAAGTTGATGAAATTTAATGTAATAATCAATTATCAGAGTTAATACATGTCATTTCTTCTCCATTTGGCCCTTCAAAGGCCGAGAAGCACTTACTCTGCATTAATTGAACAGATAGGCCTTTCTTTCACTCCACCTCCTCATTCTCCTATAAATACTTCTCTAGAAGAAAGTATACAGGTTGGTCTTTGAATACTCATTGAGTGTAAATAGCTCTGAGGTTGCTGAAGCTCTGTGTTGTAATAGAAGAAAGATAGGCTGAGATGAGAAGTTTGAAGCTGTAAAGACCCACTGGACTTGAAGATTGTAACTGGTTTGAACATCAAAATCAAGTTGATTTATGGCATCCTAGTCTATGTCAATGGTGATGTTTTTCTTATTGTAAATTTTTATTTTTCTCATGTTTTCCATACTGTTCATTTTCTCTGATAAAGAACAACAAATATGGATTAGGATTTACTTTCAAGTACCCTAAATCTCACTGATAAATATTTATCTTTACGTTTTCTACTAATTGTGTATTTGGGAATAATTTCAATATAGTGTGATCAGTCAAGGAATGTTGGTGAGCCCATGTCTTGCTGAGTAAAACTTAATATATTTTTTTTGAATGATATTTTCATTGCATGCTAAGTAAAGTTAAACTAGGGAAGTCTATGGTTAGCCCTGTCCTCTAGTGTTTTCTCCAATAGCTGTGTTGAAAGTTTCCATGAGAGTATGCCAAAAGCAAGATAGGTTCAAAGTCCTTACCTGATCTTTGTTTATTCTTTGTTTATCTTTAATGTTTTCCATTGAGAATATGCTGAAATCAAACTAGATTAAAAGTTCTTACTGGATCTTAAGTTATTCTTAGTTTTCCTTTTGAGTATGCTAAAAGTGGGCTAGGTTAAAAGTCCTTACTTGATCTTAAGTTTCCCTTTGTTTTCTTATATGTTTGCTTCTTTCACCACTTCTTAATGTTTCATACCATAAATCAACTTAAACAGATCTGTTGACATAGATGACTTGCCCCATAGACCACTCTTGAAAATTTTTGTGCAATTAAAATCCTTTATGACTCCACAGCCCAATGGATTGACACTGTTTCTTACCTATCTTATCAGTTGAACCATTTTCAACCAACTCACAACTTTACCCTTCAAAGTACTTCCTTCATTTTATTGATATTCATCCCAACCAAAACAAACAAAAACCCTTGTGCTTTATAACTAGCCTAAAATCATATCATAAGCATTAAATATCATATCTTTAAAAGCACATATATAGAGAGATCCCTCTCTGAATCCAGAAGGGCTAGATCATAGGATTCCAAAGTGGTTTTGATGTTGGCCTCTACAGCGTTTGTTCTTGCCAATGTTGCAAACTACAGAGACCTAACAACTGGAACAGTGAGTAGGGAAGAAATTTGAAACATGCTTGATGAATTAAAAATAGACATTTTAGGGGGTCTTATTGAACAGATAGACACCCTTAAGTTACAAAACAAGAAAAAAGCTGAGACTGATGCTTTGGCTATTTTCTGTCCAAAATGCAGAAAAAAACATACTTTGAGAGAATTTCCTCTTGAAGAAAAAGTCATAGAAACCTGTATGATTTTTTCAGAAAGTCATGGGACTAAGAATTGTCCTTCAATTGCTTGTCTTACGACTGCTTTTCAAGAAGAAAAAACATCAAATCCTACAGAATCTCTTTTTTTTGTCTCTAGAAGACCATAACAGGGGCCATAAACTCAAGGGTTTAATAACCAAATCAATACTCAGCCCCCACCAAATTGGAATTCTTGGCAGCAATGTTGGCTCCAATCTCAATTTCAATCTCAACCTTAGGCTCAAGGAATGAAAAATCCATATGGAATATTTTCTCAGTACTATCAATATCCTCCATCATATCCAAATTAACCTCCCCAACAAATTCCTCAAAAAACTCAACAACCTCCAATCCAAAACCAAAATCCACAACTCTCACTACCATTCCCTGAGAGACCAAATCAGTTACCTACCCAACCGTTACCAAACCCCAACAATAAAAATCCTCAGAATACCTATATGATAGAAGGTCAAAAATTTCCAACCTATATGATTACTCCTCTAGATCTTAATGATGTCCAACTAAGATCTTGTAGGATATTAGAAAAGAGGAAGCCTTCTGTAATCATCCAAGAACAAGACAATTTTGAGGAAGATTCTCTACATCCCAATAAAAGTTTTGAGGAAGAAGTAGCTCTTCAAAACAAAAATTCTGAATATAAAAAACAACAAACAACAAACAAATTCAACTTTTGTCATAGAGCAACCATCAGTATCTACTTATACACCTCCTTTTCCTGAAATATTACAAATTGATAGAGGAGTAGAAAAGCATATTATGTTGCCTAATTATGATTTCCTAGATGAATTGAAAAATATTTGCATCAAAACACATTTGTTACAAGCCATCAAGGAAATTCAAATTTTAGCTAAAACAATAAAGGAGTTGAGTATGAAGAAACCGGGAAGAAAAATAAAAGAAATAAAAAGAATCCAGCTTGTAGGAAAAATAGCAGACATAATGATGGGAAAATTTTCCATTAAAAAATATTTAGATCCTGAAAGTCTAGTTTTAAAAACACATATCAATGGAGTTGAAATTCCAAATACATTGATTGATTTAGGAGCAGCAATAAACATCATGAGAAAAAAAACCATGGAACAACTTAAGCTTCCTAATCTTCTTTATGCACCTACATTACTGCAATTAGTAGATAGATCTGTAATCAAACCAGATGGTGTGTTAGAAGATATTTCAGTGTCTTTAGATTATTGGGAGTATCCTGTTGATTTTATGATATTAACCCCTAGGAAAAATCTAGGAGGACACCCACTCATACTAGGAAGACTTTGGTTGGCTACAGTTGGTGCTTTCATTAGCTGTAGATCTGGTGACATGTATATTTCTGATGGTAATCCAGCTAATAAATTCAATATGTATCCTCCAGAAAGAACAATCACAGATATAGTTGACAAATAATGGATTGATCATGAAGAAGATATACATCCTCTCTTTACTATTTCAAACATTAGTGAATATATCCAAATCTTAAATACAATAGAAAATTATGAATCATCTCCAGAATATGAACATGATCAATTTCAAGAAATATCCAATATTGAATATTTGTCATCTAGGCAGATGTCTCTTTACTCTATGGAAGAATTTGGTAGCTCTACAGTTGAAATCTTTCAAGGGAAAACCTTGAACATAAACAATAACTTGGAAAATTTACAACAAGAGAAGCTAATCAAAACATTACAACAACATTCATCTGCATATGCATGGGAATACACTGACATGAAAGGAATTAGTCCTAAGGCTTGTATACATCACATTTACATTGAGGAAAATTGCAAACCTATCAGAGAGCCTCAAAGAAGGATGAATCCAAATCTTAGGGATATTGTGAAAGAAGAGTTGCAAAAGTTGTTAAATGTAAACTTCAACTATCCAATTTCAGACAATCACTGGGTTTTTCCTTTAGTGATTGTACCCAAGAAGAATGGTAAATGGAGGGTATGCATTGATTATCGAGCATTGAATAAATCTACCTTTAAATATCATTTTCCTTTGCCTTTTATAGATCAAGTGTTAGATACATTAGCAGGTAAGAAGTATTTCTCATTCCTGGATGGTTTCAGTGGTTACAACCAAATTCAGGTTTCACCTGAAGATCAGGATAAAACCACATTCACCTGTCAATGGGGGACTTATGCCTACCAAGTACTTCCTTTTGGATTGGAAAATGCACCTGCAAGATTCCAAATGGCAGTACTAGGAATTTTTTCTGATCTAACACATTATTGTGTAGAAGTGTATATAGATGACTTTACAGTTTATGGTAATACATTTGAAGAGGGTTTAGAAAACTTGGAAAAGGTTCTTAAAATATGTAAGGAAGAAAACCTCTCACTAGGTCATGAAAAATTTTCATGATGTTTACTGAAGGGATTGTTTTGGGACATCACATTTCAAGAGATGGAATTAAAGTTGATAAATCTAAAGTTGAAGTCATCTCCAAGTTAACAGTTCCAAGTTTCCAGAAGGATGTTAGAGGTTTTCTAGGATTCACAGGGTATTATAGAATATTTATAGAAAATTTCACCAAAATAACATCTCCACTCTTCAAACTACTCACCAAATATTGTGAATTTAGTTGGAATCCTGACTGCTAGTTGGCATTTGAAACCTTAAAAGAAAAAATTTCTGAAGCACCCATCTTAAGAGGGCCTAACTGGAAACTACCTTTTCACATTTCAACAGATGCTTCAGACACATCTCTAGGAGTTGTGTTAGGACAAAAAGACTTGATCCCCTATGCCATCTATTACACAAGTAAAAATTTGACTCCCACAGAGTTGAATTACACTGTAACTGAAAAGGAATTCTTAGTTGTTGTTCATGCTATCAACAATTCAGAAATTACATAACAGGCTATGAAACCTTTGTCCATACAAATCACTATGCAATTAGGTATTTAATGAATAAATCTGTTACTAATGGCAGAGTTACAACATGGTTATTTCTCATGCAATAATTCAACATTACTGTTCTAGGCAAGCCTGGAAAACAGAACACAGTTGTTGATTTCCTGTCTAGAATTCAAAATATCAAAGATAACACTCCAGTTGAAGATAAATTTCCTGATAAATATCTATTTGAAATAACTACTCAGACCCCTTGGTTTGCAGATGTTTCCAATTACTTAGTTACAGGAAAATTACCTTCACATTTGCATTCTAGAGAGAAAAGAAGAATCATTCAATTAAGTGCAACATATTCATGGATTACTAATGAATTGTCACTAGCGCTCCAAGAACTCTAAAATGTTCCTCCCACGAGGCAACACCGGATGTATGTTTCCCACCAAACCTAATGGATGGAGTCTGGCAAAAAAATAGTTTTCTTAGATAGAAAGCTTGATCTGGTGCCCCTACACTATAAACACTTCCTAGTGTGGATCCCAATAGCTCACAATCCTAGATAGCGAGCGCTCGCCTGCCCTCATCAGTGGGTTCTCAACCAACTTGAGCACCCCATACCAAGAAAGTGCTCCCAATATCACTTGATTCCCCTGATTCCCCTGAATGTATCCTCCTCTCCAAATTCACCAAGCTCACTTATCAAATGAATTAAATTGGAGGGAAATAACCCTTTTAAAGGAAAAACCCTAAATTTCCCTTCGCCAATTGCGACCAAACCATAGTTGAGTTTGATGAACTCTCAACACTATTGGAAATATCTCATTGAGCACTATAATGGGTCTTATTTTATTTTCGGTAATTTGACACTTCACCAAGAATCCATTTTTCCAGGAAGGATCATTTTTTCGCCTCTTAAAATCAAATATATTCACATGCGCTGATTGTACTTGGGGCACCATTTTTCTTTCATACTTGTCAATTCATGTGCTGATTTTAGTCATGAGTAACCATATTTTTCTCATGTTTTCATGGTCCCCCTTGGGCCTATACTATGTGGCAGAATCATCGATTCACCCTTGTTCATAGCATCCGAGTTGAATCATCATCGCATTCATGGAGTCTGTCCCGAGTCCCTTTATTTCCTGTTACAATCTTCCATCCATATTTGTGTCACATTCATCCCATGTTTCCCATTTTGGCCTCCATCCATATTGTCCCTCATCCCCTCTAGAGTTGAGTCAGTCATTGCCAGGTCATCCATGCTTTTTATGCTCTCACAAGTGAAGACGTTTGTCTGCTACTCAGTATCCCATATTCCATCATCATCTTTGGTGTGAGTCCATCATTCAATTTACTATGATCCCTCGTGCCTTAGCTGAGGATTCATCATTACCTCACCTATGGAAAACCTCCTTCTGTTGACATCAGCACCTTCATTCCAGAAGACAGGTCTAGAGGGTAGTGTACCTTGGTTCCAGCTTCCATTCTTGTTTGGTGCCTCGGACCAAGCAAAGGGAACCATCATTTCCCTTTGAATTTTTTGTTTCTCATTCTCTTAGCCTCGGCCTATTATTGCATGATTGAGATTTGTATACTTGATGGTCTAATGATCCAACGGATTTTACCAGTGATTCCCGAGTATGTGTGAGATGTTTCATAACTCATGAGGGCATGGCCCTTCAGGTATCCCCCCACATGCCTGGATGACCTCAGATTATGCTATAACCTTAGATGCAACTCCACAGATTTGATGGGTTCGGTTTTAGCTAATTGCAGTGCCCAGAGCATGCATGTATCATTTAGATGATCCATTCATATTTTTAGAGCCCTTTCCTATTCAACAGGGCTTCTTTGGTTGTTAGTATGTCTCATGTACTCACATATTATTTTATTCAGTCATAGCTCATGCTTCTTCAAGTGCAGTATGTATGTGGGATCCATTATATTTTTTTTCCAACCCATTTATGCCAGTATTTCATGTACCATCTATCATGTACTTTATTTCTCAGTCTCATATTCCTAAGCCCATTATCATTATTTCTACTATGTCATCTCGGTGGGCATAGGTATGGCTCCCCCATCTCATTGAGAACAAGTACTCCAACATAAATGGACACATATCACTTTGTAGATCTCGCCCGCTCAGTTATTTTCCTCGCTCGCTTTGCTTCGTCTTTGTATCTCTCTCTCCCTCTGACTCCCCTTTAGTGTCTAAATATTGTGTTCTTACAACATACTTCAGTCATACGATTAGCTCCTAACACTCGCATGTTGGGGGGTAATCTATTATCACAAAAAATTGGTCATCTAACCATTTACAATTAGATGGATCGGCGTACACAATATAAGACCAATTTTACCATAGTAAAATCGTTTTCACTATAGTAAATATTTTAATAAACCATATTTTACAAATTTGTTTTTGGTTTAAACAAGAAACCCATGAGGAATAATTAAATAAATCCTTATTTATTTGATTTAACTCTAGGAATAATTAATTAAACCATTGTTTAAATAATATTCATGGTAATATTTAACCCAATTATTAGAAATAATTAGATAAATAATTAGTTATCTTATTTTTCCCTAGGAATAATTAATTAAATCATTATTTAGTTATTATTCCTTGTTAAATTTGACTAAATCACCTAGGCATAATTAAACAAATCATTTTTTGTTTATTATTCTTTAACGACATTCTTGAAATGATAAGTAAATCATTTATTTGTTTATTATTTCTAAATAAAGGTATTTAACCAGTTTAAATACCTTTTCCCTCCAACTAAATATAATAAAATATTCCAAGCGGTTAGATCTAGATCTTGGTTAATACTATTTTATTATTCGCCATTATCGAGGATTACTCAATATTTTGTTATAAATAGAATGTTTTTTCCATTAATTCTTCACTTTGATCCTTTTCATTGTTGCACTTTGATCATTCTCATTGTTTCTACTATTTTTTTTTGCTTCTTGGGCTCCCACTTGATTTCAACATACATTTTAGGTTTTCTGCACCATTGAGAGAGAGACCGTTGAGGACAACCAAGAACCCATCCCATTGAGGGGGTATGGTAACATCTATTTGTTCCCTTTACTAGGTGTAATAAGATATGAAAACATTCTCTAAATCTTGTCTTTTCTGTTGGATGCATGGAGCAATTACTATTTATTTTCATTGTTTAACTACTTTTACTTCATAGATCTAGTTTTTTTCAACATTTGTTCTAACTATTCCTTGCAGATCTAAAAATTTAAGCATCCATTTCTTTTGTTAGGGTTGATTGTCACACACAACTAAAGTAGGATGTTTTCGTACACTTGAGTTAATAATTTACGCTAACAACCATCCATTAATGAATGTCATTAACCAACACGACACTACTCACCATTGATGTCAATGAGAGTCAATATGCATAAGTACATCTTACTAGGTATGAATAGATGTGTTGTAGTTGAGTCACCGAGAAGATCCAAAAAATAGGAGACATTGATGTATTCTCATTGTTTATTGGCGAGAGAAATTGTCATTATGGCATGCAAGCCTCAAGATACTATAAGATGATGTGTCGGAGTCGATGGGTCAAGACATGTTAGAAGGGAGGTCTTAATGAATCCTCCAGCATCCAACATGAGTATAAAATAATAATTTGAATGACCATAAATGAAATATTTTCATTATGAAGAAAGGTTTATTTAACAAAAAGGAAGAGGAAAATGGGTTGACTTAGCATTGTAAGGGAGTTGAATGACTTTATTTTTGGGTTAAGGGTGAGTGAAAATAAAGTAGGAAAGTATGAAGATTATAAAGGGAAAATGAGTTTTGAAATTTAGCAATAAGGAGATGGAAATTCATGGATGGACCATAATCTTAGAAAGAGGAAAATGAATAAGCTCATAATGACATTAGTGGCATTTTGAAAGGTTTCTTTGGCAGCAATTGACATGGTGGATGTGATCAAGTTAGCGCCTTCATAATTTATTTTGGAACATGTTTTTCTTTGAAAAATGTGCTCTATGAAAACCACCCATTCATAAATTAGTGTTGTTATCATCCTCGATCTTGATAAAAATAAATAAATAAACTTAACACTAATCTGCAATAAAATGTAAGATCTGCAACAATTCACAAATAATGTTTAATGAAATAGATTCAAGGAAAAATGAAATGCATTTGTACCTATCGACAATGGTGCATTTTAGACTATATTACTTTTTAGATACCTGTCTTGAGTGCTTTAACAAAAAATATTAGAGTAAATGCATTAAAAACATGACCTGATAATTTTATACATATTTTTAGGAAGTTTCGAGGTCCATTTGCTACAAAATAAAAAACAATGACCATTTTTTATTGTCTCCAATGCAGATGAAAATTATTCCATGGAATATATATCAGCAAAAAATTTCCAACAACACTTTAATCGTAAAAAAAAAGACACCGTATGAGAAATTTATGGTTGTTTGAACTTTTGGCAAAAATGTATTAAGGGGTGCCACGTGACAACACCATAGGATTCCATGTGAATGCTAGAGTGGGTAGATGACATGGTGTGTAGACGTGGAGAGTTTATTGTTCAAGGTGATATGGTGGAAAATGAGGCAATGGTTGTGTAATTTTGATCAATAATACATTTCCACGTGGACCAATACATGGCCACCACATGGTAGCGAAATTGTCTCCTACTTAAGGATTGTCAAAATAGTAGAGTAGTTAATAAATTTTGGCTTTTATTGGATTTGAACTCATGACCTCTCTTTTACAAATTCAAATACTAACCAATAAACCAAAGTTCAAATTTGTGAAATAGGAGCTATAAAAACGTTAGTTAAGGTTAAAATTGCCCAGCAAAACAAAATTCAAGATTTTTCGGAGAAAATTCAATGTCTATGGGCACTTGTCAATTAATTTCAAGCCACCAAAAAACTATATTTTTAATTGAACTCATCCTCTTGGTAAAAATAATGGATCTCACAACCAATTTATTATAAAAATTGGGAAAACATTGAAGCTACAACTCATAATTTTTTATTTTTTTTTATTTTTATTTTTATTTTTTTTTTTTTGCAGATAGCTACAAGGTGTGTTACAGAAAAAAATAGTGGGTCATTTTCTCACAAACTATCTGTTGGATTTTGCTCAAATTTATTGCACATGTTCCTACTGTTCTAATGTTTATGCACACCAAAAATCAACACCATCCAATGCAAATAATTTGAGATATAATCGAAATTGTTGTATTCTTCAAAAATCATTTTCTCACAAACTACAGATCGGATTGGGTTGAATTTTTTTATGAAGCTTCCTATGATCTTAATTCTTATTTATACGAAAAATTATATCCATCCAATGCACGGATCTCGAGATATAATCAAAATGGTTGTAGGTGGTTATCTTCATTTTCTCGAAAATTATGAAGAGGATTGGGCTGAAATTTGCATGGATTCTTCATTAGAATATTATGCACTTCCTATAAAAAAAATTATGAGAACCTGATTCCTATTTTTTCAGATATCTTCAGTTTAATCTCTACAATATTTTTTTTAAATAAAATTATATATTTTTATTTAAGTGATACAAATCAAATTGAATGAATTTTTTGTTATAAAATGGAGACAAATCAAATTGAAGATTGAAGATGAAAATTTATTTAGATATTTTTGACATCGTTAATAACTTAAACCATTCCTGAAAAATTTTCAAACACATTTATTCAATTCCTACTTTCTAATCTTCCAAGTCGTAGCAAGGTGCAAGAAGAGAGCATACTTTGAAATTTAACAATTATTTTTGCGTTTTAAAATCTAAAACTTAGAAAGCATATGAACAAATTTAGACCTAAATTTTTTATCTCTTCCTCTTTCATGAATTTCCATTTTCCTGATAAATATTCCTGCCAATGGTTAGTGAATGAATTGGCTCTTACTGCACCACATGAAATCACAAAACAAAAACAAAATCATGGTTTTATTCCTTTATTCTACCTTACTCTACCTAAAAATAAATGAAAATTTGTCTTCATGTATATGCATATTTCCAATGTAACCATCTATGAATCAAGATCTCTGGTGTCACTCATATCCAATTCTGAAAAATATATCTCTCTGACCTCTAGGATATGAGAGACCGGTTGTAATTTTGGTGACAATATTTTTTGAAGAATGAAGGAATGTTGTGGCCTAGTAACTGTTTGGAACCAATATTCAATGTAGTCATTTCTTTCCTGGTTCTCTTCATTAGTTATCATGCCTTGAATTTATTATGGAAGTTTTCCTTAATTCTCTAAAAGGTACCAAGGATTTGGAGACAAACATGCTAAAAATTCTTCAATTTCCGACTCAAATTGTTGCTTCTCATAAGTTGTAGTCCATTGGATCTCTTGTTCTTTTACTTCTTGGGATGCAACTCTATCCTTGGTGGCTACTGGAACTAAGAAAAGGGCTTGAGAAGACTCTTATATGGGCATATCCTTTTCTTCCCAACCAATACTTGAGCATCATTTTAGTTCTTTTGTTGGTCCAGAGCTCTTGCTTCACAACTGGATTAGTATTGAGACACTTACATTATCCTAAAAGAATTGAAATTCATGCATGCTATATGATTTTAATATTTTTTTAATTGTGCATCTAAGAATGAATGAAATTATCATGAGTTTATCTAAACTTTCAAAATAAAAACTTATGTATACCTCCCTGGCAACGGTGCGAAAATGTTGGGTGATTTAATTTTGAGTTAAATCCCTGTCATTAAATTGTCAACCTAGTGTTCATGAACTAATGAGGTATACGTGTACTATATGTATTATGTGATTATTTCTTAGAATAAATTAATCTAATACAAGAAACTTGAAGCAAATTACAAAGAAAATAATGAAAGAAAATGAAAAGAAAGTGCACACATTCTTTCTCAAACATGTTCTTTCTCAATCACTTTCTCCCTCAAAGACTAGCTCTACGAAAACCAACAATTCTAATCTAAGCTATGAAATGAAAAAGTAATTTAATCTAGTAGTCTAGGATATTACTAATGTCATATTACTAGTGCAAGATTACTAGTTTGTCAATTCAATCCAAACATAAGGAAATTAAATCAATCTTAACAAAACAACATTAATGAAAAAACATTAAAAAAAACATACAATCAAAATAACATAAAAGAAACTAAACTAAAATAGCATAAATGAAATAACATAAATATTTACAGCAAAGGAAAGAGGTGTGCAAGTTGCAGCTGATGGGGGTTGTCAACTCCTCAACAAACACACCAAATGATTATCAAAGCTTGGAGATCAAAGCAACAACATGTATTCCATAAAATGAAGTTGGAGAAAGTTCCAAATATATTAAAATAGTTAAATTCTCTTCCTTTCTATCCTCACTTTAAAAATTACATCTTGGATGGAACACCTTTGAATGAAGGATGCACTTTTATTTATACAAAAAATTAAGATAACTTATCAATAAATGTAGATCCACAAATCCCTCCTAGATCCACAATTATCTCTTGTGGTTACAAAAAATTACCTAAAAATATGAGATACAAATCCCCTCACACATATTTAGGAGACACATATTAAAACATCCATGATTCTTCTCCTTTTAATGTGCTTATTCAATGATCCAAATATTCTACAATTATTCCACAAATTTTCATGAGTTGAAATTGAAATTCGAATTTGTGGTTGAGTGGCCAATTCAGACTCTTCTAGAATCTTCAAATAGGCCTACAACATCATAAAACGCATCCCATTTTTGGGTATATATGAAAACATGCTAATTTCCTAATATTTAATAATAAATTCTCTTAAAATACTTAAAATAAATGAGTTGGAAAATAATAACAATAAACCCATATGATCATGCAAATGGTATTAATGTAGGTTTATGGAGTTGCATAATATGGTAAAGAGCTATGGAATATGGTAAAATGATAGAAATGAGGATGAAAGAGGATGACATTTTAGAGGCCCAACAATCTCCCTAAATTCCTCGTCCTCGTGGGTCGTTTAGTTGCTCATGGTATCTGATTCTAGTGGAAAAACACTATGGTCAAACAACAAAATTTTAATCAACAACCGCAATAATCTTATAAATCTACCTCTAAACCCCTTAAGAACCTTTTTCTCCATTGTAGTATAGGATCAAATTGATTCTACAGTGAACTCCACAATATATCCATCTAATACACTATCAAACCATAAATCAACGCCACACGAAATTTTATTGCTTATCGCTTCCAACTGACATACCTATTTAGGTGTCCACCTCCTTGGCCCATCATGTCAATGTGTGTTATTATTATATTTCAACCTTTATACCCACTCCGTCAAAATATTAGGAAATTTTACAAAGAATATTTCGTGAAAATCAATATACACATACTTCTGCAACCATTTCTCCATGCTCTAATCCTTATCTCCAATTTCTTTCACAGGGAACTCATGCCCCTTTCACTTAAGCGAGCGAGTGATTTCCTTCCTATAAGGATCTTTTCCACATCCTTAAAATATAATCCCATCATGCAGTCATCTCTGTCTTGACAACATAACCATTTTTTAGCACGTGGGATACTGATAGACCCAGGATTTTTGACATGGTGTCCAAAAAAGACACACTTAGCATCAGCCCTTTAGGAAACACCCATAGAGTGAGTGAAGTCTCACCTAAGACACTAATGGTGATTTTTAGTGTTACACCATTTTTTGGTCATCTAACCTACTACCATTAGATGGACCCAAGTACACCATGTAAGACCAATTTTAACCTGAGTAAAATTGCTTTCACTATGTAAAATAACTTAATAAAACACATTTATTAGGTTGTTTATGGTCTAAACAAGAAACCCCAAAAGGAAATATTAAACAAACCTATATTTGTTTGATTTTCCTCAAGGAATAATTAATTAAACAATAATTCAATTATTATTCTTGGTCATGTTTAACCCAAAACAAAGAAATTAATTAGATAAATCTTTATTTATCTTATTATTTTCTAGGAATAATTATTTAAATCTTATTTAAATAATATTCCTTGTTAAATATGATTAAATCACCCATAAATAATTAAATAAATCATTATTTATTTGATTATCTTTCAACCACTTCCTTAAAATGATAAATAAATCATTTATTTATTTATTATTCACAAATAAAGGGATTTGACCCAAGTCAAATACTTTTTTCCCTCCAACAAATATAATAAAATATTCCATAAAAGGTGGATCTAGATTTGGTTAATGTTATTTTAATCATGCACCAAGATCTAGAATGACCCAATATTTTGTTATAAATAGGAGGTTTTCTCCTACCATTCTTCACCTTTTTTTGCCTATTAGATCACTCTGGATCTATACTCTTGGTCTGACTTTGAGCCATTATCATTGTCATATTTTTCATTATTTTCTATGTGAGCTCCCTTTGAGTTCTATCTTTGTCTGGGTTTTCTACACCAACAGGAGAGAGAAATACTAGATCTGAAGTGCTGAGGACTTCCAAGAACCCATCCCATTGAGGAGAATTGGAAACACCTTCTTGTTTTCCTCCCAGGTGCCCTTAATACACAAATTCTTTCAAAAATATTGTTCTTGTCTTGTCTATTGGATGTATGGAGCAAAACCTTATTTTTACTGCTTAATGTCTCTTTATGCATAGATCTGGATTTTTGCAGCATTTGTCTTGATCAACTAACTGCAGATCTGAAGATATTGGCAGCCATATTTGATGTTAGGGCTATAATTTATGCGTAGCTAAAGTGGTCTTTTTTCGTACACTTCGACAAAAGATTCATACTAACAACTGGCGACTCCACACGGGTTTTCAATTACGACCGTTGTCGTTTTTCATATTCCTGCATATCCAGCTACTTCAGACCCTAGGGTTTCTTTTCAGCTTTTTTTTTTTTCCTATTTTTATGTTGTTTTTCACCTATAAAAGCCTAAAACATTAAACTTTCTAACTTCCACGTGTTTCTCGACCTATTGCGCAGGTGACAGACATCAACCGCAACTCAGACAACAACTTTTTTGGAAATATGCCGCCGGGACACCCGGAACTTCAGGTCGCATTTTTCAGCCTAGAAACTGCAACCTAGCGTCCAGGTCACACTTTTCAGCCCATTATCTACGACCTGCACAGAAAACAAGTCAGAACCTGTGACCTGCCAGTTTTTCTGCTATTTTTCTGTAATTTTTCTGGGTTTTTCTGAAGCTTCTGTCAGGGTTTTCCAGCCTCTGTATCAGCCCGTTTAGACCTGTTTCTGATATTTTTTGCTCGTCTAAGTGGGAACATAGCCCTTTAGGGCTTTAGTACCCTCCACTTTTGGTGGAAGAGTTTTAACTGTTTCAGGTGTCTGATTTTTCAGAGTTTTAGCCGCCCCTTATTCAGATCTGATACCTCCTTTTCAGATGCCTTTTAATCAACTCCTCTCCCTCTCAAATCACCTCCTAAAGTTTTGTTTGGATCTACCTTTAGGGCCTCCTCCTTGTCCCTTCTGCTTTATGCAGTTTTCCTCCTTTTTTACAGCCACCTTGCCTCTGCCTCTTGGCTGTGTTCTGAACCTCTTTTCCGCAGATTTCTCCTTTAGATCCCTGTCCCTCCCGACCTTAGATCTATTGGCCTCTTTTTAGTGTGTTTTGACTAGATTTTTTCCCTCTTTTAGACTAGTTTTGAGAGACCCGCCTTTTTGGGTTAGATTGATGCATTTTTAGCTGTTAATTTTATGTTATTTCAGCATTATATACTGTTCTCTGCAGATTTATTTCAGTTACGCAGCACACTTTTTATTTTTCTCTCAAAACGTCTGGGTTTAAAAATTAAAATTAATGCACGCCACACACTCACCCTAAGTGAAGAAGAGCCTGGTTAACACCGCCAGGCAAAGAATTTAAAACATTGTAAAATCAATTGACACTGCACCTTTCTGCCCTTGTTTCGACATTATAATCACTTGATTCTGCACCTCCCTGCCTTTGTTGGTCATTCTTCTTCCCCTTGTGCCATGTTTGTGTTGTCACGATTGCGACCCCAAGGCGCACATCCCGGAGACTTCTTTGCCTTCACCCTCAGTTTCCGGTCGGTCGACCTACTCCTTCCTGTCGTCGTCGAGTTAGTCCTCCTCCGAGTCCGCACTCTGACTCCTCTTCTGATTCATTGGGTTCTCCTTTTACTTCTGGTTCTCCCCCTATCACCTTCACTATGTCTGGTCCAGGGCCTAACGCTAGCGATAACCCTGGCCCTAATGTCAGGACCACTACTAGCGGAACCACCACAGGAACTACCTCGGCTGCACCTTTGCTCCCTTACATGGCAGGCCTCAGCCTCCCCGATCTCAATCAGTTGATCAATGACCATATCCGCCACGATGTTGGTTGGCCTGCTATGCCAACCAAGCTCCCCTCTGACATCCCTAAGTTCGAAGGCCTTGCTGGAGAAGATCCAACCAACCATGTCTGATCTTTCCACATGTGGTGTTCCTCTAATTCCATTACCAATGATTCCATCCGTCTTCGGTTGTTCCAATGCACGCTTACAGGCGAAGCTTCTAAATGGTATGTTGACCAGGCCACCTCTTCCCATACCACCTTTGCGACCATTGCCCAAGCCTTTTTATCTTATTTCCAGCTCCCTCTCCGATACGACACTAGTATAGAGCTTTTGACTTCTTTCCGTCAAACCTCTTCAACTCGCCTTTCCACTCATGTCCAGGAATGGCAGAGAAGAAGGAGCTTATGTCAAGCTCCCACCTTCAAAGATCGGGTTTATATGGATTGGTTCCTTCACACTCTCTTACCTCCCATTGGCAAAGATGTCGCCTCCCATTTCCCTCAAACCGAAGAAGTCGCCCTCCAAATAGCGTTGAAATATGACCTAATCTACGCTCAGTCTAGTTATGTTTATACCGTCCTTCCTGACCTCCCCATGCCCGGTGGCACTAACGCCCTGGGGGAATCTCATTCAGCTGACGGTATCATTGGATCCCTTTCTCATCCATATGCTCAACCTCCTATGGGCTACTGTCTCCCTCCGGGAGGGGCCAGCACCTCTAGCACTTTTCCCCCTCCAGGTAGCATGTATCCAGGATACGACATGCCTCATCCTTTTTCCCAACCTCCTGCTTACCTTAATGTTGCCCAACCTAACCATTATCCTTATCCACAGCCTGGTGTTCCAGCTCCTCCAGCATTTTCACTTCCACCCCCCTTGCCTTCTCAACCCCAGCAACAGCACCTACAGCCCCCTCCAGGGCAAGTATTTGCACAGCAGGGCGCAACTAATCCCCCTTCCTCTCAAAGACGGTGGAAAGGCAATCAAAATCAATCTTCCCCTGGTACTCGTGGACCCAATCCTCAAGGTATTGACCCTAACACTGCTAACCAGCAACAGGGTACTCAGCCCAAGCCGGACAGGCCTATTCGCACAAATAAGCCTTGTTCGTGTTGCGGTGTTTACGGTCATTACACTCACGATTGTCCCCTTCTACCACAGATGCGGCATATGTGGGAGTCTCAAGCCACTTTGCGAGGACAACATGCCTCCCCTCATGCTCCCCCTAATGTGGCCTCTACTCAACTGGCTGTGTTTACTGATCCTTTCCCCCAGCAAGGATTCGTGGCTGCCCAACCACCTGACGGACAGGTCGCCACTCAACCTTTCCCTTCTGGTTCCTCTGATTACCAGATCCTCATGATGAACTCTGATCCATCTCCAACCGTCGACCTTAACCTTCAAACTCGGTCTCGCCAGTACCCCAAGCCTTCCGCTCAGTCTGCCCTCGAGTCCCCTTCTTCAAGTTCTACAGAGCCTCTTTCGACATCCAATGGTCCCTTACATATCCCTCAACCCAAATTTGAGGTTCATACCAAGATTCCTAAGGGACCATTATGCCGAAATGCTGCTTCTGGTCGAGCTGCTCATTTGTATAGCATATTAGATGATTTGGCGCAGTCTCCTACTGCCATTTCCACATTGGAACTCCTCTAGTTGTTCCCTTCCCAAAAGAAGGCTCTGCTATCTACCATGGGCGCTGTAGATCCTGCTGATGACAAAATTATTGTTTTCAATGCCCATCAATCAGAACATCCCCCTCTTCCTGCTTTCGTCGCCTTCCAAATCCCAATCAAAATCCGGAACGCTAACGTTTCTCGGTGTATAATTGATGAGGGGGCATCCACCTGTGTGATGTCCGCTTCGGTTTGGAAGCAACTCGGATCTCCTGAGTTGGCGCCTTCCACGATCACCCTTCGAGCGTGGGACGGCCACGCCTCCCAATGCATTAGCCTTTTCCGTAATTGTCCTATCACCCTTGCGGGCAAGACTCTTTACGTTGACGTCGAAGTCATCGATGCCCCTCTAGATTACAACATTCTCTTGGGGCGAAGCTACACCTATGCCATGTCTGCTGTCCCATCCGCGGTTTTTCACAAGATGTCTTTTCCTCACAATGGAAAGATAGTCACCATCGACTAGTTGACTTATCATGAGCCAAAGTCTCAGACCTCCCCTGAGACGACCATCTCTTCCGTAGCCAATAAGCAAACCGTCGATTCCTTGACCAGTGTCTCTCCTGGCATCTACAAAGACTCCTCTTTGCTTGGAACTTTCCCTGGTCTCCCTCCTCCTCCTATCTCTGATCCCAGCTTATCAAATGTTTGCATGATGCAATCGTCTCGGGCTGCCCTTAAGCGACCCGCTTCGGCTAGTCAGCAACCTCAGACTCAACCTCGCCCACCGCAACCCGCTCCTAGCCATTCATCTCAGCCAGCCAAACCTCCTCCTTCTAGCCCTTCTCCTACAGCTGGTATCCCTAAACCCCTCTATCCTACTGGGTCGGTTCCCCCAGGCCTCAACCATCTCGGAGCCGTCCCTCCTGGTCATTATCCTACTGGTCAGATACCTTTCCTGGCTCCCCCTCCCAGAGTCTATACGGTCCCCGTCATGGCCACCCTCTCTCTCCCTAACCTGACCCTGGGCATACCCTTCTGGTACCTTGACCCTCCAGCCGCTACCCCACCTGGTCACCCCAAACCCTATCTTGCTTTGACACCGGTTCAACCGGTCCCCCTCGCTTCCTCTATTACCACCATGCCCCCCGCACCTCCCCAGGACCCTGCCCCTGTGGTGACAGCTCCAGGAAAGAAAGGAAAAGCTCGCAAGGGGGCATCCAAAGACAAGGCCACCCCGACTGACCTGGCTCCTCCTCCGCCCGAAAAGCCTTGCGCTTTGTGTGATGTCTTTGGTCACGCCACCCATACTTGTCCTGAATTGCCCCGTATTCAACCCATGGTTAAAGTCGCGTTCCCTAAGTCTACGGTCCCTGACCCCTCTATTCCGTCCTTGTTCGTAACCAAGAACCCAAATATTATTCGCACCAACAAACCCTGTGCTTTGTGTGGTGTCCATGGCCATTACTCCCACCATTTTCCTCACCTGACGCATTACCGTGCCTCTTTAGAGGTAGTTCGAGAGTATGAGGTTGAACAAAATCAGTCTGCCTCTCCCATACTTGCGCAGTATGCTTCAGGTCAACTTGAGGATCCCCCTGCTCCCATTGACATCCCCCCCCTTGATGTCCAGATGACGGAGTCTACTACCACCATTATCTACCTATCATCCTTTGTGAGACCCTTGGAGAACATTCCCTTTGAATCCTCCCCTGTTTCTTCGCTCACTCCTCCTTCAGTGACCACCCTGGGCTCAGCATCATTTGACCATTTTTTTATCTGTTCCTCTATCATCCCCCGTGACGATCCGTATGTTAGCCTTTCTTCCTCTCCAGATGATCCAGGTAGCTTTGCCGCGTCATGTGGTTTCCATTCCTCTCCTCATCCCCTCTTTTCCCGTCAGGATGCCCTCTTAGAAGCCCTCTCCACCCATGACCTCATCCTTCCCGCCCATAAACGGGATAACACCACTCGTATCTATGTTGACCCCCGCAGCCCAAGTCCCAGCCATACCTTCTATAGCCCTCATATACCACCATCTAGTTCGTATATGAGTCATCGCCATCCTGCCCGTCTCACTCCCTCCTGCAGTTGCCACTCGATGTCTACTATACACTCACGCTGCCGTCATTGTTCCTCCTCCTCCCATTTTTTGTCTTGTAACACCAATCCGCAGGACCTCCCATCCACACCCTACATTGGTTACGCCGATGGTGCAAGTCGTTACTCCCAGAATCTAGCCTCAGCAGGTTGGGCCATTTTCACCCCCTTGCATGCCCTTGTTCTCTCTAACGGGATCTGCATTGGTCCTACCACCAATAATTAGGCCGAATATGATTCAGTGCGTGGTCTTTTAGTCGATGCCCTCTCTCATCGCATCCTCCATCTGCATGTTTGTTTAGATTTCCTACTTCTTGTCATGCAACTAAATGGTGTCTATCGTGTGCATAATATTGTGCTGTTTAGATGATATTTACGAGTGAAACTCTTGATACGTGAATTTGAAACCATAACTTTCAACCATGTACCTCGAGAACAAAATCACTATGAAGATAGCATTGCAAACCATGTTCTAGATTGGCATTTATCACACACATTTTATACAAGACAATAACATTCATAATCATTAAAAAATATGCATATCCATAATATGTGTCGCAAAACATGTGTTTAGAGTCCATCTACTCCGATACATATGACATGCCCATTGCATGTTACAAAAAACTCAACACCGGGGGGCACCACCTGTCCCACACCTAATCACTATCTGGCGGATCCTGAGCCAATGGCTCTACTCCTGCAACCTGCAGATCACATATCCCCTGACCGGCCATCGCCATGCGCCGCATGACACCTCGCCATTCCGAGGGTACACCAATACATGGCTCTATGTACTGGTCGTCTAAGTCTTGCCACCCATGCTCTGAAACACCGGTCAGCAACCTCTCGCATCTACGGCGGATGTCCTCCAGGAGGGCGGCCACATCCTCATTATGCGCCACTCTCGATCCACTGGGGCCTGCAGCTCCTGATGCTGCCGGTCGTCCCATGTATCTGGTCGGTTTTACTGAAGCTATATCTGCATATCAAAATTACATGAATCAGTACCCTATCTACTATTCAATAACTTTAACATGCCCAAAAAAGAGTAGTCACTTGTCACTTACCATCGGGTCCCCATACTCGACCAGGCTGAAGTGGTAGGTCCGGATCCCCACAATAACTCATCCCAATATAGGGATATTCGTCTATGTATAACGGCATCTAATCCCAATGGGCAAAGAACTCAGGTCGAAACACCTGTCTGACCACCCCTCCTCCTCCTCTACACAGTAGTCGCCCCCACCGGCGCATCCTGGGCTCTCTCGGGCCCCCATCTGGGAGCTGTATACGAGGTCGTAAGGTCGGGATCTTCTCAAAAAATAAGGAGCACAATAAAGTCCCATACGAGCAATCATGGTTCACTTGCCGCTTACAAAGCGACAGCTGTCGTTTTAACGACACCAATATCATTTGGGCCCACCCATAGTAGGTCCCACTCAACACACTCTCCACAATCATCATCTGCCCCCCAGTGATGTGATGGAGCGCCTGGTTGCCCAGGATCTGCAGCACTGCTGCGGCCACTGCACGGGTCTCTAATCTCTCTAGGTCCCCGATCGTTATCCGAGTCCCTTTGTCTTGGAGACCTGGTCGACAATGTCGCTCCACAAACTCCATGATGTTCCGCCCCCGCAGTAACACTGGCTGCGTATTTCCCACCATCCCAAGCGACGGGAGACCAATCAAGAAATACAGATCCTGGACTGTCAATTCAATCCTGTGCCCCTGCACTACAAAGACCTCATGATCTGGATCCCAATAACTGACAATCCGGGCCAACAAGGGCTCCCTTGCTCTCATCAAAGGGTTCTCCAAAAACTTCAGAACCCAAAATCTGGCCAATACACGACAGACACCCTGATCTACCTGGATCTCTGACCGTAATGCACCCAGGTCTCTCTCTCTCCAGTTGACCCGTATATCTGCCATATTTGCACAAACACATCATCTTTGTCAGTATACAGATAGGAAACACTGTAACCAATCACAAAAACCCAAATCTCAGCCCTAAAACAACACTGAAATCTAATTCATCCTCCAGGTCGCACTTTCTTGCCCAATCCTGGGACAGGTCGCAATTTTTGACTCAAAACCTGCTTCCCAGGTCGTATTTTTTGGCCCAAAAAGTGCGACCCGTCCGTAGAGGTGAAATAGGGTCTATTCCTAAGATTCTGGGCCCTAATCTGAACTTTCAATCCATCAAAATGAAAGAGTAAGGTTAGGCCTCTTACCTGCAATTGACGGATCTCGATTCCAACGGTCAGTTTGTCCACTACGCTCGCCGCAAGATTTAGGGCCTTCTCTCCTCTCTACATTCACAATAGCAACACTAGCAAATGAGTGAATTTGGAGGGAAAAATGCCTTATTAAAAGATAACCCTTGTTTTTTCTTTCGCCTGCTGCGACCACACCGTAGCTCCATTTGACTAACCGTCTGCACCGTTGGAAAGCTCTCACCGAGCCCGCAAATGGGTATCTATTAGTTTTTTGCGATTTGATACTTCACCAGGACACATTTTGTCCATGATGGGTCACTTCACCTCCCCCCAAAATCGAATTTCCTCACTTACAACACTTGTACTTGGGGCACCACTTTGCCTCCATACTTGTCTTTTTTCATGTCAATTTTTGTCATGAGATACCATCTTGTACTCATGTTTTCATGGTCCCCCATGGGACCTTTTTTGTGTGGCAGCACCATCGAGTCACCCTTGTTTAGAGCATCCAAGTTGAGTCATCATCACATTCATGGAGTCTATCTCGAGTCCCTTTTGTACCCCACTATAGTCCTCCATCCTTCATTTCTTGGTCTCTCTCTTGTGTCGCACATTATGGCCGTCAGTCCCACTGTCCCCTATCCCTTATGATACTGTGTCAGTCGCTGCCATGTCATTCATGTCCTTCATGCTCTAGCAAGGGAAGTTGTCCATTTGCTACTCAGTCCCCTCCATTCCATCATCATCATTGGTATTAGTCGGTCAGTCACTCTACTATTTTCTCTCGTGCCTTAGTTGAGGATCTCTCATTGCCTCACCTATGGCGGACCTCCTTCTTTCGACATCATCTCCTTCATTCCAGAAGACAGGTCTAGGGGGGGTGTACCTTGGTTCCAGCTTCCACTCTTGTTCGGTGCCTCGAATCAGGCAAAGGGATCTCTCATTTCCCTTTGACTTGATTGTTTCTCCACTCCAGATCCTTTCAACATGATCGATATCCGTATGCTTGATGGTTCAGTGATGCAGCAGTCGCTTTTGGTGATTCCCGGGTGTGTGTGAGATGTCTCAGCCCTCATGAGGGGGTGGCTCTGTAGGTAGCCCCCCACATGCCTAGATGACCTCTTCATTGCAGCCTTCGATGCAGCTCCATATATTTGATGATGTCGGCCTTAGCTTCTTGCAGCGCCTCTTTGATTTTCATATATCAGTCAGATTTTGTGGGCCATCCCCCGCTTATTGGGGGCATTTGGGTTGTATTTGTATCTCATGTACTCAGATATTATTATATAAGTCCTAGCTGTTATCCCAGGCACAACATGTATATGGGATCCCTCATTGTATTGTTATATGGCTCATGTTTATGCTGGCTGTACTTTATGGTTCAGTCCCTTGTTTACTGGACACACTATTATTTTTTACTTTGTCTCGGCAGGCATAGGTATGCCTCCCCCGCCGCCTTTAGCACAGGTACCCTCTCATAAAAAGAGACTTGTTTCACTTGTAAGTCTCGTCTCCTCAAGATCTAGTTCTTCAGCACATTAGCCTACCTTACATTTCTCTCTCTGACTTCCCTTTTGATGTCTGGTGATTGAGTTCTTACAACGTACTTCGGTCATACGATTTGCTCCTAACACTCGCGCGCTGGGGGGAAATCTGTTACACCATTTTTTGGTCACCTAACCTACTACCATTAGATGGACCCAAGTACACCATGTAAGACCAATTTTACCCTAAGTAAAATTGCTTTCACTATGTAAAATAACTTAATAAAACACATTTATTAGGTTGTTTATGGTCTAAACAAGAAACCCCAAAAGGAAATATTAAACAAACCTATATTTGTTTGATTTTCCTCAAGGAATAATTAATTAAACAATAATTCAATTATTATTCTTGGTCATGTTTAACCCAAAACAAAGAAATTAATTAGATAAATCTTTATTTATCTTATTATTTTCTAGAAATAATTATTTAAATCTTATTTAAATAATATTCCTTGTTAAATATGATTAAATCACCCATAAATAATTAAATAAATCATTATTTATTTGATTATATTTCAACCACTTCCTTAAAATGATAAATAAATCATTTATTTATTTATTATTCACAAATAAAGGGATTTGACCCAAGTCAAATACTTTTTCCCTCCAACAAATATAATAAAATATTCCATAAAAGGTGGATCTAGATTTGGTTATTGTTATTTTAATCATGCACCAAGATCTAGAATGACCCAATATTTTGTTATAAATAGGAGGGTTTTTCCTACCATTCTTCACCTTTTGTTGCCTATTAGATCACTCTGGATCTATACTCTTGGTCTGACTTTGATCCATTATCATTGTCAAATTTTCCATTATTTTTTGTGTGAGCTCCCTTTGAGTTCTATCTTTGTCTGGGTTTTCTACACCAACAAGAGAGAGAAATACTAGATCTGAAGTGCTGAGGACTTCCAAGAACCCATCCCATTGAGGAGAATTGGAAACACATTCTTGTTTTCCTCCCAGGTGCCCTTAATACAAAAATTATTTCAAAAATATTGTTCTTGTCTTGTCTATTGGATGCATGGAGCAAAACCTTATTTTTACTGCTTAATGTCTCTTTATGCATAGATCTATATTTTCGCAGCATTTGCCTTGATCAACTAACTACAGATCTGAAGATATTGGCAGCCATATTTGATGTTAGGGCTATAAGTTATGTGTAGCTAAAGTGGTATTTTTTCGTACACTTCGACAAAAGATTCATACTAACATTTAGAACTAGGTTCCTGTTGTCTGATGTTATTATCTTGAAGTTATGACATGTGACTCCTAACCGACATATAATACCCTACCTTATCGTTTTTGCATGTTGAGCATAAGGCCTTACATTAGTTCCTCTAACTACCACACGAACCCAGCATGACCATGCGCAAAGTGACCGAACCCAATGAGCCATTAGAATGCTCACAAGCATGAGATTGTTATAGGACCACCATCTATAGGTCACACTGATCGACACTTCCAACAGTGACATACAAATGATGGTTGTGCTTACTTGACTAGGCTCAATAGCCACAATGCTACATGGCCATATAGAAACACCTCATCACTATAAGCTACCAAGCCAAAGCATAACATCAATATAAGTATTGGAACTAAATAATAGAGCCAAAAATATTTGATGACAATGTAAGTCCATGGCAGAAAACGGGTAAATCCTTGTTTAATATATATATATATATATATATATATATATAGATAGATAGATAGATAGATAGATAGATAATGTTCATACAGTTGTAACATTCATCAATATTGTTGGGAGTTTTAATTGTCAGATTAAATGTCTAAATATTAATTATCAATCTCGGAGTCGTAAATGCAAGTTGTAATGCATATTGGCTTAGCTTAATGGTCAGATTATATATATATATATTCCTTTGTAATGATAAACTAGGTACTGGAATGAAACACACATTTGCTGGAAAATAAACAATCTTGAAAAGGGGATCTTCTTAACCAATTTTACCAAGCCATCATATTTAAGCTTCCTACAATCCTGATAGTCAAATACAATTTTCTGAAATAGAAAGAAATCTCACTAGTTGATGAGGCAAAATCAATAATCACATTCAATTTCTAAATGTAATTTAAGATTCCTATTTAGTCAATCGGTTATGTACTTAAGAATAATTTTTACTTTAAACTATGTCTATCATTCACTGCAAACTCCATACTGCAGTTAAAATATAAGGAAATACAAAGCAATTCTCAATCATATAACATTCTCACACTCAAATTCTACTTTTTAAATCTCCTATGATACCTTGAAAACCCTCATCTATTTTCTCCTCTCATCAACTTGAAACTAACACTTGAAACTAAAACTTGAGATAAGAAAAAAGACACACACATTATTCTAATGATAACTTCACACCTTAAGCTAACTATCTAAACTAATCTTGATAACGGATTCAAGATTCAAACTAACAAAGGAAAAGTTCTAACTATTGCTGGAAGAAAACCACTTCATTTCATGTAAAATAATAACTAAAAGATCCTATTAAAAATCGCATTGCAAATAATCTATGAGAAACCTTCAATTCAAAGACTTTGATCTAGATGAAATGAATTATTCAAAAATAAACTTACTTCTCAAAATCATGTAACTCAATAATGAAAACTAAATCACGTTGCATTGATATCTCTACCTACACAATCAAATCCACACTCAGACTTTCTCTTATAAATAAATGATTATACTATGAAAAATAAGAGAAATTTTAATTAAAAGAAATATAATTACTAAGTGAAGTCCCAGGATGCATAAACAAATCAAATGAGCATTAAATCCTGCAAAAATTCAAAAGAAACTAAGTAATGCCAACCGTACTCAAACTCAAAGCATTAAAATATGTTCTAATTCCGATCACACTCATAAATCATTATATTCCTATAACTAAGATGATTAAGAAATTTCAACTCTTACATATTTTAATCATAACAAAACTGTAGTCCTACCCTAATCATATCAACACTAGCACATTCCACTCACGATCAACGATGTCTTACATTTTCCTGAGTATTTATCACAGAATTATAATGTTGTAAAACTTGATAACGTATAGGAATTAAATAGAGCATAACAAATTCGTTTCTAGTCATGTGATATGATGATTAACTCCATTTATTTACTGACCCATGCCATGCAATCATACCAAGATCATTGCTTAGTGAAGACTATCACTTAATCATCTAAAAATTATAAAATAGGATTTATAGCATTCTATTCGAGCTTACGGAAGTGAAATGAAAGTTTTAAGTAAAGAATAAAATGATAATTTTAAAATCTAATCTCGCAACCTTTCAAATGAAGATTATATTTATAAATTCAAATCTATGATATCTATGATTCTATTCAAATCTATGATTCTGAGATCTATGATATCATTCAGCTATAGGACTTGTATCCAGTGGTGGTGGGCCCTTACCACTCCTGGAGCAAGCCTAGATTAACCCAATCTACTTCGAGAAATCATAGCAAACCATAATATGTACGTAGAATAAAAAATCTTAAGCAAATTAGGTATTAGAATTTAGAACTCGAATGGAAAATAAAACATAAGTTGTTGCTCCTGTTACAATTTTCTTGAGATAGGAAAATCAAATGCCAGATCTGGATATTTCCTCCCTTGATTTGGATCTCAGGATTCGCTCCTTGCTACCAATTACATTCATGTTTTATTCCTATTAATCCCAACTCCCCTCTGTCTAATTGACATACTAACTAATTAATTCCTTTTGTCGCTCCAGGAAACATATTTATACATTGAATTACCAATTTGGAGCTTTTAATAGCTAATCAAAATACAGGAGGGGAGATTAACAATTTTCCGGAAATACAATTAGTTTTGCAACTAAATATTGAAATAGGGAAATCACTCCTCTTTTCCTGGGATGATGTTGTTGCTGTAAGGTGTGTTTCAACTACTCTCTTCCTATTGCGTGATGATAAGTTGCTTGCAGATTTATCGACTAGAGACTTCGGAATATCAATATCATTTTGAGGTCAACGATGTTGGGAATGAGACAACAGAATGTGCATATGCATGAGCAACAAGGTTTCTAACAACACAGCCATCATCGATGCACATTCTGGGTCGATATAGTTCTAACACCTATATGATTGACATTTCCCAAATATGTCTCTGTTTGTGGATAAACAGAAGCCAAATAAGATGCTTCCTTTGAGTAGGGATAGGATGCATGAAGAAGCATAATGTGAGACTTTTTGAATCGATCATCTTCTAAGATTGACTGAAGATAAAGAGGGTTTGCAAGCTTCAGGTCCAGGTCCTTGTCTCCAAAACTTGTATATATTTGCATGGGAGAATCAAAAGATGCAGCCACTTCCAAGATGAGTGTAAAGATGTATTCAATGAAGCTTTTGTTACTAATGTGTATAGGATTCCTGGTGTATAAATCTTCGTAAAGACCATCTTCTGCCTCTTGAGTTTTCACCAATGGATTTATACTAAGATCACTACGATAAGAAGTTATACTCTTAAAGGCAACAACGCCCTTGGCTTGTGATTTCAATCTCGACTGAAACAGCTAAACGAGCCTCTCTAGTGACCATGTTGTACCATCTGGTGGAACCTGATTAAGGATCACCTCAGTAACAGTCTCAATGCTTAAAATCCTACCCACATTTTGGACATAGTTCTTGTGCTAGAGAATAGGATACATTTTATCAAAGTGAATTCCATCATCAATGAGAACTACAGAAATATTTTTAGCACCAAAGCACTTTAAGAAAATATTCTCTAGGCCCAAAGAACTGTGGCATCCCTCAATAACCTCTGATGTCGCATCGCAATTGTAAATCCTTGTAATGTCTCGTATACTTCTCTTTGTTGCAATATACCTGGAAAGATTATTAAAGTTGCTAGTAATCGATTGCATTTCAAGAAGGCCAGTCAATTATCTTTTATTGGTGCTACTGATGCTAGAAATATCATCTTGAAATGAGGCAAAGGGTTTATATTTTTCATCAATTCCAAGATGTGCTTCTTGCATGGGGTGAATCTGTACATGAATATTTTTTTTCCCTTGCACATGAATCTGTACTTAAATGCAATTTTGCACTATACTTATTCACCTGCCATCACCTACCACAAAGAAGGCATTTGTTAATGAAACTATTACACAAAACACCCTTCAAATTAATTAATAACAATAATTTATAATTTAATTCTAAATGCCTCTAATCTAAAATTAATAAGATAAAAAGGATTAAAACACTAGGTACAATCACAAAATTATTTGATAAAAATCATAAAAATATGAACAAAACGACAGCTCAACATCCCCCCACGCTGAACTTCTTGCACGTCCTCATGCAAGAAAAAACTATAAGACTATGAAATAAGGCAGGGAAAATGTCAGCAAAGATTTTAGCAAGGATGGAGATGCCTGATATTTTAATGCATTCAGTAGCCCGCAACATTACCATTACAGTACCAGCTAAAAACATGTGAAATGATAAAACAAGATCAGGTACCAAAAGTAGACATTATAGAGAAAAGAGTGTTGCACATACCTGTTACCTTGTTCCAAATGAATTCCCTATTTTGTTTCTACCCAAAGTCTTATGAAAAGAATCAAATTTCACTGAAGACGTGAAATTTCAAAAATACTAACACAATATTCCTGCACCTACTAAAAGAATCTTGTACTTAGGTTATGCAACACATATTTAGATGCAACTACAATCAATACGCATTGTTGGAAACCAACACCTTGTGAGTAGACATCATTGAGTAATTCATCACTCTGAATACCATGAAAATTAAAGTGAGTTATGATACCAATCAACAACCTCTTTATTTTAACACTCTAAATTTCATTGTCATCTACATGAAAACTTGTATTTCTTCTTAATAAATACAAAGAATTACCTCCACTAAGGGTACCACATCATTAAATATTCTTGATTTTTGAAAATAGAACTCAAATCACCATGTTCAAATTGTCTTAAAATTGTTGTCCAAGAAAAAGGATGATTTTTAGGGAAGGAGAAGGATAACCAAGAAAATCATAGTATGCAGTTAACTTAATACCACAGACATGGCCCTGCTGCCCGCAAGTGTCCATAACCTCGGCAGGGATGTCTTTTGACCCATAGAAATGTCAATGTCCCACTTACTAGGCATGGATTTAGAGTTATCTTATTTCAATTTTATATGAAGGCCACTGACCTGGCTTGGTAACCAACTGATGGCAGTTCCACTCACAAGAAGTAACATGGATGATTAGGCCGGGTCGTGATGAGACCTCATGTCTTCCAGCTTTTAGGCTAAAATCCATTACTCTAGCTTGGTGACCAGGAGCAGTAATTTTATGCATGTCAGGTCTCATGATCATGGTAGGTCGGCTCATCACGAGACCGCCTATCCTTCCCTAAATCTTTGTAAGCTATGATTATGATTAACCTTAAAGGTTACTTAATAAGTGGGGAGATGGATCTACTCCTTAAGAGTACGGGATGGCATGAAAATTTTTTAATTACTAATCATTACTGGCTAGTTCCTATACCTTAAATACTTATTAAATATATCCCATACAATGACCGAAAGATTCTTTGATTTAATAATGCTAGTGTTCTTATGAATAACTCATTATGATTTTTACAAGAGTGGTCCACCATAGGGGGTTTTCCAATAGTACCTTCTAAGGGAAACTGAAAATATATATCTAAGACAACAACTTATTAGAGTGATTAATCATGGTTACTTTTGCAAAATCATGAGCTATTAGAGTGAATTTTACTCAACAAGATTTGTCACAAATGTGTGTGTTAACAACTAATTAGGATCAAAATTAGTTTTAACAGCCATGATTTTAAATTCAAAACCCTAATATAAATATAACGACTTTATTCATTTATTCTCCTACCCTATTTTACCCTAAGAGGCGAAATACTTCCTTTTAAGTATAGGATTACTTCTAATGAAGCCATGTGCGTAAAAAAAAATTGATTATACTCACAGTTAGTTTTAAAGAATAGACTTCAAGGCACACCACTTCATGAGAAACTAGTTGCTTCAATTGATATGGTACCAAGAGTTTCTGAATGCTGAGGGAATAATATGGCTTGATGACTGCTTGAAACCAGGATTCAATGGAATCTACATATTTAGGATTCTCCGACTGATGCAAATCTTCCACAGTTTGATAGTCACTCTTTTGTAGGCACAAATAATCTAGTGAAAGAGAAAAGATAAATCCCTCAAGTTCGGGCTCAAATATTTGATTTCGAAATTGACAAGAATGGTTGAGAGAGATTCTATGGTTTTTAGTTTCAACAACATTTTCAGAACAGGTTCTAATGAAAGATTACTCCTTTGGTGGTCTTTGAATTACACCTTCTCGGGGTGAATGTTCTGCGGTAAAGGGGGTAGTTTCCAAATTCATTCTATTTTCCAACATGGAAGATGTAGCATTATGTTCAATATGAGAATCAATGAAAATAATGGGTGGTTCAAACTATTGTGCAACCTGATGGTTTAGATTAGGGTTTAGGATGTGCTTTGGGCTAGGGTTTTGGTTAATGCTTGGACTAAGGTTTGGATTTGGATTGGGATTAGGCTTTGGAATAGGGTTAGGTCTAGCTTTTGAATTAGAATTAGGGTTGGGTCTAGGGTTATGATAAGGGCTAGGGTATGGATTAAGGCTAGGTATGGGATATGGATTAGGGTTAGGGTAAGGATGAACATGTGGCTGGGACCATGGAGGAGGATAACTTAATGGTGCATTGGAAATAAATTGTGGTTGTTGTTGGTGCTCATATGATTGAATTTGCATGGGATATTTCCCTAGAGAGAAGGATCCAAACTATCTTTGAGGCCATGGAGATATCTGGCTTGAGGAGGAGAGCCAAGGAGAGGGACACTGCGTCCATGAAGTAGTATATTTAATTAGAGGAGGATTAAAAAATTTCCATGAAACTGCAAGATTATAAACATGCTAAGGATCCTGCTAAGGAGAATAATCATTATTCCAAGTATCAAATGGTGTTGGGTTTTGAGTTATACCTGGAGGTTGATTTTATTCCTTACTTGATTCCCTGATTACCTTTAATAATCATGGCAGTGATGGGAAATGTTCGGTTGCATGACCATCCTCAAAAATTTTGAAAACTTCCAAACCGCTAAGTGGGCACTTTCCAAGGAAGTGTTTCTTTCTATAGTTGGTACAAATGATAAGTAGTGGTTCATCATCCTTCTCTTGTTCCTAAAAATCATTCAATTTTGAAATCGTAGATTTAATTATATTAAATTTATGCGCAAGAAAAATATTAAATTATGAACTTGTGAATTCTTCATCGGATGACTTATACATCTCTGTAGCAGCATCAAAACTCCTCATTAAATGATTCCTCAAAATACCATTTTCTCGTTTTCAACAAGCCAACTGGTATTTTTTCCATCACATGGATTAGTATACAAGGGTTCTTACAACACCCCAAAAATGATATAACTTTGAAGATTGGATTATGAAGATAAATGAATTTAAAAGCTATTGGCTAAAATAAAACTCACCACACTTGCATAAAACTTAAATTTGCATAAAAGGAAGGGAATGAAATGTTGGGGAAAATGTTGAATCAAAGCAATATATAATCTATTGAAAGCAAAGAAATTTGGAAATTAAATGTCTAAAGCCTGCTTCTACATGAAAGGAAATAAAATTTCAAGAGGTAAGCAAGATGGACAGACTTTGGAGCAAACCCATAGTAGTGGATGTGTGGCTCTTCACTCACGTCTTATTGTACTCTCTCCACCCTTTGATTTCCCCGCAATTTCCTTGAAACTCTATAAGAAAATTTTACCTGATCCAAAATACAACTCCCCAGCAATGGCGCCAAAATTTTGGGATTTTTAATTGTCGGATTAAACCTCTCACTATTAATTATCAATCAGGGAGTCATAAACGTGAGTTGTACTGCATCTTGGCTCAGCTTAATGGTTTAATGGTTATATATATATATATATATATATATATATATATATATATATATATATATATATATATATATATATATATATATATATATATTTATATTTATATATATATATATATATATATATATATATATATATATATATATATATATATATATATATTCCTTTGTAATGATAAAATAGGTACAGGAATGAAACACACATTCACTGGAAAATAAACAATCTTGAAAAGGGGATCTACTTAACCAATTTTTCCAAGCCATCATATTCAAGCTTCCTGCAATCCTGATAGTTAAATCCAATTTTTTGAATTAGAAAGCAATCTCAGTGGTTGATGAGGAAAAATCAATAATCACATTCAATTTATAAAAGTAATTTAATATTCCTATTTAGTCAATCGTGTTGAGATTCAACAAGATGATGAGCTTAGTGAAAAGTAAGCACCTTCACTAAGTGGGGCCCGCGGGCTATTTTTAGGTGTATGTCTATTTAGACATGGTGAGCATATTCTATAAGTTGCAGGATGTTATTTGTCGATGGTTGGTCAAATGTGAAAAATAGATGAAATTCTATTTTTATAATATTGGGCGAAGTCTATTTATAGATCGCTAATCTAAAATTAGATGCATGTCGGTTATTATTAGCCCTTAATAATAATTCGACAATAAATATCAACTTATTCCCTTGGAGCACTTTATTTCAATGAACAGATTTGGAAAATTAGTGGGCTGAAGGAATTAAGCAATTCCTAGTGTGGTTGGTGACTCATGCATGGAGGACTCGGTTAGAACTGAAGTGGCAAAGTTATGACAGAGTTGGAAGAGTAGTTATGGGAGTTGTTATTTAGTTTAACTCAGTTAAGTGAGTTAAACTCAGTTGAGCTAGTTGTATCTAGTCTAATTGAAAGATACACTAGTGAGAGTTAAGTGAATTAATTAGTTAATTAATTCACAACTAATAACTCACTAACAACTGAACAAATACAACAGTTAACTACTTGCATGTCAGTTCCAGTGGAGACCCAGTGGAGAGATAAGTGAAAGGGTGAGATGGACTATCCGTTGTGACTATAGTGATGCATTCAATGCATCTGACACACATTGGAGTTGCCAATGAGGATTGCGCAGTCAAGGCAAGGTCAATTCGAATTCATTCGAGAGGTCTTATTCGGCAAGGATTGCGTAGTGGAGGCGAGTTGTCAGTTTGTCAAGAGGCAAGAAATTGGTGCATAGATATGCAAACCTTTTTGCATGACGGTCTGTGTGCACGGGGTTGTTTGGATTTTTCTTCACATGTGTTTGCAATTGGATATTTAATTTCGCCTAGATTAACGATGGAAGGATTATGTATTTAGCAAGAAGATAAATCTTTTTAGATCATGAGAATCTGATAATACATCATTATTAATAAATTTTTACATGGTATCATAGTAGTGTTAATCCTTTGGAGATTTCAATAGTGAAGAGGTGTTGAGTTTTTGTCTTTGGTGGACAATTCGAATTTCTTTGCGAAATTTCTTGGTGCGGCAGTTGGTATTCATCGAAATGGATTTCAATGGGTTGCGATTGGAGTATGCCCTTGAGGGTAGCTCGAATAACATATACTGGAAGGATAGGATGGAAGCGGTGCTTGAAGATAATGGACTAAAGGAGTTCATCGACAGCGATGTTCCTAAGCCTACTTCTAGCAATGTTGCATTACTTGACGCATGGCAAAAGAAGGTAGTGAAGACAAGAAGAATTATGTTGGAAGATGTGAAATACCATATTGTGTCAAGCCTTCATGGGAAAGCCACTCCATTTGCAATGTGGAAGCCTTTTACAGATCTTTTCCAAAGCAGCAGCGACCATAGGAAGTTGGTGCTGAAAGATAAGCTCAGAAAAATAAAAATGGAGAAGGGCGAAAGTATTCCAAAATATCTCACGAATTTTGTCCAATGTAGGGATGAGCTGGGAAGTGTGGGAATTACAGTTGCGGATGATGACTTGGTGAGCTTGGCTCTCCTTGGGCTTCCGAAGAGTTGGCATAGCTACGAATACTCTGTCAATGGATGGGAGAAACTGTCGGATTGGGAGCGACTTTGGTCGGATCTTGTGCAGGAGGAGATAAGGCGGAATACCGGGGATGGCTCTTCATCGAAGAATGATGATGAAGAGAATTGCGCTTTGGCTGCCAAAGTAACGAAAGGGAAGGGGAAGAAATTGCATCCAAAATCCTAGGCTAAAGGCAAGAAGCTGGATTTGTCCAAGGTGAAGTATTTTCACTATCACGAACATGGGCATCTCACCACTAACTACCCACAGAAAAAGAAGAACAAGAAGGTTGTTGGAGCTGTAGCTGGAGAGGCCTTAGCCTCGCAATTTGAACTTGATTTCTCTTTGATCGCATGCTTGGTTTCAAGCACAATGGGATCGGTGTGGTATCTTGATAGTGGTGCTTCCTTCCATATGACGGGAGATAAGGAGTTGTTTAGTGACTTGGAGGAGAAGGATCTCCAAATGCATATAGAGATGGGCGACGATGGTAGATATAGTGCGACCGGAATTGGAACCATTAACATTGAGAGAGAGGTAGGTAAAAAAAAAAAATTGAAAGATTTTATGCATGTTTTAGGTACGAGAGAAGAACTTGGTCTCATTTGCTATGTTGGAGGCGAGAGGTTATGGCGTTGTTTTTCGGCGATGGAAAAGCTTTCTGCGACATAAAACAACGGAGTCAAACCAGAGGATAGGGATTCGAGCTAAGAATCTCTACAAGTTGGAGGTGGATGGTTGCGCTGAAATGATGGGCAAAGAAGAAGAAGTGGTGAGCCAGGATGAGGGAAAATTATGGCGCAGGAGATTGGGTCATCTTCACCATGGCGTCTTGAAGATTTTGCAGCAGATTTATACTGGACTTCCTAAGGGTACTCTTGCGCAGTCAGATTAGTGTAAGGGATGTACTATGGGTAAGTTTGTGAAGACCACCTTTCATGAGAAGGAGAACCGTGCTTCGGTGATCCTGGAGAGAATTCACACAGATGTGTGTGGACCTTTCTCGGTTGCTTCAACAGCAAAACACATGTATTATGTTATATTTGTTGATGACTATTCTTGTAGATGCTGGATCTTCTTCATGCAGAAGAAGAGCGAAGCATTCTCAAAGTTCTGTAAGTTTAAATCATTGGTGGAGAAGGTGTCGGGGAAGCAAGTGAAGGCTCTGTGGAGTGATAATGGTGGTGAATATATCTCGAACTAATTCAAAGACTTCTATAGCAAAGAAGGACTTTGAAGAGAATTCATAGTGCCTCATAACCCACAACAGAATGGGGTCGCGGAGAGGAAGAACAGAACGATCGTGGGTCATTTATAGGCTATGTTGCATGGCTAGGGCTTTTGCCGATGCACTTGTGGGTGGAAGCATGCAACACTATGGTTTATGTGCAAAACCATTGTCCTCATAAAGAACTACTTAGCATGAGTACACTGAAGAAGCTTTTACTAGTAAGAGGCTTTGTTGGAGCGTCTCCTACAAGCTATGAAACTGGTCCATTTTGAATACTTTTGATTATATTTAGTCTAGCGTAGGGGTTTTGGGGTGGTTCAAAGCCCTGAAAGCATTGTAATGGGTAAAAAGGTAAACTAGGGGTCCGAAAACCATGATTTGCAGACCATAGGAAATTTTAGGCTATATTATTATAAATAGAGGAACATTTTGTATTGTAAGGTAGGAAGTGAAGAGCTATTGATGTGAATTGTGGTTTATGCTATCTATTTGGGTTTTGGGGAAAGGACTCCTGCTGGCTATGTGCACAGAGATCCAAGTCCAGTTGTGTGCGGACCCTGCTGCTGTGTGCGCATGCTGGGAAGGGAATTGTAGGGAAGAATTGATGAATGAATGAATAAGAAAGGTTGATAGAGAACTGAATCTGTGAGTACTCTTTGTGTGAAATGTTGGTAATTCTTGCATTGTGTATTTTCTGTATTTAAGCTATGAATATCTGTGTAAGTGTGTTTCCTGTATCTGGATCTGTTCTATTCTGTTATTTTTTGTTGATGCAATATGATGCTACTATCATAAAAGCATATAATTATAGATCTAGTGCACATGGATGCGAATAGATACCTAATTGATCCTGCGCAGAACAAGGTAATCTGGGAGTCACTGGGTCTAGCGCAGCTCTGCTTGCCTTACCTATCCTTTCTCAGGGTGCAGAAACCTGGTTCCAGCACCCACCCATACTACTTCGGGTGAGATTAGGTCACTGCCGAAAGGGCCAATATTATAGGGGTTTGTTGGAAAACCTTGCGCTCTGAACTTGGGTCAGGACCCCTCAAGCCAACAAAGGGTTACGTTGCTGGGACCTGGAGAATCTTGAGAAAGGGATCAGGTAATGACAAGAGAATATTGGAAGCCTGAAAGAAACGAAATCGAATACTGGTTCGAAAAGAAGATCCAGAAATTTGCGGTAAAAGAAAATCGCAGTGAAAATTTGACAGCGGAAAGGTGGAAAAATAGGTACATTCTTACAGAAAGCTACGAAATATTCTTTGTGACATTTACGATTGAGATTCAAGAGTGGCTGGCCATACTCGTAGAGTTCCAAAAGTGCTGGAATTATGAGCGAGTCACTCAGTGGAGCCCAGAGCTAATCCAGCAACTAGAGATCACTGATAATACTATCACACGCACGGTCAATCACTGGGTGGACAGTGTGCTAGGAGGATTTGTGACAAAAGTTTCCATTGATCAGTTTGTCTCTTACTATGAGGTCGAACGACAATTCTTTAAAGGGTTCTGGGGAAAATATTTGAGGACATTACCGTTGTTGATTAAGATATTACTGTGTGAAAAGAGGATTCTGTGTAGTCATACTGACTGAATGACCCCGGATCTAGAACGAAGCGCGACACGTAGTGGTAAATACTATCAGACCAACCTTAATGGGGGGAGATCCACCTATAATCTGTTGCAAGAACCAGCTGCGCAAGATCCCCCGGCTACACTGCCGCCCAGGAAGCACAAAGGTAAGAACTCTCCCATACCACCAACCCCGCTGAACAGTGATATGGATGCGCACCTGAGATTACCTAATTTCAAGGGGGTAGGGGATGAAGATATGGACCGATTTTGGTTTGTTGCAAACTCCTTCTGGACTGCATAGAATGTGGCAACTGATATGATGAAGAGGGCGCAGCTTTCCCTGGAATTCGAGGATAGGGTACTGGACTGGTATATGAGATACATTGCCCAGAATGGGAGTGCATCTATTAAAGATATCAAAGACACTCTGAAACAACAATTTCGAAAGCCAAAATATTACTCTTAGCTGGTAGCAGAAGTAAAGGAATTTAAACAAGTTACATCTGAGTCGGTGTGGGAGGCTGATCAGCGATTGAAGAGAGAAATCAAGGAAGAAGGATTCGAGTATGATGATAGGCAACACAGAGAGTGGTTCATCACTATGTTTTTACTTCACCTGTGCACGAAAATGAGTCACCAAACCTTTGAATCATAGGAAAAAGCTGTGGAAGTCGCTATGAAACTAGAAGCTGTACCCAGAGAGGATACGTCAGTAGGGGTACAACAAATTCAGGAACAGCTTGGGGCTATGCATATGGAAATTCAGAACCTGCGAAAGGAGCGAGGAAAGGATGGTTGCGCAAATCTATGGTGCATACGATGTCGGGTATCTAGCCACACGAAGGATCAGTGTCCTCTACTGGTAGATTACGTGCGGGTAGGAGGACCTAGACTGGTACGCCCAGGAGCAAGTGGGGAACCCATCCTATCATGACCAGGTTCGAGCGGACCTGCGCTGTGGTGTGATGACTGTTGTGAAGTAGGACTGCATGATACAAACCATTGCCCTCGGCTAGGTGCGTATGTCCTAGAACTAAAGCAACAATGGTGCAAGTTTTGCCAATTGGTAGGACACGATGAGTAGAAAAATCATACTTATGACTTGATGATAGATTGTGGGAACTTTTATAGGGTACAATCAGACCCTGCGTCACCAAGACCGTCCATGCACCTCGGAGGATCCCCAACCCAAGGCAGAGGAGGTCAGGGAGGAAGTGCAGGATGAGGACATGGGAAGCTAATCTGTTATAACTGTGGAGAAATAGGACACTTCACCAGAGAATGCCCAAATCCCACCAGGTCGTCATGCAAGTATTGTAGGCAGCTGGACCATGTGGTGGAGGATTTCCCAATTTTAATAGCCAAGATGTAGGAAAAACATCCCACTCCTACGCAGAATGTGCAAAGAGTTAAAACCAAGCTAAGGAATGCAGATTCGAGTGTAAAAGTCATGACACACATCGGGATGGTCACCCAGGGGGAAAAGGAGGAGCTTGCCTCTCGGGAAGGAATGGATTTCAAAGAACAGGAACCACTGGCAGCCCCTACGCAGCTACCAACACACCTCAAGATAGAGGAATGGGTTGAGCCCTTTCTAAAGGCATGTCTGAAACTACTACATAATCCACAAGCTGTAGAAAATCTTCAAGTATTATTTCATAACCGCGCATCCCGGTCCAACACAATTCCTGAGACCAGGGATGTACACAAGCTATATAGCTATAATAAATGCACTGGAAGAGAAATGCGGTTGACTGCGCAGATTGGCGACTACAAGATGGATCAAGTTATTATGGATCTTGGGTCAGATGCGAACATATTACCAAAGCAAACATGGAAAATAATGGGAGAACCTAAATTGGAATGGTCCACCATCCAGCTGCGCATGGTGAATCAACAGAAGATCATCCCTCTTGGAAGGTTGCCAAAAGTCATGGTAGATATCGTAGGAGTAAAATTCCTAGCTGACTTCGAAGTCATAGAAATTGTGGAGGATGTGGATCCTTACCCTGCAATCCTAGGACTGGACTGGGCTATAGACATGGGGGGTGTCATCAACCTCAAAAATCACAGCATGGTGTTTGAGAACAATGGTACGTGCGTAATAGTACCACTAGATCCAGCAGAAGGTGCGCGGTATACAGAGCCAGCCTACGAGGAGGAGGAAATAGATCACATTTACAAATTGACTACATGGGACAAAGATCGATTTAACCCCACGACCGAAGGAGTACTCTGCTGGGAAAAGGACAGTGAATTTTTTTCCGACTCTGATGAGGAACTGGAAAAATGGCAAGGACGGCTGCACGAGGTTTTGGCGCTACGATGTCTTCGGACCACCAGGAACTTCCACTGCATCTCTACCAAGGTAAGAGACCTACCCTACCATGGTAATGTAGGTAATATTATGAAGTTAGTTGAAGCAAAAACTCCCACAGAACATAGGCTAGGGGAAATTCCGCTAACCCTATGCGGAGCACCTACGCGTTGGTGGGATACACAAGGGCCAGTATTCCTCACTTGGCAGAAGTGCCGGAGTAGTATGATCCTATGCTTGGGGACCCCAGCTGACAGATAGGCCCCAAGGATAGTAGACCCATGTGGATACTTACTAACATGTGCAATTCGAGGGTGCGATAGGACCCCACCCGAACAGGCCCACCAGGTTACCAATGACCTAGGCTTGCGTTCGACTACGGAACTGCACCAACCCACGCGCAATTTGGAGAAGTTGCGAACACTTCTGGTGACAGATAGCACAAAGACGCTTGATGCAGCCCTACCGAACAGGGACATCCTGCCCAAGGGAGAAGTGCACCGATCGAGAGGTTTGGTGGCCAACTTGCTGAACTGGTACCTGAACAGTGTTACGAAACACCTAGCATCAACCTTAATTTAGGGTACACGAATAGCACGCAGGCGTCATCCGAGGTCTAACGATTCATCGGAGAGCCCTCAGGTACGAATAACAATCTTCAGCCCACCAAACTTTGATAAGAAAGGAACCTTACAGTTATGCAAAATAGGTGGTAGGTCATCAATGTGGCCATTTATGGTAAGCTTGATTCGAATGATCGATGGTAAGTTTTACGTACGGGTTACTCTGTCATTAGATAGCTGTGGAAAATGTGAAGATAGTAGGATAACTTCGCAACAGGCTACATATTGTCTCTACATTATGCCCCTGTTATCCGTCGACTGGATTATTGGGATCATTGACATTTTCTGGGACGCCTGTCCTTCTGTTGCCATGGCGGTCCGTAACCCGCCGAATGCTTCAGCCCCTAGCTGTTCAGTACCTGCAGCCATCATATTGAGAGGGGATAGGAATGCTGAGTTTGATCAAATGATTGGGCATTGGCCTCCTGCAAAGGGAATTTCCTGTGAACCATGCACGGAGAGGCACCATAGCTGCACGATAGGAGTACTCGACATTTTCACCTCGAGGACGACCATGGGACCCAGCCGGATGGCCCCGGATGATACAGTAGCGGAGGGTACGATATTATCGCGGTCCCCCACCAACAGTGTCACAATCAATTCATGACTATTCCTACACTAGGAAGGAATGTTGAGATATAGGAATATGTTGCGACTTCTCCGGAGTCCTAGATTACCGACCAGCAGAAGCCATATTTTTTCGCTCCCTCGCACAGTCCTAGTTAACGATCATGCTCCAACCACTGCAGACATCCAAATAGACTTGGCGCAGCTATCCCACGAAGCACTACAAGGATTATACACCACGGTGTTACAAGAGGTTCGCCACCATGACCGAACTGTGCGAAAGTAGTGTGAAATACCTCTGGAAGTTCAGGCACAGCGGGTCGGATTGGTCGCAGAAGAAACAAATAATATTCAGGAGTAGCTTACGCAACACATGCAATTGGTTAAAGAAACTATGCAGCTATGTACAATGGTCCAGTACCATCCTATGCTTCAGTGTATACAGGACGACTTACGGCAGGTGGAAGCTGCTCTCGATCAGATCAGAGCTCCCTTGCCCCTCAGCGTTTCTATGCAACTTTTAGATGTAATGGACACGATTATAAATCTTCGTCATGCCAAGCATGTCATCAGGAAACAGTTGAAACCATGGGGTGACACCGCCCTCTAGATCTCCCAGGATGCTCATACCGCCATTGCGTGCTTCCACTGGATGTTAGAATAGGTTACCGTGGCTCCAGATGGCCCTGCCTCCTTAACGCTTGTCAACATTGCACAGAAAGCTGCCGCCCAAAGTCAAGAAGTCCCTCCGCTCTTTCACACTCTTGATACCTTGCGTGCGTAGATCGAGGCCACACCACCACAGTGACTCGGGACGAGTCACAAGATTGTGTTGGGGGATTTTTGGAACAGGGTCTCCTACAAGCTATGAAACTAGTCCATTTTGAATACTTTTTATTATATTTAGTTTAGCACAGGGGTTTTGGGGTGGCTCAAAGCCTCGAAAGCATTGTAATGGGTAAAAGGGTAAACTAGGGGTCCAAAAACCACAGTTTGCGGACCATAGGAAAGTCTAAGCTAGATTATTATAAATAGAGGAACATTTTGTATTGTAAGGTAGGAAATGAAGAGCTATTGATGTGAATTTTGGTTTAAGCTATTTTTTTGGGTTTTGGGGAAAGGAATCCTGCTAGCTGTGTGCACGGAGATCCAAGTCCGGCTTTCTGCGGACTCTGCTGCAGTGTGCGCAGGCTGGGAAAGGAATTGTAAGGAAGAATTGATGAATGAATGAATAAGAAAGTTTGATAGAAAACTGAATCTGTGACTACTCTTTGTGTGAATCATTGGTAATTGATGCATTGTGTATTTTCTGTATTTAAGCTGCGAAGATCTATGTAAGTGTGTTTCCTGTATCTGGATCTCTTCTGTTATGTTCTATTCTGTTGATGCAATATGGTGCTACTATCATAAAAGAATATAATTATAGATCTAGCACATGTGGATGTGAATAGAAACCTAATTGACCCTGCGTAGAACAAGGTAATCTGGGTATCATAGGGCCTAGCGCAACTCTGCTTGCCTTACCTATCCTTTCTCAGGGTGTGGAAACCTAGTTCCAACACCTACCCATACTACATCAGGTGAGACTTTGACCTATGCAAGTAGGTCATTGCCGAAAGGGCCAGTAGTATAGGGGTTTTTTGGCAAACCTTGCGCACGAAGACACAGGTCGGGACCCCTCTGAGTAAAAAAGCCTGATATTTCTCATTTGAAGATTTTTGGCTCACCTGTTTACATTCATGTGACGAAGGATGCCAGGAAGAAGCTGGAGCCGACTGCAGAAGTTGGGATATTTGTGGGGTACACAGAAACACCCCATAATTATTGTGTGTATTTTCCAAACATTCGAATGACTGTGGTGCGACGGGATATAAAATTCAATGAGGTGAAAGCCATGAAGTTGTCGCTTGAGAGGGAGCTACACTTGCATGTAGAGGAGGAACTTCTTGTTCCCAAAGATGAGCCTCTAGATGTGGATCAGCCACGGGAGGAGATTCATGGAGTGGAGGAGTCCACCCATGCATAACCAAACATCAGACAAGACAGAAAGCGTACCACAGAAGTTGAGATACTGAAGCTTGATGCGGCACAGAATGTAGGAGTCCCTACATCATAGTGCAAACAGAGACAGTCACCTGACTGATTTACTGGATACATGGCTCTTATGAGCAAGTGTGTTGTGACAGGGCCATCTTCTTTTGAAGAAGTAGTGCAGGAGCCCACATGGGTAGATGCCATGGTGGAGGAGTATGACTCCATTGTCAGAAATAGTGCTTGGGAGATTGTTCCAAGGCCAGTGGGTAAATCAGTTGTAGGATCAAGATGGATCTACAAGGTAAAGTAAGCTATTTATGGGAGTGTCGAGAAGTATAAGGCAATATTTGTTTCCCGGGGCATCTCACAGATCGAGGGGACTGATTATGAAGAAACGTTTGCACCTATTGCACGATATCCTTCCATAAGGACCATCCTTTCTCTCTCAGCACAGATGGGTTGGCACATTCATCAGATGGATGTGAAGACTGCGTTCCTATATAAATTCATATATTTGATATGTTATACAGCGATATTCTCCTGATACACTATTTGACTTCATGCACAATACAAAATCTCTTCTACCATTGATCATTAATTGCACAGAAATAAAAGCAATCGCATGCGCACATTAGAAAAACAATAAAAATTCACACATATGAACACAGTATTTTATGGGAAAGCTTAAAGCTAAAAACCCCCAACTATCTGTATATTATATGTCATGGAGATCATGTAACAATCATTATACAAATCTCCTCACAAGCTCTCAGTATAATCTCTAATTGCTACACGCTAATCAAGCCCGATCTAGAAAATCACATGCTCCAATCTCTGCCACCTGATAGCCTGCTTCTATTGCACAATCACTACTAAAGAATGGCTCTGAATGAACTCAAATTGGTCTAGCCTTGCTCACGCAATCCTCATTGGCATATCCAATCACTGGTTGTTGCAAATCATGCAATAGTATAGTCACAACTGATAGTCACACTGCTCTTTCACCTACCTCTTCAACGTTATCACTTTAGCTGTCCATACTATAGTTAACTGATGCATTCTTCAGTTGATTAATGAGTTATTATTTAGTGAATTAATTAACTAATTAATTCACACCACTCTCACTAGTGTATAAATCAGTTAGACTAGATACAACTAGCTCAATTGAGTCTAACTGAGTTAAACTAAATACAACTCCACCAACTACTTCTCCAACTCCACCAAACTCTGTCACATGAGTTCTAACTGAAGTCCTCCATGAAATAGCTCTTGTAAACCCTCAAGAATAACATAATTCCTTCTATCAGTTGTTGTGCCACATCTGTGCACTTAACTGAAGTGCTCGAAAATAAGATAATGTTTATAGCCCAAATATTATTAAGAGCTAATAATATTCGACATATCTATTTTTATACTGGTAATCTAAAAATAGATTCCACCCAATATGTCTAAAAATAGAAGTACATCTATTTTTCCAACTTGACCAACCATCCACAAATAGCATCCTTCAACTCATAGAATATGATCGACATGTCTAAAAATAGACATAGTCTAAAAATAGATTTTGCGCCAAAAATAGCCTGCGGGCCCACTTAGTGAAGGTGACTCTTTTCACTAAGCTCATCATCTTGTTGCAATCTCAACACTCCCTCTCAACAAGATAGGGATTATCTGCAACCCCAATCCTGCCTCTATGATATTCGAATTTGCTCTTGGTGAGTGCCTTTGTCAAGATATCAACATCCTGATCCTCCATAGGAATGTAAGAAAGTAACATGATCTTCCGCTGCACACAATCTCTGATATGATGATACCAGATGTCAATGTGTTTAGATTTATCATGAAATACTGGATTAACCGAGAGTTTGATGCAACTCTAATTATCACAATATATCACAGTAGGATCTAAGTGTGAACCGAACAACCCGACCAGGATCTTCCTCATCCATATAGCCTCGCATGCAACCAAACTCGCTGCCATATACTCGGCCTCTGCTGAACTGAGTGCCACGGATCTCTGCTTCCTGCTGTACCAAGAAACTGCTGTCGACCCGATACTGAAAATCCCTCCAGATGTGCTCTTTCTGTCCATTGGGCTCCTTGCCCAATCTGCATCCGTGAAGCCACACAGCTTCACCTCATCCGACTGTCTGTACCATAATCCATATCCCGATGTGCCTCTGAGATATCTCAATACATGCTTTCCTGCCTTCCAAAAGAGCTTGGTAGGCTTAACCATAGCTTGTGAAAGCTGGTTAACAACGTAGCATATGTCAGGTCATGTATTGACTAGATACATAAGTGACCCCACCAACTGTCGGTAAACAGTGGCATCCACTACCTCTGCCGATGTAGCATCCTCTTTCCTCCATCCACCAGGAAGAGGAGTGTCGATAGGCTTGCAGCCATGCATGTTGAACTTCTCCAGTATCTCCCGGGCATACTTGCCTTAAGACACAAACAATCCATCACTGCGCTGCCAAATTTCCAATCCCAGGAAATAATGAAGGAGGCCCAAGTCCTTCATCTCAAACTCCTTTGCAAGATCAGCCTTGCATGAGTGTATCAACATTTCATCACCTGTCAAAATCAAATCATCTACATAAAGTACAATGATCAGCAACTTACCCTCCACCACAATCTGGTATAGGTTAGGATCCGCCTCACTCTTGGATAATCCAAGTCTGGTGAAATAACTGTCTATCCGTGTGTACCAAGCACGAGGTGCTTGTTTCAACCCATACAACGCTCTCTTGAGCCTGCACACATGCGACTCGCTGCTGAAGATCTCGAAACCTTCGGGCTGCTCTATGTACACCTCCTCCTCAATCACTCTGTTGAGGAACGCAGTCTTCACATCCATCTGATGAATGTGCCACCCCATCTGTGCTGAGAGAGCAAGAATCGTCCGTATGGAAGAATACCTTGCGACAGGTGCAAAGGTTTCCTCATAATCGATCCCCTCAATCTGTGAGAAGCCTCGGGCAACAAATCTTGCCTTGTACTTCTCCACACTCCCGTTCAAGCTGCTTGCTTCACTTTGTAGATCCATCTCGAACCTACCATTGATTTCCCTTCCGGCCTTGGGACAATCTCCCATGCACTGTTTCTGACAATCGAATCATACTCTTCCACCATGGCATCTACCCATGCGGGATCCTCCACAGCTTCCTCGAAAGAGGATGGCTATGTCACGATACACTTGCTCATAAGAGCCATGTATCCAGTATACCGATCAGGTGACTATCTCTGTCTGCGCTGTGATGTAGGTGTTCCTACAACCTTCTCTGCATCTTGAGCCAGTCGCTCAGATTCTGTAGTGCGCTTCCGCCCTCTGATGGTTGGCACTGCCTGAGTGGTCTCTTCCACTCCATGAACTTCCTCTTGTGGCTGATCCACATCCTGAAGCTCATCCTTAGGAACTAATAGCTCCTCATCTGCATGCAAGTGTGGCTCCCTCTCAAGCGAACAATTCATGGCTTTCTCCTCCTGAAATTTGATATCCCGTCGCACAACAGTCTTGCGACTGTCTGGAAAATACACACGATAGTTGTGGGGCGTATCAGTGTACCCCACAAATATTCCAACCTCTGCGGTCGGATCCAGCTTCTTTCTGGCATCCTTCATCACATGCATGTAGACAGGTGAGCCAAAAATTCTCAGATGAGAAATATCAGGCCTCTTGCCAGAAAACGCCTCCTCCGGTGTACTCATGCCAAGAACCTTGTGAGGACAACGGTTCTGCACATACACTGCTGTATTTCATGCCTTAGCCCACAAGTGAAGGGGTAGGCCCTGATCATGCAACATCGCCCGTGCAGCACCCACGATCGTTCTGTTCTTCCGCTCAGCCACCCCGTTCTGCTGTGGGTTATGGGAGGCGCTATGAGCTCTCTTAATTCATACACTTGCTTGCAAAAAGTCCTTGAATTAAGCGAGAGATGAATTCACCACCATTGTCACTCCTAAGAGCCTTCACCTACTTCCCTAATTCTTTCTCAACTAGTGCCTTGAACTCACGAGAACTTTGGTATGTCTCGCTCTTCTTAAACATGAGAAGATCCAACACTTCGAAGCTGAGAAAGGTCCACACACGTCTATGTGAATTCTCTCAAGGATCATCGTGGCATGACTATCCTTCTCGTGAAAGGTGGCTTTCATAAATTTTCCCAAAGTACATCCCTTGCACTGATCTGACTGCGCAAGTGTACCTTTGGGAAGCCCGGTAGAAATCTGCTACAAAATTTTCAAAGCTCCATGGTGAAGGTGGCCCAATATCCTGTGCCACAGCTCGCCATCATCCTAGCTCACCACTCCTTCTACCTTGCCTGCCATTGCTGCGCAGCCATCTACCTGCAACTGATAAAGGTTCTTAACTCAAACCCCTATCCTCCGAGTTTCACCAATTTCCTTACTGCGCAGGAAAGCCTTTCCCTCGCTACAGACAACATCATATCCCTTGTCTTCTAACATGGCCACCGAGATAATATTCTTCTTCAATCCTGGAACATGCATCACTTCCTTCAATATGAAGGGTTTACCAGACTCCCTCTCAAATGAAATGGTACCAATATCGTTTGCACTATATCGACCATCGTTGCCCATCTCGATGTGCACTCCAAGATCTTTCTCATCCAGATCAGTAAACAAATATTTGTCTCCGGTCATATGAAAAGACGCGCCACTGTCAAGAAACCACACGAACCCCATCACACTTAGACCAAGCATGCGATCAACAAAAAATCCAGCTCAAACTACGAGGCTAAGGCCTCTCACAAACTGCGAGATCTAGCGATGCAGCATTTTCTTCTTCTGTGGACAAATAGTGGCGTAATGTCCATGTTGGTGACAGTGAAAGCACTTCACCTTGGACATGTCCTGCTTCTTGCCTTTGGCACTGGATTGAGAATCATTCTTCTTGCTCTTTCCCTTCCTTTCTTTGGTAGCCAAAGCGCAATTTTCTTCATCTGAGTTCTTTGATGAAGATCTATCCCTGGTACTTCGCCTTATCTCCTCTTGCACAAGATCCGACCAAAGTCGCTCCCATCCTGGCAATTTCTCCCGACGATTGACAAAGTCCTGATAGGCATGCCAACTCTTCGAAAGCCTAAGGAGAGACAATCTCACCAAGTCCTCGTCATCTACAGTCACCCCCACACTTCCCATCTCATCCCTGCACTGGACAAACTTCGTGAGGTACTTGGGTATACTGTCGCCTTTCTCCATTTTTATGTTCCTGAGTTTATCCTTGAGCGCCAAATTCCTCTGGTTGCTCTTGCTTTGGAATAAATCTATCAAATATTTCCACATCAATAATGGATAATATTTACCATGAAGGCTGGACACTATGTGATCTTTCACACCTTCCAACAGAATCCTTCGACATTTTTCCGTCTTCTTTTGCCATGCGTCAAGTGTGGCAGCATCGCTAGAAGAAGGTCTTGGAATTTCTGCATCTATGAATTCTTTCAACCCATTTTCATCCAGCACCACCTCCATCTTGTCCTTACATGAAATATAATTCGAGCTACCCTCAAGGTCATACTCCAATCACAATCTGTTGAAAGACATCTCAACTTCGACACCAAGAAAACACTACTGCAAATTCGAATTCCACCAGCACAAAACTCAACCGCTTCAATGTTTTGCAATTGCTCCAATGATCAATATTTCTCTGATACCATGTATAAATTCATATAATTGATATTTTATACAACCAATATTCTCCTGATCACACACTATTTGACTTCATGCACAATACAGAATCTCTTCTACCATTGATCATTAATTGGGGAAATAAAAATAATCGCATGTGCACATTAAAACCATAAACATTCACACATATGAACACAGTATTTTATGGGAAAGCTTAAAGATGAAAACCCCCAACTATATGTATATTATATGTCATATGGATCATGTAAAAAACATTATACAAATCTCCTCACAAGCTCTCATTATAATCTCCAATTTCTACACACTAAACAGGTCTGATCTAGCAAAACACATGCTCCAATCTCTGCCACCTGATAGCCTGCCTCTACTACGCAATCACTGCTAAAGAATGGCTTTGAATTAACTTGAATTGGTCAAGCCTTGCTCATGCAATCCTCATTGGCATCTCCAACCACTATGTGTTGAAAATCATGCAACAGTATAGTCACAACTGATAGTCACACTGCTCTTTCACCTACCTCTTCACTGGTCTCCACTGAAACTGTCCATGCACTGTAGTTAAATAATGTATTCTTTAGTTGATTAATGAGTTAATAATTATTGAATTAATTAATAATTAATTCACACCACTCTCACTAGTGTATCAATCAGTTAGACTAGATACAACTAGCTCAACTATGTTTAACTCAATTAAACTGAACACAACTCCACCAACTACCTCAATAACTCCACCAAACTTTGTCACATGAGTTCTAACTGAAGTATCCATGAAATAGCTCCACTTAACCCTTAGGAATAGTGTAATTCCTTCTGTCAGCTCATGTGCCACATTTGTGCACTTAACTGAAGTGCTCCAAGAGAATAAGATAATGTTTATATTCCAAATATTATTAAGAGCTAATAATATTCGACATATCTATTTTTAGAATGGAAATCTAAAAATAGATTCCTCCCAATATGTATAAAAATAGAAGTCCATCTATTTTTCCAACTTGACCAACCATCCACAAATAGCATCTTGCAACTCATAGATTATGATCGACATGTTTAAAAATAGACTGTGCGCCAAAAATAGCCTGCGGGCCCACTTAGTGAAGGTGACTTCCTTCCACTAAGCTCATCATCTTGTTGCAATCTCAACAGTTCCTTAATGGGATCATTGCGGAAGAGGTGTACATTGAGTAGCTGAAAGGATTTGAGATCTTCAACAGCAAGTTGCATGTGTGCAGACTCAAAAGAGTACTGTATGGGCTGAAGCAAGCACCACGTGCTTGGTACACATGGATCGACAGCTATTTCACCAAAATTGGCTTCACAAAGAGTGAGGCAGATCCAAACCTGTACCAAATTGTGGTGGAGGGTAATTTTTTAATGATTTTTCTTTATGTTGATGATTTAATACTAACGGGTGATGAGCAGTTGATACACTCATGCAAGACAGATCTTGCAAAGGAGTTTGAGATGAAGGATTTGGGCCTCCATTATTTCTTTGGATTCGAAATATGGCAGTGAGAAGGTCAACTGTTTGTGTCTCAAGGAAAGTATTCTCGGGAGATACTTGGTAAGTTTCACATGGAGGACTACAAGCCCATGGATACTCCTTTTCCAAGAAATTGGAGGAAAGAGGATGCTACATCGGCAGAGGTAGAGGATGCCACTTTTTATTGATAGTTGGTGGGTTCGTTCATGTATTTAGTTAATACAAGACTGAACATATGCTATGCAGTGAACTAGCTTAGTCAAGCGATGGTTAAGCCTACCAAGCTCTTTTGGAAGGCAGGCGAGCATGTCCTAAGGTATCTTAGGGGCACATCTGAGTATGGATTATGGTACAGACAGTCGAATGAGGTGAAGTTGTATGGCTTCCCAGATGCAGATTGGGCAGGCAACCCAACGGACAGAAAGAGCACATATGGAGGGGTTTTCAGTATCGGATCTACAACACTTTCTTGGTACAGCAGGAAACAAAGATCTGTGGCACTCAGTTCAGCGGAAGCATAATACATGGAAACAATTCAAGCTACATGTGAGGCTATCTGTATGAGGAAGAACCTGGTCGATTTGTTTGGTTCTCATTTAGATCCTATAGTGATACATTATGATAATCAGAATTGCATTAAACTCTCGATTAATCCTATGTTTCATGATAGATCTAAACATATTGATATCCGATATCACCATATTAGATATTGTGTGCAGAAGAAGATCATATTGCTTCAGTACATTCCTACGGAAGATCGGGATGCAGATATTCTGACAAAGGTGCTCAACAGGAGAAAATTTGAATACCATAGAGGCAAGATCAAGGTGAAGGATAATCTCTATCTTGTTGAGAGGGAGTGTTGAGATTCAAAAATATGATGAGCTTAGTGAAAAGTAAGCACCTTCACTAAGTGGGGCCCGCAGGCTATTTTTAGGTGTATGTCTATTTTTAGACATGGTGAGCATATTCTATAAGTTGCAGAATATTATTTGTAGATGGTTGGTCAAATGTGAAAAATATATGAAATTATATTAGTAGAATACTCGGGGAAGTCTATTTATAGATCACTAATCTAAAAATAGATGCATGTCATTATTATTAGCCCTTAATAATAATCCGACAATAAATATCAACTTATTCTCTTGGATCACTTTATTTTAGTGAACATATTTAGAAAATCAGTGGGTTGAAGGAATTACGCAATTCCTAAGGTGGTTGGTGACTCATGCATGGAGGAATCATTTAGAACTGAAGTGGAAAATTTATGACAGAGTTGGAAGAGTAGTTATGGGATTTGTTATTTGGTTTAACTCAGTTAAGTGAGTTAAACTCAGTTGAGCTAGTTGTATCTACTCTAACTGAAAGATACACTAGTGAGATTTTAGTTAATTAATTATTTAATTAATTCACAACTAATAACTCACTAACAACTGAACAAATGCAACAACTAACTACTTGCATGTCAGTTCCAGTGGAGACCTAGTGGAGAGATAGGTGAAAGGGTGAGATGGACTATCTGTTGTGACTATAGTGATGCATTCAATGCATCTGACACACATTGGAGATGCCAATGAGGATTGTGCAGTCAAGGCAAGGCCAATTCGAATTCATTTAGAGGTCTTCTTTAGCAGGGATTGCGTACTGGAGGCAGGTTGTCAGGAGGCAATAAATTGGTGCATAGATATGCAAATTTCCGCATGACAGTGTGTGACGATTCTATATTGTACTGAGAGCTTGATGTACTAAGCTTTGTATGAGATTGTTACATGATTTCATTGATATACATAATATATGCTAGTTAGGGTTTTTATCTTTAAGCTTTCCAGTTAAAAAACTGTGTTTATGTGTGATTGATTTTCTTCACATGTGTTTCCAATTGGCGATTTAATTTCCGCAAGATTAATAGTGGAAGGATTCTGTATTTAGAAAGAAGATAAATATTGTTAGATCAGGAGAATTCAGTAATAAATCAATATTAATAAATTTCTACAAATCGGTTATGTACTTAAGAAAAATTTGTACTCTAAACTATGTCTATCATTCACTACAAACTCCATACTACAATTAAACTATAAGGAAATAAAAATGAATTCTCAATCATATAACATTCTCGCACTCGAATTTTAATTTTTAAATATCCTATGATATCTTGAAAACCCTCATCTATTTTATCCTCTCATCAACTTGAAACTAAAACTTGAAACTAAAACTTGAGATAATAAAAAAGACATGCACATTATTCTAATGATAACTTCACACCTTAAACTAACTATCTAAACTACTCTTGATAACATATTCAAGATTCAAACTAACAAAGGAAAGGTTCTAACTATTACTGGAAGAAAATCACTTCATTTTGTGTAAAATAATACCTAAAAGATCCTATTAAAAATCGTATTGCAAATAATCTATGAGAAACCTTCAATTCAAAGACTTTGATCAAGATGAAATGAATTATTCAAAAACAAGATTACTTCTCAAAATGAAAACTAAATCACGCTACATTGATATCTCTACCTGCACAATCAAATCCGCACTTAGACTTGCTCTTATAAAGAAATGATTATACTATGAAAAATAAGAGAAATTCTAATTAAAATAAATCTAATTACTAAGAGAAGTCCCAGGATGCATAAACAAATAAAATGAACCTTAAATCCTACAAACTTTCAAAAGAAACTAAGTAATTCCAACCATACTCAAACTCAAAGCATTAAAATATTTTATAATTTCGATCACACTCAAAAGTAATTATATTCCTATAACTAATATGATTAAGAAATTTCAACTCTTATCAGCTTTTAATCGTAACAAAATTCTATTCCTACCCTAATCATATCAACACTAGAACATTCCACTCACGATCAACGTTGTCTTACTTTTTCTTGAGTATTAATCACAGAATTATAATGTTGTAAAAATTGGTAACGTATAGTAATTAAACAAAGCATAACAAATTCGTTTGTAGACTTGTGATACGATGATTAACTCCATTTATTTACTGACCCATGACATGCAATCATACCAAGATCGTTGCTCAGTGAAGACTTTGACTTAATCATTTAACAATTATAAAACTGGATTTACAGCATTCTATTTGAGCTTACGGAAGTGAAATGAAAGTTTTAAGTACAGAATAAAATGATAATTCTGAAATATAATCTCACAAAATTTCAAACGAAGATTATATTTATAAATTCAAATCTATGATATTTATGATTCTATTCAAATCTGTGATTCTGAGATCTATGATATCATTCAGCTACAGGACTTGTCTCCAGTGGTGGTGGACCCTTACCACTCCTGGAGCAAGCCTAGAATAACCCAATCTACTTCGAGAAATCACAGCAAACCATAATATGTACGTATAATAAAAACTCTTAAGCAAATTATGTACTAGAATTCAGAATTTGAATGGAAAATACAACATAAGCTGCTACTCCCATTATAATTTTCTTATGCTCGGAAAATTCGATGTCAGATCTGGATATTTCCTCCCTCGATCTGGATCTCAGGATTCACTCCCTGCTACCAATTACATTCCTGTTTTATTCCTATTGATCCTAGCTCCCCTCTGTCTAATTGACGGACTAACTAATTAATTCCTTTGCCACTCCAGGGAACACATATATACATTGAATTACCAATTTGGGGATTTTAACAGCTAATCAGAATATAGGAGGGGATATTAACAATTTTCCGGAAATACAATTATTTTTGCAACTAAATATCAAAATAGGGAAATCGCTCCTCTTTTTCTAGGATGATGTTATTGTTGGAAGGAGTGTTTCAACTGCTCTCTTCCTCTTACGTGATTATAAGCTTCTCACAGATGTATCGACCAGAGACTTCAGAATATCAATATTTTTTTGAGGTCAACTTTGTTGGGAATGAGACAACAGAATGTGCATATGCCTGAGCAACAAGGTTGCTAACAACACGGCCATCATCGATGTACATTCTAGGTTGATAAACTTCTAACACCTATAGGATTGACATTTCCCAAACATGTCTCTGTCTGTGGATAAACAGAAGCCAAATAAGATGCTTCCTTTGAGTAGGGATAGGACACATGAAGAAGCACAATGTGAGACTTTTTGAATCGATCATATTCTAAGATTGGCTGAAAATGAAGAGGGTTTGCAAGCTTCAGGTCCAGGTCCTTGTCTCCAAAACCTGTATTTATTTGCATGGGACAATCAAAAGATTCGGCCACTTCCAAGATGAGTGTAAAGATGTAGTCAATGAAGCTTTTGTTATTAATGCGTACAAGCTTCCCAGTGTATAAATATTCGTAAATACCATCTTCTGCCTCTTGAATTTTCACCAATGGATTTATACTAAGACCACTGCGATAAGCATCTATACTCTTAAAGGCAACAACGCCCTTGGATTGTGATTTCAATCTCGACTGAAACAGCTGAGCGAACCTCTCTAGTGACCATGTTGTACCATCCGGTGGACCTTGATTAAGAATTGCCTCAAAAACAGTCTCAATGCTTAAAATCCTACCCACAGTTGGTACATAGTTCTTATGCCAGCAAACAGGATACATTTTATCAAAGTGAATTCCATCATCAATCAGCACTGTAGAAATAATTACAGCACCAAATCACTTTAAGAAAATATTCTCTAGGCCCAAAGAACTGTGGCATGGCTCAATACCCTCTAATGTCGCATCGCAATTGTAAATCATTGCAATGTCATGTATACTTCTCTTTTTTGTAATACACTTGAAAAGATGAATGAATTTGTTGGTAATCGATTGCATTTCAAGAAGGCCGGTTAATTATATTTTATTTGTGCTTATGATGCTAGAAATCTCATCTTGAAACAAGGCAAAGGGTTCAGAACATGGCTCTCAATATTCATAGAGTACGATATTTTGCTTCTTGCATGGGGTGAATCCGTACATGAATATGTTTCTGCCCCTGTGCATGAATCTGTACTTAAATGCATTTTTTCACTAGACTTATTCACCTGCCATCACCTACCACCAAGAAGGTAATTTTTAATGAAACTATTACACAAAACACCCTTCAAATTAATTAATAACAAGAATTTATAATTTAATTCTAAATGCCTGTAATCATCAACTTAATAAGATAAAAAGGATTAAAACACTAGGTACAATCACAAAATTATTTGATAAAAATTGTAAAATATGGACAAAACGACAGCTCAGCAAATACATTCTCACATTTATGTGGAAAAAGAGAAAGGACACCAAGCTCATCCATTAACAGTTTATAACCATAAGAGAAGCATAGTAATTATTGTAACATTAGACTTATATATACATTAACCAAAAAGGGAAGAAATATTCATAGTTACACATATCAGATTATCAAGCTCTTCATCTAACTAAGGTATTGGCAATACATGACATAGGACTATCCATAACAACCTTAATATTTTCCAGAACTAACACTAGTTACAATATCGTCAATGATCAGTGGCAAACCCAACTATAGTCTCCAACCATACTGACCCAACACTTGATGCATAGAATGACTCTGATTCAACTTACATAACACTAACAATCAACTAACCAATATCCAACTGATGGTCATCAATTAATGCCTCCCCGACCCTCCCCCAGTCTTGGACTGACCCTTTTATAATGCTTAGAAGCTCTTCTCGGAGTCTCATTCTTACTGCCCATTCAGCCCAGTTGCTTCTATGGCCATTAAGATATTTTTCTAGTTCTTATTGAGTTGTCCACAAATATCTCTTGTTTGTTCTCGGCTCCACTCTACCTATTTCTTCAGGTCTCAAAATATTCAGAATTTCTTAGTATTCATGACCTCATTAGTCTACTCCTCCATCTGCAAAATCCTAATAGTCATTAACCTCTACACATGTCTCCTTATTCCATTCGCCGTTGTCCTCCTATTGTTGTGCGGTGTTCGCCTTTTTTGTGCCCAAATCCTTGCGTCATCCCTATGTTGGGCTCCTCTTCCTATGTTAGCCTCTATTTCACTTCGGCTTCTTGTTCCATCCCTCTGCTATGCACAACCCTACCCTTTCTCATGCTTCCTACTCCTACTACACAGTCCTACTTATACCAAAAAAATTCAAAAAAAAACTGGGTCCCAACAGATAATAAAGCTAATCTATTTTTCCTCATTAATGTTGGTTAGAAGAAAATAAATGGCTCCAAGGGCTAAATAACTATACCTTAGGTAAAATAATGATTTATAAAATTCTCACGTCAACCTCATTGCATCCCATTCATGGTGGAAATGTAATGTGAAAAATAAGGTTGAATAATCATATGCAAAGGATTTTTTTTATTGGTGTCATGACTCTAGCTGAGAAAGCATACCATGCATGGGAGGAAACTCAATTAAATCCACAATGATCAAACTTGGCGTTAGGATGAAATTGTTTGCCTTGAACTGACCTGTTATTTCATTCTATGATGAATTCTAATAAGTTGGGCATCATGAATATTAATTGTGATATGATGGTCTCTATATGTGAGGCCAATTCCTTGTGCATTAAATCCATGGTCTATGTATGGATCCCTCATAAATATTTCATAGTGTAGTTACAATGGGTGTATCCTACCAATTTCTCCCAAACGCATTTTGTGTCAATCCATTCTGAAAATATTGCTTGGTTCACTAGTGTTGGTGATAGTGAGTTTTGTAAATGGCTCTTTATGAATGTTGTTCTATCTATGTTACTGGGCTATGAATTCGCTCTCCCATTCCTGAAACAAGTTCAATTGGATCTATTTCCTCTCGGGGGCTTGCAATATTTCTCAATATTTGTAGAGAAGTGGTAGCTACCAGGTGTGTGGTTGCCTCAAAAGTTTATATGTCAAAGACAGTGGGTGAAATCCTTGGGTCTATTTATTTACCTGAGCTCTAATATTATTTGGTTCCTATATTCCCTAGGGATAAATCCTCAATTCCCCTGGCATTTCATCACCCTTGGTTGTCTATTATCCTTCTCTCGAATTTCCCTCTTCCTTTATCTTACTCAATTTTCCCAATCCCCAACCCTGGGAATCCTCATGGAAGCATTGAATTCGGGTTGGCCTCCCTTGACATTACCCTATTTTCTGTGTAATTACTACTAGATCGATGATCTATGGTGTCTCTTATACTCCCTTTCATATCTCTATCACCTTTGATTTGGATTCCTATAACCCAACCTTCTTTGTCACCTGGGCCCCCCTTCCATGTTATCAATCATGCTAACTAGGAAAGGAAACTTGGATATTGTTGCAGGAACCAGTGACTATAATGACTACGTTGAACAAATTGAATCCCTCTAAATGGATAACATGGATATAAAATTGAAACTTCATCAACAAATTCCCTTAGATATTTCTCATGGAGGGAATTCAATCCCTAAAGGACATGCTCTCCCATCAAGAACTTGATGCACTTCGGCTGTAGATAGAGGACATGAAACAAATGCCTCAAGTGCCATAGAACTAGAACATTGTGAGTACTACTTCAATCCCTCCCAAAAAAAAAAATCAATTAGGTCTCAACAAGCCTTGAGATGATGCTTTCTCTTTCCTTTATTAATGGTATCATTTTGTAAATGTATCATTCTGGTAGAACAAATTTTTAAGATCTATGCTTGTCGATTTTATATTGTATTTTTTTCCGTCATGGTATTTTTGGTACATTAGATAGTGCCTCCTTAGAGGACCCTATGAAATAAGATGCAATTTACTAACTCTTCCATGTATTTGTTGCAACCCGACACATATTTTAATAAAATATCTACTTATTTGTGTTAATAATACTAATAATAATCATCATAATTAATCTAATAATATTTTAATTCTTTTTTCAATACTTTAATATAAATTATTACCATCATCTCTTTACTATCAATTTGACCATAATATATTTTATTAATTTTATTATATATAGTTAACCCTTTTCTCATGAATATTAGAATCAGTTTGACCGTAATCTAGTATAATTTTTATTATTTAATTTATCCTTCATTCCATTTTACCTATCCTTCCCAAATTATTTTAATTAATCTTATTAAAATAAAATGAAAATTGTTTATTATTAATAAATGTTCACTCCTCTTCAAGCTCCTTAACGGTCATATCCTTTATCTATATATTCTTGGTCTAGCACTCTCGTAACATTAATCTAATGTTTATGTCCTTGAAGATGGGTGAAGTGTTTGCTCGAAACATCAGGCACCTCAACGAGTCTACATAATATTCTAGAAAAACTATTCAACATCATAATGTTAATTGTGAAAATATTTCTTATTGTTCTTCGAGTTAAGTTCCAGATGCAACTTCCATCACTTCTCCTCTGTATGACTGTCAAAATTACAGTGGTTGTTAGGGTCTTTGCATTAGTGTGTTGTGATTGTATTATTTTTACCTTTTCCCCCTTTCCACTTCTTCTTCCCCTCCTTATAAGCATCACGATGCTCCTTCTACTTAGATCCACTTGATTTCCCCTGTCTTCAAGCTTATTTTATCTAGATATTGTGCTTGTACACAAGCCTCGTCCACCAATATAGCCTTGAACAACATCACTTGCTTCCATAAATGTTTTTACATACCCCCAAGATACTTGAGGATTACATCTGGGTTCTTCTGGGATATTCCTAGCATCATGGCCTATAACAGCCTCCTCCCACACTTGCCCAATCTCACAAGTCCACCGGGTAAATATGTGATGAATAGTTACTATGATATGACTCAAACTTCTAGGTATAATTAAGGAAGTGGAATCATCTAACCAAAACTTTATTTTCCTTCATTAGGTGCTATAGGACCCCCGGGAGCTAACCAACCACTCCAGGTGCCCAACCCCTGAGTTAAATTTAATTTTTAATGATTTGTACTCCTAGTCACTCCCATGACAAGGAAAGGCAGTGAATGTAACCCTCCAGTCACTCCCATAATCCTACTTCTCAGTGACTATAGACATAATTACTCAGTTCTATTCTAGCGACCCCGAGATCTAATCCACTTTTTTAGGGCTAGGATCCATACCTTTGCCCAAAACCTTATGAAATTCTCATAAATTATAAATGACACAAAAGAAAAGCCTTTAAACTTGATTAAGGACTTGACCTAACCTATTTTAACCATGACAGACATGTCTTCAAACACATCATGAACATGTAATCTATAAGTCATAAATACATATATGAACATAAGGGTCTCATACTTATTTGAGAATCTTCAAGAAGGTCTAATGCCTTCTCTCAATAGCTGAAATGTCATCTAATAGGCCATGCATTCATTAACCATTCATATATTAATAAAGATATGATACAGTCCATAACTAAATTTTGTCATAAACCATGCTTATAACCAGAATAATAAAAATAATAGAACAACCATTAAATCCACATAATAACAAGTATAAATACTAATGAAATGAAAGGGGAAAATTATATCTTATTAACATATGAAAAATCCAACCAAGTCAGGGCTTCCACATACCACCCGGCCATAGATTAGGTTGAACCAAATATTAACTTCTGCCAATCACCCTCGTGCCATATTCCAAGCATGAATATGGTACTCACAACAAAACAACTAGGGATTACGTGGGCTTTACCATGTGTCCTACCATTATCAGTCAAGGGATTTATAGGCTTGAAAACCTCACATATACAACCAGGATTTACTGTAATCCCTCCATAATCGGTCAAGGGAATACTAGGCCAAACAATAAACATACACTACTAAGCTTTACCGCAATCTTGCCAAAACCGGTCAAGGGATCAATAGGCCCTAAACAAGCTTGGATGCCTCTAAATTTATTCACCAATAACTTGAGGAATTTTCTCGTCTCCACCCTCGGGCTTTACCGTGTATCCTAAAATTAACGGTCAAGGGATTTATAGGCCCTTGGGAATTTTCCTGAGACCACCTCACCCGGTTCAAAAACCAGCCGACAATCCAACTCAACCAAACGAAAGAACACTATCACAACATAGCTATCCATAAATGGAAAGGTAAGGTTGAAACCACTGTCACACATGGAAAATTCCATGCCAATGACTACAATAGAACAAAATACAGACATGCATGTACCATGCATGCTAAAACTAGAAAGGAAATCATACATGCAACTTTATACCTGCAAAGTAATCCCATTTTAGTTGCTTGATCCAACTCTTCCTTGATTGATATTTTCTTCCCTTTTCTTTCTTGTCCTTCCTTTTCCTTCCTTTCTCTAATGATAGAGTGCTCCAAGAATTCTCTAAGTGTGCAAGGGTATGATGGAGAGAGAATATGATCTAGGTATATATTGGTGGCCACCCACCCATTCTACTTGGGGCCCCACCATTATTTCTTTCAACTTTTTAGTTTCCTTAATTTTAGCACAATTTACCATTTTTAGCAGTTTTTTGGGTCCTGAACTTCCGGAGTCGTTTTGAGGCCCTAAATGATGTTTTTTGGGAGAATCGAGAGAATCTTGGAATTTCTTTCTATGTCGCTCACATTAAAATTTGTATTCATTGGATAGATATTTATAACGAGGTATTTTGTGCATCAAATGGAGATCGTATGCCAAAGTTATGTCCCCAGGAAGTTAATGTATCAATTTATCCAAACAAGGCCCATAGTTTTTGCGCTTCATCTCCTAGGGTTAGGTTTCAGGATTTTTATGGTTTTCCATTGTTTCTCAATAATAAATAGACCCTCGAGCCTCATTGTAACATATTTCAAAGGCCTGTATCCCACACATCTCTTCTCATATATAAGCTACCAGCGCCATATCTAGTTTATTTCCATTATGTCTGTAAACAAATTTTAGTTCTTTGATATTAATGAAATGAATTGTTATTTCCATTTCATACTTGTATTTATGGTTATATGTATATTCTAATGTGTTCCTGCATAAATCCATACCAGTTCTATTAGTGTGATCTACTCTTTCTCGATCATCCTTTGCATGTTCCCAACGAGGTCGGTGTATAAGGAGTTAGGGCTTGATCTGGTTGAACCTTTGCAAGATCAACCTCGCAAACCCCGAAGGCTGCCAATGGGAATGAAAAGAAAGATGAGGGAGAAGGAGATCCTATCAAAAAATTTCTCGAGGATTCCCTTGAAAAACAAAGGAATGAAATGATGGATAACTTTTCCCATATCCTTCAATGACTACCCACTGGCAGCACATCTGCATCCAGCAGCCTCTCTAGAGGCACAACTCCTTTTAAGGTACAAGTAAACTTTGAAATTCCCATATTTGAGGGCTAAATAGATGCAGACAATGTAGATATATGGTTGAATCTATTAGAAGGATATTTCTTGGTTCATGACTTTTCCAACCGGGAGAATATATTTTTTCACTCCTCAAAGCTACCCCCCATGTCAAGGCTTGGTGGGAAACCTACTGTGAGAAAAAGGATAAGGGGGAACACTCTCTATTCTCGTTCGTACCCATTTGGAATTCTTTTCAACCATCAAGGAACAATATTATCCCATGGGGAGCTATGAGGACAAGTACATACAATGAATTACATAGTGGAAACAAAGGGATCAAGATGTGCATGACCTAACGAATATGTTCCATACCTTACGCACAAAGCTAGGTATCAAATATTCGAAGAAACATTTGGTGTTGAAGTACCGAATTTGTCTGCAAAGATACATTCAGGAGGAAATGGAGTTCCTCGGCATCTCCTTACTTGGTACAGCATAACGGTATGCTACCAAGACTGAGTAGAAATTCAAACAGAAGAAGCAATACTTTGGATCTGTGAATCAAAAGCAAGGAAAAGGTGCCCCCAAACCATAGAACAAACTACAAATCCAAGGCATGGCAGCCCAAGACAACCTTCCAAAGATGCAAGCAAATAAAAACACCACGAAGCCAAAGAAGGACATGGGAAAGTGGTGTGAGTTCCATAAGACCTCCACTCACAACACAAGTAAGTGTCCCACCAAGAAGTTACATGTGGCCAAGATGAGGGCTTCTAAATCATATGCATGCCCTGACTCTGAATTAGAACCCAAAAATTGGAATGAAAAATGGAAGAATATTATTGATGTGGAGCCCAATGCCACTGTTGCCACCACGAAGATCCAGAAGGAGGAACCAGAAGATCTAGAAGGAGGAACCATAAGATCCAGAGGAGGACCATCTCTTCCACTCCCAGATGTGGGTAAAGGGTTCCCTACTACAGTTCATTGTCAATAGTGGGATCCAAATAACCTCATTTCAACAAAGGTCGTGAAGCGGTTGGGCTTGTTGACCACAACACACCCACATATATACACCATCGGTTGGCTTCACCAAGGATTGGGTCTTTGCATCATCCAGGAGTGTCACCTTCCCTACAGCATCAAGCCCTTCACAGATGAGGTATTATGTGACATTGCTCCTCTTGATGTTTGTGATGTATTACTAGGCCAACCATGCTTGTGGAAGCGGTGTTTTTATTTTTACTTCAGGAAATAAGTTTTACAGGATACTAGAGGTACAACCACATGCCTCTATCACTTTGGTTACTAAAAAACAATGCAGTAAGTTCATTTCCAAAACTGGGAAATTTTTTTTCTTGATGATCTGCCCTAAGGGAAAGAATAAGACTATGGCCACAACCTCCATACAGGGCTCCTCTACACGACAAAAAAAAATGGACAAGGTTGTGGAGGAGTACGGGAACATATTCACCTCACCTGCAGGGGTGCCTCTGCACTGTCAAGTCAAGCACCCCATCAATTTAACCCCAGGTGCATCGTTGCCCAATGGACTGATCTATCGGCACTATTTTTTTGAGAACAATGAAATCAAGAAGAAAATTTAGGAGCTGTTGTAGAAATTTCACATCTGGCCGAGTTCATCCCCCTGTGGGAGCCTGATCATGTTGGTGCAGACGAAGGATGGGACTTCGAGACTTTGTATTGACTATCAGGCACTGAACAAGATCACGGTCCTGAATAGGTACCCGATCCAATGAATTGATGACCTTGTGGACCAACTCAAAGGGGAAAAATATTTTAGCAATATCGAATTGAAGTTCAAGTATCACCAGGTACCAATCGAACCCTATGATGTGTAGAAGACTGCCTTCAAAGCCAAGGAGGGCCTTTTCGAATGGTTGTTCATGCCTTTCGGGTTGAAAAATGCTCTTGCAACCTTCATGAGGCTGACAGACAACATATTGCAGCCATTCACCAACTCAATTTTAGTATTTTACTTGGATTACATCTTGATCTTCAGTCAGACATGGGAAGAGCACATCCACCACATCCAACGGGTCCTCCAAACACTGCAGCAACACAAGTTGTGTGCCAATTTGGAGAAGTGCACTTTTCACATGACCTAGGTTCAGTATCTGGGATACATTATTGATGAATGGGGGGTGCATGTCGATACAACCAAGATCCAAGTCATTCAGGATTGGCCAACCCCAACCACTCTAACAGAGCTTCGCAGCTTTCTGGGTCTTGCTAATTTCTACCGCAGGTTCGTGTTGGGATTCTCTCATATCACTTAGTCCTTGAGTCAAATCACCAAGGGAGGAGCGAAAGAAAAATTATTTCGGTTGTAATCTCAACAGAAGGCGTTCGTAGAATTGAAACATCGCCTCTACTCTGCCCTAGTGCTCACATTACCAGACTTGCAACAACCATTTGAGATCGAGATAGATGCCTTTGACTATGCTATTGGGGAATTTATTACTCAATAGGGGAATCCAGTGGCATATCACAGTGGGACATTTTCTAACATTGTCCGCAAGTATCCCACTTATGACAAATAAATGTATTCCATTGTGCAGGCTTTCTGACAATGGAAGCATTACATTTTTGGGAAGGAAACGGTCAGCCACACAAACCACTGACCCCTGCAATTCATACAGACACAAGGGTAGTTACAGAATGATTTCCATCAGAACTGGTCCACATATCTGAAAAATTTTCATTTGAACATCAAGTACAATAAGGGCAGCACCAATAATGCTACAGACTGCCTCAGCCGACCACCAATTGTGTTGCTAACCACCGTTCTCAACTCTTGTGGGCACGATACTTCTGATTGGCTACTTATCTAAAAGAGAAATCCATAATTTGGCCACACATGCAAGACACACTTAGAGGGTAATCAAGTTCCAAATTTTCACCTCCGGGATGCATTGCTATGTCACCTGGGACACTTTTGTGTTCCTTCAAGTGAGCGTGCCAAGTTTATTTGGGAAGCGCACTGCAGTTGATTCATTCGGGATTTCGGGGTCGATAAAATAGTGGTAGTACTGTAGAATTATTTCTATTGGTCTAACCTTCAATAGGATGTTGGGAAGTACATCTGATCCTACAGTGTTTGCACCATTTCCAAACCAACCATCAAGAATCAAGGCCTCTATCCTCTGCTACCTACCCCTATTCGACCATGGGAATCCATCTCTATGGATTAAATGTTAGACCTTCCTTCTACTAAGCATGGAAATGACTATGTTTTCATGATCATCGACAGATTCTCAAAGATGGCCAGTATGGCAGCCTGCAAGAAAAATGTCACAGCAAAAGCCACTGCTAAACTCTTCTTTGAATGAGTGTGGGTGCACTTTGGGATCCCACAGTCTATCATCTCAGACTAGGATAGCAGGTTCCTTAGCACATTTTGGTCCAGCCTCTAGTTGATTTTGGACTCCAAGCTCACCAAGTCCATAGATTTCCATCCCCAAATTGATGGCCAGACAGAAGTCTTCAATAGGATGATCGTACACATTATGCACGTGTAAAATTCAAAGCATCCATGCACATGGGATGAGAGCCTTCCCTATGTACTGTTAGCACCCTGTAATCAGCAAGATTGGCAAAAGTCTGACCATAGGGGCAACATCATTTCAACCACTTTGGGATTCTAGGATCTAGCCCTCCTGAATCCAGAGAGGGATCTCTCCAATAAGTGCAAAGATAGATTTTTCTTTGAAGTCTTGGGTAATGATATTAGACTAGTTATGAAGGCCGAGGGTTTTGTTTGTTTTTTGGATGGTTGAGCATGATTACTGTTTGAGGTGGAAAGTTATAAATGCAAAGAGTTTCAAAGGTGAAAAGTTGGAAGCAAGTAGAACAAGCTTTGGCCAGGAAGATAGATAATTGCAGGTTTTAGTCCATTGGGCTATGGAGTCATAATAGGGTTTAATTGAAACATTCAGGTTCAAGAGTTTTCCATGGGGCAATTCATCTATGTCTAAGGATCTCTTTAAATTTTGATTTATGGAATGAAATGATACAACAAGAAGGGGAATTAAACAGATGAAGAACAAAGGGCAGTCTAAGATCTGGTAAGTACTTTTAAACTAGCCAGCTACTGACATACACTTAAGAAATACATGAAAGTAAACTAGGATCTGGTAAGTAATTTTAAACTAGCCAGCCTTTGATACACTTTCAATAGAAAACATTTAAAAATGGGGAAACACAAATGATAACACAGAATGGCCTAAGATATGGTAAGTACTTTCAAACTAGCCAGCTTTCAACACATTCCAAGGGAAACATTCAGATAGTCTTTGGGATAAAACTAGGACCAGGGCTCACCATATCTTCCTTAGTTCATCTTTACTTGACATGAAATGAAAATAACATCCAAGAACAATATTCATCTAAGACAATAAGACGAGGGAACGCCAACATTCCTATGCTTAAACTAAATTAAATCATTCCTAAATAACACAGATTGGAAATGGTTAAGGACTTAGCCCAAGGGGGCTTAAACCTTTACACAGAAATATGTATTTTTTATGAAGTTTTCAATTTTTTTCCAATGGTTTTGAGGGTTTCGATAAGGAAAATAAGGAGTCTTAAACCTTATCAAAGGGGGTTTCGATGGGAGAGAGGGGAGAATATGAAAAATGAAGGATTTTATGGGGAATAAAGAGATAAAAATGAGGTTAGCTTTGGAAGTGGAAGGAAGGGGAAAATGGTGTTTGTAGCAGTATTCTCTCTTGGGAGTCAGAAGGATTTCTTAGTGTAAAATGGGCACAGTAGTGAAGATTTTGGACAAAGGCATGAGGCCTTCAAGAGTATTCAAGAGCCAACACTTTTTAGCAGTAAATTTTTTTCCTTGAAGACTTCAAAAATGTTTTAGCCAGCATTTGATATAACAAATTTTATAGCTAGCTAACAGTGGCTCCACTTGGGGATGGTGCCTTCTTGAAGGCATCAAGAACTTCAGACTTGCATTCTCTGGGAGGCTGATCAGTGCCTTATCCATTGTATTCTCTGGGAGGCTCACATGTGCCTCATCCATTGGGCTGCCTTTCCTTTGCTGGGATGATCTTCTTTTGCTCTGAAACATATTAGCATTCATGGATTAACAATGGAACTTCATCAATACAATCTTTCTACCTACCCAATCCTACTGATCTAACATTTTTTCTTCTTTAGAGTGCACTTGGATTGGAAAATTATTTTACAACATTTTATTCTTTTGAAAGTAGGAAATCTAATGTATTTCTACTCCTTATTTCTCCATGGACTCAAATTGAACAGTTGATCCCATATGATTCTCTACCTATCTACCATCTATTAGGATTAAACTGTCCAACAGATTTTATTCTCTAAATTCTACAACAGAAATTTAAAAAGAAATCAAGTCAAGATTGAACAGTCTAACCTGATGCTGGTCTATGGCATAAAAACAAGCTGCACATAGACATTAATTTGCACAAAATTTAAAACAAAATGGAAGGCTTGAGATCTGAAATTTCAAAGCATTTCCTTCACCCTTTTACAGCTCTGTTTTGACTCTTACTTGAGTTGTCTTTCCTTTGCTAACTGGTTCAGATTTTGAGCTGATTAGAACCAGATTTTACATCTTTTTGACTCAGAATTTGAAACATATTTGAGTCATTCTCTCGCTTGGAAACTCAGGTTCAGATTTTGAGTATGTTTGAACCTTTATTTTCTATCCTAAACTATCTATTGATAATCCAAGATTAAATAGTTTGGCAAATCGAATTCACTATCCTATCAGTAGAAAATTTAAAACTAATTAGTCAAGATTAAACAATTTGACTAACTAGAAGTGTGTTCTTCAGGAGTGGAATTTGATTTTGCACACTTTCATATTTGTTTCTCTTTTTGGTATGGGGCTATACCTTTCTTGTTTTCACAATCTGCCCTATTTTCTTTCTTCTATTTTTTTTTGTATTTTTGTGTCTTTGATTTTTCTTCCGAGAAAAAAATCAAAAGCTATCTAACTGCTCAAAACTAAGCTATATTGACATTCCTATCTAACCTATTCTAACTTGAAGTATTTACATCTTCATATGATACAAAAGTGCCAATGTAGCCAGTTGAGTAGTGTCATAAAGAAAAAGAAACTTTGGTTGCTTGCCAAGGGTATCCATAGTACATTTTGAAGATTAATCTTCAAAACCAAGACTATCACAGGTTGTGACAGTCTCTCATACATTCGGCTCTTGCAAAGGATCCATGCTTATAATTTGAGCCAGTTGGGAATTCCACACACTCTTCCTTAGGATCAATAAAGAAAAGATGAAGGTTCTCTTCTTTTTGGTTCTCCATGTCTGGTAGATTGTCTACTTCCAAGACTTCAGCTTTGAGGGCTATGTCTTCAGTATGCTCCTTGGAAGTATCATCATCCTTAACCTGCACAATAGCAAATAGTGAAATATATTTTCTCTCTAAATGTATGCTTGCTTCGGATATAAGTTCAGGCTCTTTGAATGGCAGTTTAACATTATTAAATGGAGAAATATCTTCTTGAAAAGAAAGTGTATCCTCAGTAGGATGGTCTGCTATTTGTTTTTCTCCTTCAAAGTTTTTCCAGTATATTTTATTTTTTGGGACAGCTGGTCTAAATTTTTCTTGAATAATATATTGTCTTCTCTCCCAAGGTTTTAAACATGTACTAGTCACAAGGGCTAATCCATTAGCAAAACTGTTTTGGTCTTTAGGAACAAGTATAAGTTGGAAATCTTTAAAAGATTTTAATAAATCCAAGGCATCATCCCTATATGCTCTGAGTCTTAGATGTTCAACCATGCATTCATTTTTCACTTGCCTAATTACCAATTATGTGTTTCCATGAACTGTTATCTTTTGGGCTCCTAGTTTTTTCAAGAAGTGTAGCCCTAAGAGAAGTGCCTCATACTCTACTAGGTTAGTTGTGCATTGAAAATTGAGTTTGTATGAATAGGCTTCAGAATAATTTTTTCCTGTATTGTAAAGCCATATTCCTGCACCTGCATTAGTTTTAGTACATACCCCATCAAAATTCATATTCCAAAGAGGACTAGTTTCATTATTATCATTGATTTTCTTACTATCATCTTTGTCTTGAGTGCCATCGGATTGGTCTATGGAACAGGCACTATGTTCATGATTCTCTGGTTAAGATGATGTTTTGGAGGGTAGCTGCTTGCTTAATATTTGCTCAATTTGTTCTTCTGTTAAAGGAGAAATTTTTCTTTCAGTATAAACAGAAAAAGAGCTACCCTGTTTCTTATGACCAACAAAAGAACTTTCTTCATCTTTATAACGAAGTTCTCTATGTGGATGAGCAAGAGTATTTGTTTTGCAAGAAATATCAGAGACTGATTGTTTATTAATAGTATGATCTATATCTTCTTCTGTCAATGGGGAGGACTTTTCTATGTCCCTTTGAAAGGAGGTACAACAGTTCTTTGTCTCTTGTAAAGGTTGGTTTTGAGGCTGGATGTTTTCTTGAGCCTCTTCTAAGAGATCTTGACATGTGTTTGCAGGGAAACTTTGAGGTTTTTCTATTGTTTCCTCAAAGAACTGCTCACTAAAAGTATTTGCAATTTGATTGTGAAGATCTCTTATCAACATAGTACAAGACATAGGAAGGCAATCAAAAGTTCCTTGACTACCTTCTTTATTGCTTTCTTTGTAATTTTTCTCATCATTTTCCATACGATGTTGATCATAAAACATATCTTGGTCACTTTCTTGACCTTGAGGTGATTGGGCTTGTATTTGATCAGGGGAAAGCATAGCTTGCCCTAGCTCATCAATATTCATATTAGCCATCAACCTATCCATTCTCTTTCCAAGCATGTACATCATCTTTTCCATCGTACATATCTTGTCGGGGTAGGGTTTGTGTTTGGACTGGAAAAGGCACATGTTTCTCTAGACTACCAGTGTTTAAATTAGCCATAAACCTATCCACCCTTCTTCCAAGCATGTACATCAATTTTTCCGTCATGACCATATGTTTGTCATCTGGGTCTATATCTAAATCCATGTTTGTTAATCAGAATAATAGGTCACTGTGTCTGTTCAATCAATTCAAGGTCTTCTACCAGTGGAGTCATTTGGTCTTTTGGGATTTTCAGAGTGTGGAGTCACCAAGTGGAATTTTTTAGCTCCTAAGGAGGTAAAAGGTTTTATGGTCCACCACCATGTTTATTGGATACCAATATAAAATATTTTGGTGTTTTCTGAGTTATTTTTCGGTTGTTTGGTTTTTAAGAATATCCTAACTCTGTTTCAAAACTTAGCTACGGTTATGAGACAAAGACAGTCTACTCTTATGCCTAAGCCAACTGATTTTTCAAGGTTAGATAAACTCTTGTGAGAACCATAGGGTTTGCCTAGTTTGTCACTGATTCAAACAAGCTTCATCATGATTACCATTTCTTGGTAGTGCTTGAAAAGGTTGCTTTTTACTCACAAGGTTTTATGAAGTTTTTAAGGGAACCTAAGGTGAAAATTCAACTTCGGATCCCCAGCGAAGTCGCCAAAAATGTTAGTTGTTGGTGGCTCAGCTGGTTGATATAAAAAATGTTCTTTGAACCAAATCTCTGATGTCCTATGGTTACCTTAAAATGAAAATGATTCTGGGTTTGTTCCCCAGTGGAGTCGCCAAAAATGTTAGCACCATGTAATTAGCAAGATTGGAAAAATTCCGACCACGGGGAAACATTGTTTCAACCACTTTTGGATTCTAGGATCTAGCCCTCCTGAATCCAGAGAGGGATCTCTCCAATAAGTGCAAAGAGAGATTTTTCTTTGAAGTCTTGGGTAATGATATTAGACTAGTTATGAAGGCCGAGGGTTTTGTTTGTTTTTTGGATGGTTGAGCATGATTAATTTTTGAGGTGGAAAGTTCTAAATGCAAAGAGTTTCAAAGGTGAGAAGTTGCAAGCAAGTAGAACAAGCTTTGGCCAGGAAGATAGATAATTGCAGGTTTTAGTCCATTGGGCTATGGAGTCATAATAGGGTTTAATTGAAATAATCAGGTTCAAGAGTGGTCCATGGGGCAATTCATCTATGTCTAAGGATCTCTTTAAATTTTGATTTATGGAATGAAATGATACAACAAGAAGGGGAATTAAACAGATGAAGAACAAAGGGCAGTCTAAGATCTGGTAAGTACTTTTAAACTAGCCAACTATTGACATACACTTAAGAAAGACATGAAAGTAAACTAGGATCTGGTAAGTACTTTTAAACTAGCCAGCCTTGGATACACTTTCAATAGAAAACATTTAAAAATGGGGAAACACAAATGATAACACAGAATGGCCTAAGATATGGTAAGTACTTTCAAACTAGCCAGCTTTCAACACATTCCAAGGGAAACATTCAGATAGTCTTTGGGATAAAACTAGGACCAGGGCTCACCATATCTTCCTTAGTTCATCTTTACTTGACATGAAATGAAAATAACATCCAAGAACAATATTCATCTAAGACAATAAGACGAGAGAACGCCAACATTCCTATGCTTAAACTAAATTAAATCATTCCTAAATAACACAGATTGGAAGAAAACATTTAGATACAGATTTTCAGTCAGAGAAGGGTACTGATATACAGTAGGTCCTAAATCTATGCATGTTTTTCTTTATAAGAGAATATGAACACAGTGAAAACAGAAATAAAACAACAATTTACAATGAGGAAAACATCACCGTCAACATAGACCAGGATCCCTTAAATCAGCTTGTATTGATGCTCCAAACCAGTTACAGCTTTAAGTCCAGTGATTTAGTTTAGAAATCATCTACACCTCCCAGACTAACTTATCTATCACAAGAAGAGCTCCAAGAGCCAGTGAACACTATTTACAAGTAGAAGTCTCAAGCTCAATTACATTTCAAAGTTCAGCAACCTAATCAACCAACCCCTCTCTCATCTTCTGCAGTAGTATTTATAGAATAATGAGGAGGTGAGATCTAATAAAAGATCTCTAAAGATAATTGATACAGACTTAATGGCTTCTCTGCCTTTGGGGGGATCAATGAAGAAGCTTACATAGGTGTCCTCTGTATTAAATAATTTACATTAAGATTTAAGCTCGGTGGGAGATCTTCTTGACTTTTGAGGCTCTGTGTTGTGTTAAAGTAACTCTGCTGATATTTTTTCATTAAGTTTATTTGCAGAATTAACTTGTCTGGCTGTGCTGGGACAAATATCTTATCTTGATAAATAACTTTGGCCTCTATTTGAATGCTTTGAGGCACAGGTGGCACTATGGTAGCTGGGAGGAATCAATTTTCCTCAGATGTGGCGGTGGAGGCTTTCTGTCTTATGAACCTTTATGATTTACCTTTAAACTGTGTTTTAGTTGGGAGGATTAGTCTTTTGATAATCATTCTTAGCTGTAATCCCCCACAGATCTATCTTTGATCTCATTTTCTGTTGTGTTCCTGTCTTTGACACTGATACTCTTTGATTTGTGCTTGATTCACTGTGTTTGTCGGTGTGCAGGGCTGCGCAGGGGTCGAATGGCATCAATGCCTCATGAATCATTGATGAAACGTGGAGTTGAAACCCTGTGAATGATTCTCTTTGATGAATCAAAGGTAAGAGAATCATCACCCTTAGCCTTCGAATTTTCTTCAGCATGGCGAAAAACCATTTAAACCCTGCAAAATATAAAAAACATTATGAAATCCTGCTTATATAGGTTTACTGCTTTGAAAGGACATGTGGGGAGAGTGTGGCCATTGGATGGCATCATCCAACAGTCGATTTTGATCAGAAGAAGTCAAAGGGAAGGCGAAAGAAGAATTTAAATCAGAGTCGTCGATCGTGCAAAGATCGACGGTCGGGAGCAGAGGGGAATAAATAACGTGAAGGGGTCACATTATTTAGAAAAATAAAATAGAAAGCGAAGAGAAAGGTTTAAAACCTTTGTTTTGCCACAAAATGGTGGAAAAATGAGTGGGGAGTTCGGGACGAACGTGGGCCGTCGGATGAGATCGGCCCACGTGATCAACAGTGGAGATCAGGTACCACAAAACCTTAGAAACATGGCCCAAACTTCAAAAATTTCAATAAAAACATGCTAAATAAAGTTTCCCAGGTCTGCATTTGGGCCTGTTGACGTGGATGTAGGGACCTGGGCAATGTTTTTTGGGCCGTCGATCTGCAGATCAATTCGACGACGGAGATGATTTTAATAACCTCACCGTACCACCTCTATTTATAGGCCTTTTCAGAGCGTGATTATCGTTCGATGAGCTGGCCTCAGATCGGACGGTGCATGCCAATATCGCGTCGGGCTGATATTCGACCTTTAATGTGCAATGAGGGCAGTATTTCAAAATGGCACAAGGCCACATGTCGGCCGGTGGCGCTGATCACTGCCAAACGGAAAAAAACACCTCCCTCTCAAAAGCGGTGCGATGAATTCCGCCCGTTTTCTTTTAATATAACGACAAAAACATTTAAAACCCAAAATTTAATATAAACAAAGGTTTTTTGTCGGGAGGGTTTTATATTTGCGATTTGGCTTGGCGCTTGTCTGCGGGGCCATGGATGTATGGAAGATAATATGACCGAGGGGTTTTATGCATAGCACTAATCGGCATCGAAGATTTCAATAAAGGGGAAGAGTTGTGCGTTGCGTTTCCTCCGATGCGATAAGCACCCAAATGGCTTAGCGCCTGGTTCCAGCACCAGGGCATGTGTAGTGGAAATGGTTAAGAACTTAGCCCAAGGGGGCTTAAACCTTTACACATAAATATGTATTTTTTATGAAGTTTTCAATGTTTTTCCAATGGTTTTGAGGGTTTCGATAAGGCAAAGAAGGAGTCTTAAACCTTATCAAAGGGGGTTTCGATGGGAGAGAGGGGAGAATATGAAAAATGAGGGATTTTATGGCAAATAAAGGGATAAAAATGAGGTTATTTTTGGAAGTGGAAGGAAGGGGAAAATGATGTTTGCAGCAGTATTCTCTCTTGGGAGTCAGCAGGATTTCTGAGTGTAAAATGGGCACAATAGTGAAGATTTTGGACAGAGGCATGAGGCCTTCAAGATTCTTCAAGAGACAACACTTTTTAGCAGTAAAATTTGTTCCTTGAAGACTTCAAAAATGTTTTAGCCAGCATTTGATATAACAAATTTTATAGCTGGCTAACATGTACAACACAGTTATAATTGGGCTCTCTACAGCTCAACTAGACACAACTCCTTTCAGGTTTGTTTGGGATTCCAACCACTATGTCCCATTGACGTAGCCATGCCATTTGCAGCTACTCAGGCTGATTTGGTTCATTTCTAGTCTGAAGCTGACAAAGTGAATAGCTTCATTGAGCGCATTCAGCACATCCGCCAACTGGTTCATGACTTATTGGACAGAGCCAATGCTAAGTACATGCAACGACATGATCAACATCGAATGCCAAAAAAATTCCAGGTGGGTGACAAAGTGTAGCTACATTTGCAGAAGGAGCACCTCGTTGGACCCCACCGCAAGCTTCGCCCACTCCGATATGGATCGTACACCATCACCAAGGTTGTTGGGGACAATTCCTTCGAGCTCAGTATTCCACCATTCCTTAGTCTCATTAGGGGATTTTTAAGGTCTAAAATGGGCCTCCTAAGGAAATTATAAAATAATAGTGTAAATAATAAAATAATATTTGAATACCTCATCAAATATTAAAGGGAAAAATAAAAATATATTTTTCAACTCATATTTTCAACTTATCTCCCTGTGGGTTTACTCAAATTTCGAGCAAAAACACTTGTTGGATGCATAATTTGATTCCTCATCCAAGGAGTACCCATGTTGCATACTTTCGATGGTACTCCTTGGATGAGGAATTAAATTTTTCATCTAACGAGTACTCCCACTCAAAATTTGAGTAAAACCTTAGGGAGATAAGTTGAAAATATGAGTTGCAAAAGTAGTTTTATTATTTTAATATTTTTTAATCTTTTTACTTTTTTACTCCAAAAATGGTGAATCATCCCCCATGATTGACATCATCATATTGAATCCTATTGGTTCTTATAAAGTTTATTTTGGTTGTAAATTTTTCTTAGGAGGACCATTTTAGACCTCAAAATTCCCCTAATGGCACCTAGTATTCAATGTGGACCGCCTTCGACCCTACTTCCCACCTCTACTAGACACCTCCAACATTGCAGAACAAATCACACCAATAGAGTTAAACCCAGACTCCATGGAATAGGCCACCACAAATTTTATCATGGACATGCAAATCAAGAACACTCACCAGCAGAATATCCAACTGTATCGGGTGGTCAAATCTGGCCAACTCCTGCACCAAGGCAAGTGGTTCACCAAGGAACAAGTTCAGCAGAAGTTTTCGATCTCATGGAGGAACTAAACGCAATGGGGACCATTGATTCCTAAGGGGGACAGAATGATTAAGGTGGATATTGGTGTCCACCTACCTATTCCACTTGGGGCCCCACCATTGTTTCTTTTAGTTTTTCAGTTTCTTTAATTCTAGCACAATTTACTATTTTTAGCAGTTTTTTGGGTCCTGAACTTCCGGAGCCGTTTTGAGGCCCTAAATGACGTTTTTTTGGGAAAACAAGGAGAAACATGGAAGTTCCTTTTCTGTTTCTCACATCAAAATTTGTAGTCCTTAGCCAAATCTTTCTAACGAGGTATTGTGCACATCAAAAAGAGATTGTATGCCAAAGTTGCGCCCTGGGAATTTGATGTACCAATTTACCCAAACGGGGCCCATAGTTTTGGCACTTCATCTCCTAGGATTAGGTTTTTGGATGTTTAGGGTTTTCCATTATTTCTCACTAATAAATATGCCCTCAAGACTCATTGTAAAACATTTTAGAGGCATGTGGCCACCACATCTCTTCTCAGAGATAAGCTACCAGCACCCTAGCTAGTTTATTTCCATTTTGTGTGTAAATTATTTTCAGTTCTTTGATATTAATGAAATGACATGTTATTTCCACTGCATCTTTGTATTTATGGTTATATGTGTATTATGTTGTGATCCTACATAAATCTGGATCAGAATAGAGAGAGAGAGAGAGAGAGATCCAACCCAAAACTATCAAAAGGATGTGAACTGGTCCTTAGAAGCCTTTTTATTAATGATGCCTCTATTTTCTTCAATTTTCTTTCAATTTCCTCCTCACATGCAACATGTGACCTTTCACCTTCCTTTTCTCCTATTTTCCAATATTTTCATAAATAAAATTTCAATTAATGCCTCTTTTCCTTTTCAATGCCTTCGTCGTTGCCTTTTCCAATTTCCCTTAGCCATAATAAACCAAATGAACACACAATAGGATTTTTTTCCCAAAACTCAGCTCAAAATATGTGTCCCATGACCTTGGTATTATTTTTCCTTTATTAGCTTTATTACATCAAATTTTAACCAGGGGGTCTTTGCATTAGTGTTTTTTGGTTTTCTTCTTTTTATATTCCCCCCCTTTCTATTTCTTCTTCCCCTCCTTAGAAGCTTCACGATGCTCCTACTTCAATCCACTTTATTTCCCTATCTTTGGGCTTATTTCTTCTAGATATTGTGCCTCTACACAAGCCTCATCCACCAATATGGCCTTGAACAAAATCACTTGCTTCTGTGGATGGTTATGTAGGCCCCCCAGATACTTGAGGATTAAAATTGGGTTCTTCTAGGAGATTCCTAGCATCATGGCCACATTTCTAAATTTTGTGGTGTACTTTGTACACTTTTCCCCTACTTGTGCTTTAAGTAGTGTCATTGGATCCCCTGATCCTCAACATACCTCACAAGGTAAAAAAATTTCTTTATGTGGGTTTTAAACCCCTCCCACTTAGTCATTGGGGATGTCCCTCCAACCGCAAGCTCTTTGTGTGGATTTCCCACTAGGTTAGGGTGTGGCCCTCTAACTTCAGCCACACAAATGAAATATTTTATTCCTCCTCTATATTATTACCACTAATAAACTTTTTATTTGGAATGAACAATTTATTTTCTTCAAGTTAAATACTTCACAAGACTTGGAATATAAAATAATCTATTGAGGATAAAAATATTATTATATAAATGTATGAATAATAATGATGATACAATTGAGAGTGAGAGGCATGCTTATATACCCTAGGAAGGTGACTCTTCATGGAAGGTAATGTCCCATTTATACATTCCTCTTATGTAATATCCCAAAATGGGATCTGCTAGCAAGGCATGACTGGAAAACGCATTTTCTAGGAATGGCTGCTACAGGATTTGAAACCGGGACCTGGATCCCTTAGATCAACGTATATAAGACTCAAATCCAAGAGGAGGCTCAAAATAAATCCCTCTAGGTGGGTTAAATAGATCTCCCACACCTAGTTCTCTTCAGAAAGTGCCTAATGAAGGGACTGCAACAAAGTATAAACATACAATGGAATAACAGTGTTATATGAATGCAGAAATAGTCAGAGGATCCAAATAGCCATCATATTAGATCATAGCAACAATAATGTATACAAATACATGAGAAAAGAATCAATCAAGTGGGGCAATACCTCCCTCAATGGAAAATATACATGATAAATGGAAAACACTGCTACATGAAGGAAGTCATGGCTATATCAGCGTAGTTTGAAGTCATGGCTATATCAGCGCAGGTTTTAGGAGACACTGCAACATATAAAATGATAATACAAAGATATGACAATATGAGGCTTAATAAAGGTGGGGGAATGAGCTCTCAACCCTTGAAAACAATAGTACAACAATCCTTAAAAGGATTGGCTGAAATATATATACAAATGGAAAATCTGCAGAAATGTCTGAGGTACTGGGTGGCAGCTGCAACTCAAAACTAGAAATGGATGGAGATAGTTGAATATGCTGAAACTAATGGCTGAATCTCATCCAATGGATCTATCAGGTGAAAGGCTGATCCAATCCCTGAAGATCTCACCCTCCGAACTAGTGGTGCAATCCCCCACTGCAAATACACTCTAAAATAACGTAGTCAAGGAGCTGGATTGCGCTGTAGGAGATAGGAAGTGCTTGGCTTGGTGCAAAATATGTGAAATCAGCTCCAAAATCTCCCTCACTAACCTCTCGGAGGAATAGGAGCTCCCTCCTCTGAAATATGAGCCAAGGAGTGGTGTTGTGGAACCCTCCACTACAACACCCTGCAACACTACATTATACTTCAGCAGAAATAACGCAGTGACTGAAGAAGTGGCTTTGGCCTTGAGCCTAGATGTGGAGAAATGAAGTGAAATCCCTCAAGATGCCTCTCAAGAAGGAGAGGAAATCCTAAACATGAATCCCTCGTGCTAAACAGCACTGCAACTCAGCTAAACAGTTGGAGACTGCAAATAATCTACTAGACCAATAATCAAATACTCAAAACATGTACCTCTATGGCTGCCTCTTCCTCCTTTTATGCAAGTGAATGTCTCTTTTCCCTGGACCCCACACATTAGGGTTTCTTCCATAATTTATCTTCCTCCCTCTCAAACTGTGTTGTCTTCCCAAGCAAGCCACACCCTCTTAGGCAGCGCTGTTGACTTCGTCAAACTTGACCTTGTCCTCATGCATTTGCCCCTTTTCACACTAGAAGGTGCAAAATAAAGCTACTCCAAAGATCCCTTTCACACTATGAGGGATTTATTCCTACTTATGGGTCATATTTACCCATTTTATTCACCTCCTAGATGATACAAGCAAAAATTAATATTCCAATTTGCTGCATGCAAATTTTGGAATATTACAGTCCTCCCCTCTCAAATATTGCTTGTCCTCAAGCAAGTGCAAGGATAGACTAAGTTATTTCTCCTCCTCTCCCTGTATCATCCATGTATGATGATCTCCTCCAAGTAAAGAGATGTTATCTCATCAATCAAGCTCCCACATTGCTCCTCCTTAGCATGCAAATCATCTATCAAGCTATCATCATGTAAAGGTGAAATACTCAAGAGGATAGAAAAGTGATGTCTAGAGGTCCTCTTGAGGAATGGGATCTGAAATCTAATGGGAACTATCTCTCCCATATGGATCCTCCATCCCCAAGCTATTAGCCATGAAAAATGAGTCACCTCCCAACTAGGCAACTCTTGAAAACTGTCCTCCACCTTTGGCTCTGGAAAAGTAGGTGGGATGAAAATCTGCATATGGTAGACAATGTAGCCTACCCCACGCTGTCCATCTCTCCACTTATGATAAGTATAGAGTGTTGGCTGATCTCGGGTTGCAATAAGGTTGCCCTCAAGTGGCAAGATGAGGACTAGATCTCCAAATATCTCTCCTCCAACGCTGCAAATAATGCTGACCCAAATGTCCCCATATATGATGAGTTGGAAATCACCATCATATTGCATCACATCCATCACATGGCTCACCTCATATGGAAACAAGTGTGTTGCTCTAGTGGCCATACCATCTCCCATTCTCCCCTTAGAACATGTAATGCAAAAAGTGTGGGAGGATTCTCCCTCAAAGGACACATTCACCCAATGTGTCTTTCTCCCAAGCATGCTCCTCATAAAGACAGAGACAATAGAACCGTAGGGAGAAAAAATGAGAATCATGCTTGTTGCCATATGTAACAAATGAGAAGGTCAATGGTCCCTCAAGTGCAACCAACGCAACTTGACTCTCAACTGCAACAAAGACTGATAAAATGTGTGGCTTATCAACCACTTTCTTGCTGCCCCAATATCCTCATAAATATAGAGGAAGTGAATGATAACATGTGTAGAATGAGCATGTCCTCCATAATATATCTCTTCCCCAAGTCCTCCTAGGGAATGGCCATCAATCATGCTTATGGCCTCAACTAAACCATGAGGTCTAGAAAAAAGAATGCTCCTCCTTGGAGCACCATCTTGCACATGTATAGTTAAGGGATGCATATATACATTATACAAATAACCATGTAAACAATAATGAATATCCTTACCATATATTCTGCTCATACAATGTGAGTGGCTCATAAATGAGTCTCCTCTCATCCTCAAAGAGAAAAGGGGTGGTTGTGCTAATTCCCCCATCTCCATATGATCTATGCATATTTTCATATGCTGATATATCTCCCCCTCAAAACCCTCCCAAAAATACCCCTCCATGATGGTGTGGTATGCTCTCATAGAACAAGTGGGGCTGAAAAGGAAATCCTCATGAGCTGTTTGTAGCAACTTCTCCTTGAGCTTGGAAAATCCAGATAAGAAGATCCTATCATGATAGTATACGACCCCATCTCTGAGTGAGTACTCCTCCATATGCAACTGGTCATCCAATATCCTACAAGCATGAATATCCTTGGAATACTCCACCAACACCTAGGAGCTCCAATATGGATCTATCCTCCATAGTGACAACGTTGATGATCTCTCATGAAGAACATTTGTCATATGGTCATCCTTTACTTTGACATCTCCTATGCCAAAGATGAAAGTTAGAAGACTTTTATCCTCCCCCTGATGCTTCTGCCACAATGCAGAATCTGAAATGAGAGTGGGAAAAGATAATTCTGAGAGAATGCCTCTCTCCTCCTTGAGTCTACCCAAGAATCTCAGCGCTGTAAAATTACCTCCCAAGGTCTCCAATCCTCTAAAATCACTGAATGGTGCCTCAAAATGTGAAGCATATCTCATCATCTGCTGATCCAGTGGTCTCTTCAGCAAAATATCTCCATGCAATGAAACATCATCATCAAGAGATGATTGCATATATGAATGGACAAATCTGCCCATGCTCTCACTCCACAATCCGGTCTCCCTCCTAGGTGTAACAACCTCCAGAAATGGATAGGGATGTGTATCCCTCATCTCATGATGTTGGGTCTTCTCCCCACCTCCTCCTTGTGTCTCCATGGTTCCACACCTTCTCAACAATGGCACCTGAGTTGTGCCTTGATCTCCACACATGAGATCTTGGGGACTTCCTTGCAAAGATGCAAGAATCCCTCTACTTGGAGCAAGAGCTCCTCCTTCTTCTGCATGAGGCACTAAATAATCTCTATATGGAACAGCGTTGTTGCCCTCAATCTCTGCAACATGAACCGGCAACCTCCCAATGATTGGATCCCTCTTGGAAAAAGAGATCTCCATGCTCCCTTGCTCAAAGGTGTGAGATGAAAGCCTTTCTTCCGGAAAGGTATGGTGCAAGTTCTCAACCTCCTCCATGTTTTCTGAAGTGGAATTGCGTTTTCATGCAAGGGTTTTGTTTGAGTTCCCTTTTTTAGCTCCACCATGTGTGTCTCATGAATCCTTCTATCAAATATTTTCACTAAAGTCTTAGTGAAACTTTAATAAGATGTAGTGTTTATATTTCTTAAAGAAAAGGATTCAAAGATCCACCAGGCATAGGCCTTACCTCTCAAATGCAGCACTGTAACTTTGATGGCTTCATCTTCAGGAATTTGGTGCTGCTGCAAGAAGGTATCTAACTCCTCCACCCAAGCTTTGGCTAAACATGTAGGTGAACCTTCAAAGGTAGATAGAAGAAATCTATCCTGTTGCTCTCTTCCCTTCACCTTGATCTTGCAAAACTCTGAAAAAATGAGATGATCTCGGAATTCCTGAGTTTGAGACTCATACTCCTTGAGGAAATCACTAAGATTTTCCCTCCTGGAAACTTCTTCTCCTCTTTCCATCTTTGTTCCGACAATCCTGAGCATGTGACTGCGCTGTGTGTTAGAGTGTGTGGTTGCTTGCTCACACTTCTCATATGACAATCTAGAGTTTGCTTTAGATTCAAACTCTTTCAGAGATTATTCATACATCTCCCCCTTTATCTTCTTGAAATATTCATGAATATCATTTACAAACTTAGGAAGAATATTTGTGAGCTTATCCCCTTTTTCTCCCCCAGAAGATGGAGTCTTTTTCCTGCTCATTTCTTTGTCTCCTTTTTTATGAGAATAGGAAGTGCATGGTTCTTCCTCTTCTATTTTCTCATCCTCCTTGTGGAGGTTCTTCATGGATCTGAAATATGATGAGATAAAACCCATCCTCTTCAATCTTCTGATCTCCCTCGCTGAGACTCACAGGCTGAGCCAAGAAAGCTGCTCTGATACCACTGTAATATCCAAAAATGGGATCTGCTAGCAAAGCATTACTAGAAAACGCATTTTCCAGGAATGACTACTATAGGATTTGAAACCAGGACTTGGATCCCTTATATCAATGTATATAAGACTCAAATCCAAGAGGAGGCTCAAAATAAATCCATCTACGTGGGTTAAACAGATCTCCCACACCTAGTTCTCTTCAGAAAGTACCCAATGAAGGGACTGCAACAATGTATGAACATACAATGGAATAACAGTGTTATATGAATGCAGAAATAGTTAGAGGATCAAAATAGCCATCATATTAGATCATAGCAACAATAATGTATACAAATACATGAGGAAACAATCATTTAAGTGGGGCAATACCTCCCTCAATGGAACATATACATGATAAATGGAAAACACTGCTACATGAAGGAAGCCATGGCTATATCAGCACAGTTTATAGGATACACTGCAACATATAAAATGATAATAAAAAGATATGACAATATGAGGCTCAAGAAATGTGGGGGAGCAAGCTTTCAACCCTTGAAAACAATAGTACAACAATCCTTAAAAGGATTGGCTGAAATATATATACAAATGGAAAATCTGCAGAAATGTCAGAGTTGCTGGGTAGCAGCTGCAACTCAAAACTAGAAATGGATGGAGATAGCTGAAGATGCTGCAAATAATGGCTGAATCTCATCCAATGGATCTCTCAAGTGAAAGGCTGATCCAATCCCTGAAGATCTCACCCTCCGAACTAGTAGTGCAATCCCCCACTACAAATACACTCTAAAATAACGCAGTCAAGGAGATGGACTACACTGTAGGAGATAGGAAGTGCTTGGTCTAGTGCCAAAGATTTGAAATCATCTTTGGAATCTCCCCCACTAACCTCTCGGAGGAATAGGAGTTCCCTCCTCTGAAAGATGAGCCAAGGAGTGGTGTTGTGGAACCCTCCATTGCAACACCCTGCAACAATATGTTATACTTCAGTAGAAATAACGCAGTGACTGAAGAAGTGGCTTTGGCCTTGAGCCTAGATGTGGAGAAATGAAGTGCAATCCCTCAAGAGGCCTCTCAAGAAGGATATTAAATCCTAAACAAGAATCCCTCATGCTAAACAACACTGCAACTCAGCTAAACAGCCAGAGATTGCAAATAGTCTACTAGACCAATAATCAAATACTCAAAACATGTCCCTCTATGGCTGCCTCTTCCTCCTTTTATGCAAGTGAATGTCTCTTTGCCCTGGACCCCACACATTAGGGTTTCTTCCACAAGTGATCTTTCTCCCTCTCAAACTGCATTGTCTTCCCAGCAAGCCACACCCTCTTAGGCAGCATTGTTGACTTCATCAAACTTGACCTTGTCCTCATGCATTTGCCCCTTTTCACACTGGAAGGTGCAAAATAAAGCTACTCCAAAGATCCCTTTCACACTATGAGGGATTTATTCCTACTTATGGGTCATATTTACCCATTTTATTCACCTCCTAGATGATACAAGAAAAAATTAATATTCCAATTTTCTGCATGCAAATTTTGGAATATTACATCTTCATTATTAACTATTAGCTAATTAATCATTATTTATTGTTTTTATTGTTTACATTGTTTATATTATTTTATACATAGCATTGCCTTCCTCCTCAAAAATCTTTGTCCTAAAAGCTTGTTGATGAAAATGTTTTATCTATTTTTCTATTTTGAATGTCTTCTCATCTCGAAACTGTTATCTTCATTGATATAAGGCGATATGATTCTTGGAGTGATAAATAAAAATTTTGAACTGAAAAGGAATTTGACCATCCTAGATCAATCTTGTGTGGAATCTTTCGATTACTGGAAAATTGTGATGAATTATTATCACTGGACTAGATTGATATTAGCTCAATATTATTTAGAACATCAGTTTGTTTTTTTCATTTTGAATGGTAGAAATACGTTTCTTTATTGAGTTGTTTACTCTTGTGATTCGGATGTTGATAGGGAATTTTTTTTTTTTGAATTTCCCTTATCATAAGTGTGGAATTTTTTTTATTTTCTTCAGATACTAATGTTGTTGAATTGGCTACATAATATTTTTTTGGATTTTTCATCGTGTGAATTGTAACTTTTGAATGTGTTTTCCCTTCAAATGTGTTAACATCTTCTTGAGTTCTAAAACTTATTATCTCAGAATCTGTTTCCTTTTATTCAAATTGGATGGTTACATCTGACGACTTAAATACATATTTCATGTTGAGTTATTCTAGTTTTTTTTTCAAGGATTTATTTTCAATTTTAAGTTTTTTAATTTGTGCTAATATTTTTTTGTTGTGGTCCTTGAAGAGAGTAGCTTCTTCATTTTTTCAATAGTGATTTTGTCAACTTCCCTTTGCATATTTTGTATCACCTTTTTAGTTTCTTGAGAAATTAATTTTGAAATGTCTTGTATGTCTTCTATCGTCACTGAATCCGGATTCAAGGTAACCTCCTATAGTGTTAATTTTTTTTTTTTTTAAATAAAATGTCAAAAAATTATTTTTTGTATTCGAGATGAAGGAACCAAGGGTTCCCATCCAGGGTGAACCTAAAATAATGTCACATTGATCGCCCCATATGGTTTGAACTGAGAATTGAGATACAAATGTATAATACCCAATGTTTAATTGTAAATTGATTATGTCATATATTTTGTTGTCAAAACAGTCTAATTTTTCAATTATTTTGTACTCAAGAATCACTAATTGGTTTGCGATTTTAGGTTTTATATAATGTTTACCTTCAACTGGTGAGATAGTGATAGTAACATATTTTCCCACAATAGAACCTTTAATTCTAAATAGCACTAAGGCATATTTATATTTAGTTTTTGGGAATCTTTCGACCTTCATTTTCGATCTAGCCTCTATTGTTCTCGTCCTTAGGGTTTTAAAGATACCCCTTTTTTTACTTTTTTTTTTAATTAAGTTAATTTAATTATTTATATAATTTAAATCCAATATATATGTATATATAATTATATTTAATTACATAATTAATAATAATAATAATAATAATTCAATTTGTGTATATATATATATGAAAGTGTGAATTGATGTTACAAAAGGTTACGAAATGATTTAAATAGATGTGATGGCTCGAGGTTTCAGGGTCCACAAAAAAACGGCAGTCACATTGAGGGCAGAAGTGGATGACAGTCGGGGCAATGAACAGGACGAGATTAGAAGTGTGTGGTGGCTCAGGCATCTGGTGGTGGTGGTGATATTTGGTAACAGGTTTGCTTTCACTGGCATGACGAGTCGATTTAACATAGGGCAATAGGAAGGTTGGTTTGATGGTAAGTGGTAGCATGTGTTGTGCGGAAGTTAATGAGGAACGACACAAGAAGCTTGTCATATAATATAAGGCGAAAATATTAGTAGTGATTGATTAGCATGGGGTATCACGGTTCATGTAGCATGGTCGGGTTTGTTGGAGGTTGCACTGTGGGAGTCAGTAGCAACAACAACAGATAGTAGCAGTAGGCATGAGGGTGTGGTTGTTGTTGGGAAGGTGATGACTGAGTGTTGGAGACAATGTAATAGAATCAAAGAGGATTGGTATTGTGGTTTCATGACAAATAGGGGTGGATTTTTGTAGAACAAGTGGCGCAGAAGTCGAGGTGACGATGGTTGCGGCAGGTAAGTCGTGGTCTTTCTTCTTCTTTTTTTTAATTTTATTGAATTTTTTTATATATTTTTTAATATATATATATATATATATATATATATATATATATATATATATATATCCCTTTCTTATTATTTTTTTATTGTTTTAACTTTGTTTCTATATATATACTCTCTTCTTCTTCTTCTTTAATATTTGAATTTTTGTTTCTTAATGATATATCCTTTTTTATTTTTTTAATATTTTTTTTATTTGAAATTTTTTTTTTCTTTTATGGCAAAGGGCCAATTGGTGGAAATGTAGAACTCAAACTTGTGTAGTGAATGCTTCATTCATGACGGCAACAAGGTTGACAAATTTTATGGCCAAAGACCTGGATCAGAGAATGTACTCTATGTAGTGGTTGAGCAGCGAGAGGATCAAATGGCTTTGATACCAAATGGAGAAAATAAGCACTTTTACAGATAGAAATATATATTTTATTAATGATTGAATGATGGATACAATTGTGGGAGGCCCTTGGCTTAAATACTGCCTCGGTTACCTCTTGGTGAATGGGCATGATCTTTGATCAAGCCTTTTTTGATAACTTAACTAATCATTACAGAGATACTTAATTTTTACATGACATTATTGCTACAACTAAATGATTCACGGAACTTGAATTGTGTTGATCTCTTTTGGTTCCTTTCTTTGACTTGTTCTTTATTTATTTTTTATATCTTGATCTTCCCTCTTATATTTCCTCTACATTAGATTCCCCATATTCTTTGAACATCCCAAGCTTATTACTCAGTACCAACATGAGGCGATTTACATTATGTAAAGTTCCAAATAGAAATTTTGTTGGATTTTGCTCAAGGAAATTATTGATACAAACTCCATAAAGAAATTGCATAAATTAATCCATAAAATTAACGGAAAAAATTGAAATATTGTTCTTATACAACTATAATTTTCCAAACATAAATTTATCATAAAATTGCTTCAAAAATTTTAACCATCGGTTCCATAAACATTTTTCACAAATCGAACCACGGATTTATGGAAAAAACTGGAAAAAGTATCTGCAACTAAATAATAGACAATATAAACATACAAAAAATCTTAGCCTTATTTTATTAATATGTAAATAAGTTTCTACCAAATAAATAATATGGTTGATATGATGGCCCCAAATAGATCTACAATAATGACACAACTGGCCTCCAAAACAAGCTAAAAATCAATAAGCTACAACCTTTGAATCCTTAATGGATCCACCAAGGGAAGAGATGGTTTCTTGTCCACTCTCACTAAATCACCCAAGGGCTTTTGACCCGGGGATACTAAGGTAGAGAACTTGATTCTCCACTCCACACCAAAGACAAATTCTCCAACCAATATGTCCCAAATGATCTCCTCCTCCTCCTTTCAAAGACTTCATAGATAGATATTTAAGCCTCTAGAATCATCCTATTCTTATCATTTTAATATTTTAGAAACTCAATTGAATCCATCTAAGTTTCTTTTAATTTTATTTCATTTCACTAAGTCACTTTTGGCCATTTTTCCTTCAATTAATTATCTCCCCCTCTTTTAATTTAATTAATTCACTCTTGGCCTTTTTCCTCCAATTAATTATTTTCCCCATTTTTTAATTAAATGACTAATTAAATTCATTTTTAATCTAGAAAAATGGTAAACTTCCCACCATACTCTCTGATGAGCTCCATCATTAGGTACATTTGGAGGGGTTAATGGTCACCTTTTTTCCTTATTAAGTCTCTTTTTCTTTCATTTTAATTATATTATGGTCTTACGATGCTAGTGTAGGTGGTGATTGAGGCTTAACATACTTCGAGTACCTAACATAAGATTAAATGCAGGAAAATCATGAAGATATGGATTTTTTGTGGATATTTTGTCATAAAGACTCGGAGTAGACAGCAAGGAGAGATTAAAGGGGTTTTTCCACCCTCCTTAACTCCCAAAGGCAACCAAGGGATCCTCGATATTCCCTCCAAAAGTTTGAAATCAAAGGCAGCCAAGAAAACTCAAGACCAAGTGCACTCAAGCCATACTTCACATTGAGTCAAGTGGATTCATCACCTATTTTCCAGGGAACTGTTGGTAGCTACCCTTTAGGTTAAATAGAGCTGAGCAAGAGCTCATTAGGATTCAAATTTTGGAGAAAACCATTAGGCTCTTTGCTCTTATAATCAGTTTTTCAAGACTTTTATATTGATGTAATGAGACTATATTTTGAAATGAAATGAATATTCGGACTTTGCCTTACTAATATAGTTCTAGAGAGCTAGGCTTGTGGGTTAGGGCCCATTCCATGTTCCTCAGCCTATCTTGTGTAATCATTCTTTACTTGCATGCCATTTAGCTAGTTTTTCTTATGAATAGTTAGCTATTTTGTTGGTATTTTCATTCACTGTTTTAGTTTGCTTCCATTTTTCTTTTATTGTAGATTTAGTATGCTTACATGAGTGGTAGAATAGGTGATAACTCCATAAAGTGTGAGTCAAGCCTCCCCCTCTCATCTTTGTCAATAGAGCTTGAGGAGGGTATACCTTACCCCCAGACCAAAAAATGCTTTTTATTTTATGATTTCTTGGAATATATGAGATTAGTTGTTTTATTTCCATGAACATGTTTAGCATGCTGTGGTGGATATTTGTTTCTATATTAGGATAGATTTCCTTTACAAATTCAAGTCATCTTTTCCATTGTCTTTACCATGAATTTTCCCATGTTTATTGCATGAATAGGTATTTTGATTGCAGGTACATGTATCACAGCCAATCATAATTTCATGCACACCTCCAGCTTCATATCTCATCTTCCTTCAGCCATATATTCATCAAAATCACCATCAGCCCTATTTTCGTATTTTCCATCCCTACACAGTGAGAAAACCCTAGGGGTGCAAGACAGGCCTCCAAAGAGGCCCTAATATTGGCCAGGGGGTTTTCCACCTCCTACTAATCCTCATCCACCTTCACACCACCTTCCCTACCCTTTTTCCACCATTTTTGGCCTCGGATTGCCCTTGGCCTATTTCCTTTAGCAATTCAGGACTTGCTTGTAGCACTACCGGAAACCTGTAGCAGCACTTGAAACAACACCTTTGGGCCCCTCCTTAAGCCCAGAAACCACCATGGCCATCTTCTAAACCTATTAAAACCACTCATACACCTACAGCCTTACCCCCAAGTGTTCAATCCTTCCATCAGCCAACTTAGCACTTTTTTCTCCTACCTACAAAACAACACATTTTTTATCATAGTTAGGTCATGAATAGTTGCATAAATAAAAGCATGATAGATAGAGAATAGGGTAAGTATATTTTGTTTGGCCATTTGGCCCAGCTAGGTGTGATTATATTATTTTCCTTTATTCCATTTCAATTCAGCAGTTTACTTCATGCAAGGTACCTAGGTTGCTTTTACAATTCTTATCAAAGTCTAATAAGTATGTTTGTTTCATTGCAGAAGAGTTAGATGTGCTTCGTTACTATGGTATAATTATGTGCTTACTGATAATTCCATGGCTTTGAATCATTTTTAGCCCTAGGCTTAATTCCAGAAGTTTGACAAACTTCACCTAGAAACTCTAGAAGTAGCACCCTTTCGTAGAGCTTAAAAGAGGATGACATGAGTAGAATGAATTTACTATGTATATAGCACTTTCACCTCAAATTTTGTACGAACCCCAGGTTGATAAAGTAAATTAGGGCATCCTCTGGGAGTTGCATCATTCTTGGTGCAATACCAGGGCTCACCACTTTTTGGCGTCATTACTGGGGAGGTGTCTAGTAGATGCTTTGATCTTGTTTTAGAATTATTTTATGCTTTCGTTTTTCATGTTGTTTCAGAAATATTAAAAATAATACAAAAAAATATGATTTTCATGCCTCGTAGGAATAGGGATACTCAGGGAAATTTTTTACCTAAAACCCCCACATCACCGCATAGTCACCCTTCACTCTTCTTCAGTGGTTGTGAGATTGAACACACCATAGGTGAGCCTTCTAAAAATTTTGAAGAACCTATTTGGTAAGAAGAAGATTTTGTTTCAACTGAGGGACCTGCTTCACCTATCTTAACCATGGCTAATAATGAAACCTAGGAAGCCTTTCCCATTAGAGAGGCAGATGGGGAAACTAAGATATAAAACATTATCCCCTCATCTCTTCCACACTTTCATGGAATTACCTCAAAATACCCTGACACATTCATGTTTGAATTTGTTGTTGTCCGTAGGACCTATGACTATGCCTCAGATGATCAATTGAAGTTATTCCCATCCACCCTTAAGGATGTAGCCTTGTGCTAGCTCATGGGTTTACCTGGGAACAACATCACTACCTGGGCACAGATGCAAGAGGCCTTCAACAACAAACACAGATACAATTGTAGGTCCAAGGAAACTAACGATGATATATTTAAGATGACTCTAGGGCCTGATGAATCCCTAGAAGACTATGAAGAGAGGTTTCAGTTAAACTATAAGATATCCAATTGTACTCTTAATCCTAAATCACTTAAACTTGTACTTCTCCGAGGGATCAGAGAAGAGGTGATAGAAACCTTAAATATGTTATCAGGAGGATACATCTACCAAATTCCTTATGAAACAATCAAAATTGTCTTCAGGAACCATTCTAGGGTAATTAGGAAGAAAGGCAGAGCTGGCCAAAGTACATCCAATACCCCTTGCTCTTCCACCTCCATCAAACATGAGATTGGAAACATGTTGGAGGACTTCAAGAGTGACATGTTGCACACCTTTTCTTTGAAAATGGACACAATGCAGGTCAAAAGGAAGCAAGAGGAAGCAGAAAGATCCTTGGCTATATTTTTCCCAGATGTACCAGAAAGCACCCGAGAAACTAATTTCCACTAAGTCTCATAGAGGTTTTCTTAATCTGTGAGGAGAATCATGCCACAGACAAGTTTCCCTCCTTACCTAGACTTAAATTTTTATATCAAGGTGAGGAAGTGGGGCCAGAGAAATTTTGTTTCATCAATCAGAGAAGGCCTCAAGGCCCTAGGTCATATCTACAAGGTATGCAAGGTGCACCTTACTCTTACTATCACAATAATCAGAGTGCACCCATGCAACCTTGGTACACCCCCACTCCTCCATCCTGGCATACACCTCCTACTTGGCCTTACAACCCTCCATATCACCCTCAACCTGTGAACCAACCATTTCAATAGTATGTTCCACAACAACCTCAGTGGAACAATCCATCCCAAGGGTGGAGGCCTCAACAAAATAAACTTCCTGCTCTAATTCCTCCACCCCAACCTCAACCTCATCTTACTCATGCTGCTCCACCCAAGCTGCCTCAAATTCCTGCATAGCCAAATCCAAACCTGAACAATAGACAGGCACATCAGGTTTATAGTGCAGAGACATCCTATCCATCTTATGTTGTGGAGATATAGGAGATTGATCTTAAGTCAGGAAGAGTACTCCTAGACAACAAACCTCCATATGCACTTGTAGAGCTTGAGGAGGAAAAGGAATAAGGTAACACTCAAATCCAACAACCTCCTTTTCCTGAGCGCTTGAGACATCCTAGCTAGAACACCCCATAGGAGACTGAACTTCTGGGAGAATTGAATATTTTGTGTGTAAAGTGTTGAGCCCTAGAATTGCCTTCACTTTTACAAACCTTCACTTCATTTCATCATTCTTTTATCACTTAATAAGCCTAAAATCAATGAATAATGATTAGGATTTCTTAAAGGTTACATGCAATTGATTAACATATTTTATTTTCATGGTTTTTGTTGTTTTAATAATTTTGTGCAATATAGCCACATAATACAGACGTTTCATAGCTAATCAGGCGTTTCGCAGCTATTTTAGTGGTTGAATACGTTCTAGGTGTCAGTTGGAGGATTGGGCCACATGGGTGTTTCTAGAATGATGCCTACATGGATTCTATCCGATTCACTCAGTCCAGATCAACAGAAAAACGTGCCTAAACTCATGGTCAAAGGTGGAGTCAAACTATGTTATCCAAATGCAGTAGGACTCTTGATTTCAGTCCGGGAGTCCTATTACAAGTCTAAATTCGAATTAGGAAGAATCCAACAGTCCTATTGCAAGTCTAATTCGAATTAGCCACCTGTAGCAAGTATATCTCATAATCAGTTATTTATTTTCCCTTTAAATACTGGTTGTACAAGACCAAAAAGACAGTTCAGAAAAAGTACAGTATTGTTCATATTTACAGTGATACTCTATTTTTAAATGATTTTTTAATAAAGGAGATTAGCCTTTGATGTTGTAATGAAGACAACCTCGAGGAGTTAAATATTTTTATGCCAAATTGATAGCAAAGGGCCCCTGCTATCCAAGGAGGCTTCTACATGCTTTCTAGATAAGTAGCTTTGAATTTTGTTTTGTTATTTTTCTTACTTAGACAATTTTCTGAGTTCATATCTTTTAGTATCATGTCTTGCATTGTTTGTTTAACTAAAAAATCCTCGTGATGTTATAATTAGTCTTTTCTCAAAGCTTTTCCAACATATCTCTATTCAATGAATGGATTTAATTGTGACATCTTGAGTTACCAACACTTTAGCTCTGTCATTTAAATTAAAAGATCCGCAGTATCCTACAGCCATGCGTTTTCTTAAAAGCTTTTCCAACATATCACTATTATGCGAATGAGATTTGGTTGTACTATGTTGAGTTAATTAGCATTTTCTGTTCTGCAATTAGATAGAAGATCCTCAAATTGTTACAAGAAGTCTTTTCTCAAAACTGTTCCAATAAATATCTAAATCACAGAGAAGACTTAGTTGTAATGCTGTGGGTTACTGCTTGCTTGTTTTTTAGAAGATCCTTATCACATTATGTCTAAATCTCCTTCAATAAACTCTTCCAATAAATCTCTAGCTGATGAACGAGATCTAGTTTTAATTTCATAAGTAGTTTCAAATATTCATAGGAGATCCTTAGCATATTGTAGCAATCTTCTTCTCAAGCTATTCCAAAATATCTCTATCATATGAATAAGATTGCACTATAATATTCTAAGTTGCTGTCTATTTTTAGGAAGATCCTCATCACATTGGAGTTCAATCTCTTTCACAAATTATTCCAAAAAACCTATAAAGGATCAGGTTGAAATATAATGTCTTGAGTTACATTTCATGATCATTTGCAAGCTAGGACATCCATGGATTAGAATGCTCTTTTTTTTATCATTTTCTTAATTAGGGACGGAATTTACAATTACACTCTGTTTTGAGTTTAAGGTTCTCTTTTCTTTTCTTTTTGACATAGATTTAATTTCATCTTCTGAACATAGAGTAGCATACTAAGTACTAAAAAGACAAAACCCCCCAAAACAATAAGAAAAACACATACAACGAAGTAAGGAAAAGGTCACTTAGGCACATATAGTGCACCACACTTCATCAAAGTTACAAGACCTGGTTGATAATTAATGGAAGCAATTTAGGAACACTAAATTGACTAAACATAAAGATACCACTTCTCCAGAACATTAAGGATGTTCTTATTTACAATAGGCTTGTCAAGGAAAAGTGCTTCAAGAAACCTGGGAGAAAGAAGGAATATATTCCCACCATCAATGTAGTAGGACAGTTGTCCAACTTAATGCTGGGAAGGGTAATATTTCCAAAGTACTTGGACCTTGGCAGTCTAGTTGTAGATGTGCACTCGAGAAAAATCACTATTATAAAAAGGGTACCTTCTCCTCAAAATCAGAGAGATGTCAGGAGCTTGTTAGGGTTAGCTGGTTATTATAAAAGATTCATCAAATAATTCATTAAGATGGATTCGCCACTATTTGGTTTATTGGCCAAATATTCTGAGTTTATTTGGTCTGGTCCTTGTCAAGAGGCTTTTGAGCTCATTAAGGGAAAGTTGAATACTGCCCCCATTCTCGTAGGTCCAAATTGGACTCTGCCTTTCCACATCCACATAGATGCATTCGACAAAGTTGTGCGGGCAGCATTAGGAAAGTTAGAAGACAAATTACCTTATGCAATCTATTTCATCAGTAAGAACTTATCTAAGGCTGAACTAAATTATATTGTCACAGAGAAGGATATGTTAGCCATTTTCCATGCTTTAAACAAATTTAAACATTACGTAACTGGGTATGAGACCTTTGCTCACACTGACCATGTAGACATCAAATATTTAATGCAAAAACCAGATGTTAATGCTAGGATAATAATATGGTTTTTACTTTTACAATAGTTTGACCTAACCATTGTTGATAAACCTAGAAAGGAGAATGTTGTTGCAGATTTTTTATCCAGGTTAGCCCTATATGTAGGTGAAGAAGGAATGGTGGATGACCATCTACCAGATGAACACCTCTTTGCTATATCATCACTCTCACCATATTTTTTTGACATAAATAACTACTTGGTTGCTAAAAATTTCCCTCGTAATCTCTCATTCAAGGAGAAAAGTAATATCATTAGAAAAAGTGCCCCTTTCAAATGGATTGGGGGAAATATTTTCAAGCTAGGTCCTCACCAAATCCTCAGGAGATTTGTAAGGGAGGAATAAGTTTTTTATATCCACTCTGCATGTCATGATAGCCCTTGTGGAGGCCACTTTACTGCAAAAAGGACTACTTTCAAAGTTTTGCAGGTAGGATACTATTGGCCTACCCTTCACCAAGATTCCAGAGGATACACTAGCAGGTGCAACCAGTTCCAAAGGATGGGGAAACCTACACAAAGGGATGAGATGCCTTTTCACCCTCAAGTGGCCCTTGAGCCATTTGATAAATGGTGCATGAACTTCATTGGACCTATTTATCCACCATCTGGATAGAAAAAGTATATCATAGTCTACACTAACTACCTGACAAAGTGGGCTAAAACAAAAGCTATGAAGGTAGCAACCAAGAAGAAAGTAGTAGAATTTCTAAGCGAGAATGTGTTTTACAAGTTTGGGTACCCCATAGAAGCAGTCACTTATCAGGGGGCACAATTCACTTCTCATCTCATTGAGAATCTTCTGAGGAGGCATAAGATTAAGCATAAGAATTCTACTGCCTACCACCCTCAAGCGAATGGTTGAGTGGAAGAGACTAACAAAGCCTTAGAGTGTATCCTCACTAAGGTTGTGAGCAACAGTAAGAGAGATTGGGCGGACAAATTGGTAGAAGCTACTTGGTCCTACAACACTACTTGGAAAACAACAATAGGATTCACTCGTTATGACCTAGTATATGGAAAGAAAGTTTTGATTTTAGTTGAATTTGAATTCAACACATTAAGAATGGAAGTTGAGCTAGACCTAGACATCTAAAATTCCCAAAAAGATAGGTTGCTACAATTAAATGGATTGGATGAGTTCAATTTGAAATCACTCCTCCACATAGAGTTAATTCAAATGCAAAGGAATGTCTGGCATGACAAGAACATTAAGGAAAAGACCTTTCAAGAAGGAGATTGAGCGTTGTTGTATGACTCAAGGTTTAAGGACTTCAAATGAAAACTAATGACAAGACGTTTGGGACCCTGCAAAGTGGAAAAATGCTATGATAATGGTGTCGTTCAAATCATAACCATAGATGAGGAAGGAATTCCCCTACTCATCAATTGTTACAAACTCAAGGTTTACAAGAAGCCCCTGTCTAGTGAAGAATTTATAAATTCCATAAGTAGGGAAGTTTATCTCATGGGAAAATCCATAGTTTCCAATGTCTCCTAAAGAAAAAAAAAATTAATAATAAAAAGGCGTGGGTGAAAACCTCTCTGAGGCGCCCTAGGCCAACCCTAGGGTTGAAAGCCTCCATGAGGCAGTCCTGGAGAAAAAATAAAAAACAGAGAATAAAACATCCTTGGGTGAAAACCTATCTGGTGCACACAAGGCAGGCCTCTGGGTTGAAAACCTCTATGAAGGCATCCCACTTTCCTTCAAGAAAAAATATTAGAAAAAAAAAGAGAAAGAAAAGGAAAAATAAATACCTATGCATTTATGTGTTTTTCTGTTTTGCAGGTGAACAATTGAAGATGGTTTTTAGGATCCAAAGGAGTTATTTCTCCTCAATATTTATTATTCTCTACTTTCACACTCAATAATCCACTCCATCATCCATCCCTTCATCCATTTCAGCCACCAGATAGGCAACAATTTCATTTTTTCCCCTAATCTGGAATTGCTAAAGGAAAAACAGGCAGCTACATGATTCTTGTAGCACTATAGGAAACTCTTGTAAATACTACAGGAAACTCATTTATGAAGAAAAAGGTTTCCTAAGGGTTTCTGAACTTCATTTAGGGAATGATAATATGTTTTTTTCCTATGCCTACAATTCCCAACACCCTATTTCATTCCATGTGCAAGGTTTCCCTATCTAAACACTATGTTGCACCTTGGGCAACTAAATCATCAAAATATTGTCATAAGAACCATTTCTCTTGCCTATCCTCCACTCCATTCATCCCATGACTTCATCCATAGCCTCCATAGCCCATATCCCTCCATTCCTGAACAAACTGAAGTAAGAAGAGGCAAGGAACAAACTGCTACATGTATCAGAGAGTTTCTTGTAAAAAATATGTGTGTGGTACAACAAGGCCAAAAGATGAAGAAAATTTGATGTAGATGACTCCAAGAGACCACTAGTAGACTCCAGAGGGACAAGAACACTAGCCATGGCATCTGAAGCCCTCCATGCAGTGCTTGTAAAATAAAGAAAACAAGAAAATGGTAAGCAGCTCACTCAGAAAAAGATGCTCACACCAAAAAAAAAGACACTGCAACTAAAAGACTCAGGTTGCCACCACCAACTCAAAATCCTTGCACCAACTCCTAAATCACCTCACCAACACCAGGTAAGCTCAGGTATGGCCTCTCACCCCTCGTTGTGCATCCATAATGGAGAAAATAGTTAAATGTCGAGATTTAGAGGTTTAAAAGGCAAAATGGTTGCCAGTTAACTTGGCCACCTTCGTAAAGTAAAATTGAAGGAAAATCGAAAGTGCATTTCACCTGGGAAAGTCAAATCGATTCTATTCAAGGTGGATGAGTACAAAGGTGATTGACCACGAGGTAAACAATGATTAACTGAAGTGAGGGCCAACGGTCTCTAAGAGGAAACTTGAGTTGAGTATGAGTCACCACAATGCTCCAAATTTGGTTAAAAATTCCAATAAAGGTAAGAGTTGTATCATTTCCAACATTAAGTTGAGCATTTCAAAGAGAAGCAAGTGTAAGAGAGTAGTGGGAGCCGTCAGAAGATCGGCATCGAATTTTGGGCTTGCATGTACCATCGTGCTACAAGAAATACTGTTTTGCTACAGGCAACTTCAACAACACACCAGCAGAGGCTTAGAGGGAAGCACATAGTTACCTGTGGGTGGATTGGCTTCCCAAAGCCTCCATATATAAAACCAAAATAGCAAAGTACCAAGGTAAGTGGATTGTCATCCTCCAACACTGAAATTCCTCCATGTACTTCACACTCAGCAAAAGTATATTTGATAGTTAAAGGGTAAAATAATTTTCTTGTGTTTTGCTTCAAGGCCTCCATATCCAAGAATTTCCTCTAAAAAAATCTCACCACCTTCATCTCACAACTTTAAAATGGGAGGGGGATTCAACAAGAAGGAGCCTACAGACATTAAGAGAATTAGGAAAAAAAAAAATCACACAGCAACTAAAAGACTCGGGTTGCCACCACCAGCTCCAGCTCCTGCAACACCTCACCAACACCAGGTAAGCTTAGGTATGGCCTATCACCCCTCGTTGTGCATACATAATGGAAAAAATATTTAAATTTCGAGATTTATAATTTTAAAAGGCAAAAAGGTGGCCAATTAACTTAGCCATCTTCATAAATTAAAATTGAAGGAAAAGTGAAAGTGCATGCCACCTGGGCAAGTCAAATCGAGTCAAGTGAGGGTGGATGAGTATGAAGGGGATTGATCATGAGTTCATTAATGATTAATTGAAGTGGGGGCCAATGTTCTCTAAGAAGAAACTTGAGTTGAGTTCGAGTAAACACAACGCTCCAAATTTGGTTAAAAATTCCAATTAAGGTAATATTTATCTCATTTCCACCACTTTGTTGAGCATTTCGAAGAGTAGCAAGTGCAGGAGAGCAGTGGAAGCCTTCAGAAGAGCAGCATCAAATTTTGGTCTTGCATGTATCATCATGCTATAGGAAACAATTTTTTTCTACATGCAACTTCAACAACACACCAGCAGAGTCTTAGAGGGCAGCACCGAGTTACCTGTGGGTGTATTGGCTTCCCAAAGCCTCCATATATCAAACCAAAATAGCAAAGGACCAAGGTAAGTGGATTTTTATCCTCCAGCACTTAAATTCCTCCATGTAATTCACACAGCAAAAGTATATTTGACAGTTAAAGGGTAAAATAATTTTCTTGTGTTTTGCTTCAAGGCCTCTATCTCCAAGACTTACCTCTAAAACCTCTCACCACCTTCATCTCACAGCATTAAAATGGGAGGGGGATTCAACAAGAGGGGGCCTATAGACATTAGGAGAATTAGGCAGCACCCTCAGGTTATGGAAATCTTCCAAAATCACCAATGGCTAGGGTTATTTGAGTTATTGAAAGGTTATGATGGTGAGATAGCTAAATAATTTGTAGTGGACCTACAGTCGCATTTAGAAGAAAGAGCCACCATTGTGATAAGAGGACTAGCCATCACTCTATCTCCTGAACTCATAAGCAGAGTTACCACCTTTCCCTTAGGAATCAAATGGTTCAAGGAAATAATGCCTAGCATTGTCGCGAAAATAATTTCTTCCTACCAGGAGAGAAGTATATTGAAGATAAAAATGGTGTGAGAAGAGAGAGCCTCCCATGCCACTGGGATGAAGTTTCCTTCCACATCATGAAATTCATATCTTCTAAAGTCAGATTGAGTGTGGTCTATGGGTATCATTTTAGGTTGTTAAATGAACTTAGGTTCCAAGGAGAGCTTCCACTCGAACAGAGATTAAGTGTCCCTCACTTCCTCCTAAACTCCATAAATGATAGGAGCCATAAACTGAGACAAAGGAAATATCATCACTTAGCTCATCATGGCTTGATAAAATTAATTTTAAATGATGCTTTGAGAATGCTAAACCTACATGTATGCTGATCCTCTTTTATATGCATGGATAGGGAATCCTTTATGTCTACCCAAAGAGGGAAAACCTCTACTTCTAGCCCTAGAGAAGAATAATTAGAAGAGGAGGAAGAAGAAGAGGAAGAAGAGGTATAAAACAAAGAGGAAAAGGAAGATATGTAAATTGAGACACAATACATAGATACAATAGTAAGAGAGCAAGAAGAAGCTGAAAGGAAGGAGGAAGTAAAGACTGAGGAAAAACAAGATATGGACCCTATATTAAGCCATGAAACCTCCACTCAAGACACAAGCATGTCACCTAACATCACAGAACAAGAGGTAGCTGCCACTTTAACTAATTTTAGCACACATATTAAAACAAAAAGAAAGAGGTAGACACCTATCTACTTCAGAACTAGGATGAGTCAAAGGGTGAGACAGGGAAAGCCACAAACTCCCATCAAGAGCCCTATCACCATTGAAGAATCACCATAGAAGGAGTAAGAAATCAGATTAGAGGAAGGAAGGGTATAAGAAGACACTTCACCCATAAGGACACCTGTAACATATATCAGAATACATTCAGCCAGATTAGCAACCCACACACCGCATGCAACCTCCACGGACCCTCCAAGGAGTAAAAAGAGTGAAAATCAAGAAGAAGGGAGTCTTTAGCAAGAAAAATAGATTTTTCTGTAGGAAACTCTATTTTTTCTACAGGAAACTCCAGCCAGCATATATTTGAAGAAAAAGGCCTTGGTTGAGAAGAAAAAGACATCCATAGGAGTGCAAGAGATAAATTAAGCTGAGGGAAAGACACAAGAGGAAATACATGATGAAAAAGAGGGAGGAAAAGATAATAAAGAAGAGGCCACCTAGCCAAAATCAAATCCCAAAGATGTTTCAATGGTGCCAAACCCTAGCCCTCAACCCAATATCAGCTCTTACTACACCTACATTGAGGGGGGTAGATTAATTCCTCAAAAATTCACAATTCCTTTGTTTTAACAGTTGGAGGAAGAGAGGGCACGCACTCATCATTGGATGAAGCTTGCCACATCTAAACGAGTGTATGATATAGGGGTTATGGAAGGAAAATTAGTTGAATTGGGAAAATATATATCTGATGTGAGGCTCAGAGAGTCGTTTTTGAAGGAGAAGATTCAGAAAGCACAGGCAAAGAATGTAGCACTACAAGAGAAGCTTCAACAAAATGGTAAACAAGTGACCACCATGGAAAACTTGTGCATGGAGGAAAATCAACATAGGTATCCTTGATATTCATATGCATTTTACCTTAAGGAGCAGTGGCTCCTCTTTCAAATCAAAAATTTAGCCTCCCATGGATCCTTTCCTTTCCAAAATTGTAGAAAGTTCATTCATTTATGCAATCAAGCTAGCATGGCTGACAGGGAAAAAATCACAGAGTTTTATATGCATAGCCTTGTGTTAACATATTTAAATATTTTGGACCCCAATCCTAGGAATGGGGATATGCAATTAATTTCCTTAGCAGCATGGATGGTAAATGAGGAGACAAGAGCACAAGATATGAGGAGGGTTATGAGAAGAGAAAACAAAGAACCCTTACACATTAGGGAAGAATTGTTCAGACCTAGAGGAGTCATCAATAAGCATCTGAAGATTGAAAGGGATCTTGAACTAGCTAAAAGATACCTCCATACACAAGCTCAATAAATAGCCCACTTTGATGATGTTTCTATGTTGTTGGGATATGAGTGCATTATGGCTTGCCAGACAAGATGGAACGGCCTCCCTCACGGCCTTAGAAACATGGAGTACCATACACCAAAAATATTAAGAGGTGCCTTGGAAAGGGCACCATTGTACAAGAGGGCCATGCAGGACAAAAAGATTAAGTGGCTTAGTTTAAAGCTCAGTACACCCTTGCTTTTGGGGCTAAGTGATGGGAAGTAATAAGATGAATAGAACAAAGAATGGGAAGAAGTTGAAAATAATGATGGGTTTTACCTTCCTGAGGGGACTCCCACACTTCTTCTTTGGGAATTCAGAGGGTCCATCAAGGCCTTAAAGCAAATGTAGAAGGAGGATTAGTTGCTCAAAGGATGAGAAAACATTTAGTAGGGGGGTGATGATGAGTTCCATCATTAGGTACATTTGGATGGGTTAATGGTCACCTTTTTTCCTTATTAAGCCTCTTTTTCTTGCATTTTAATTATATTATTGTCTTATGATGCTAGTGTAGGAGGTGATTGAGGCTTAACATACTTTCAGTGCCTAACATAAGATTAAATGCAGGAAAATCATGAAGATATGGCATTTTTGTGGAGATTTTTTCATAAATACTCAGAGTAGACAACAAGGAGAGATTCGAGGGGGTTGTCCACCCTCCTTAACTCCCAAAGGAAGCCAAGGGATCCTCGAGATTCCCTCCAAAGGATCGAAATTAAAGGCAGCCAAGAAAACTCAAGACCAAGTGCACTCAAGCCATACTCCACTTGGAGTCAAGTGAACTCATCACCTATTTTCTAGGGAGTTTTTGGCAGCTACCCTTTAGGTTAAATAGAGTTGAGAAAGATCTCATTAGGGGATTCGAATTTTGGAGAAATCCATTAGGTTCTTTGCTCTTGTAATCATTTTTTCAAGACTTTTATATTGATGTAATGAGATTATCTTTTGAAATGAAATGAGTATTCGGACTTTGCCTTACTGATCTAGTTCTAGAGAGCTAGGCTTGTGGGTTAGGGCCCAATCCATTGCCTTAGCCTCTCTTATGTAATCATTCTTTACTTTCATGTCATTCAACTAGTTTTTCTTATGAATAGTTAGCTAGTTTTTTGGCATTTTCATTTACTATTTTAGTTTGCTTCCATTTGTCTTTTGTTGTAGACTTAGTCTCCTTACATGAGTGGTATAATAGGTGATAACTCCATAAATTTTTAATTCAAGCCTCCCCCTCTCATCTCTATCAATAGAGCTTGAGGAGGGTAGACATTTCCCAAAGACCAAAAATTTCTTTTTATTTTATGATTTCTTGGAATAGATGAGATTAGTTGTTCTAATTCCAGAACGTGTTCAGTTTGATGTGGTAGATCTTTGTTTTTAGATTAGGATAGATTTCCTTTACAAATTAAAGTCATATTTTCCATTGTCTTTATCATTAATTTTCCCATATTTATTTCATGAATAGGTATTTTGATTGCAGGTACAGGTAGCATAGCCAAGGATAATTTCACCAACACCTCCAGCTTAATCTCGCATCTTCCTTCAGCCCTCTGTTCATCAAAATCACCATCAGCCCTGTTTTCAGATTTTCCATCCCTGCACCATGAGAAAACCCTAGGGATGAAATACAGGCCTCCCAAGAGACCCTCAGCTTATCCAAGGGGTGTTCCACCTCCTACTCATCCTCACCCACCTTCACACCACCTACCCTACCCTTTCTCCACCTCTTTTTTGCCTCGGGTTTCCCTTAGCCTATTTCATGTAGCACTACAGGAAACCTGTAGCTGCACTTGAAACAATGTCTGTAGGCTCATCCTTAATCCTATATACCACCATTTCCATATTCTAAACCTGAAAAAACCACTCATACTCCTCCAACCTTGCCCCCATGTGTTCAAGCCTTCCATCAGCCACCTTAGCACTTTCTTCTCCTAGCTGAAAAACAACACATTTTTTAGCATATTTAGGTCATGAATAGTTGCATAAATAAAATAAGGATAGATAGAGCATAGGGTAAGTAGACCGGGTTTAGCCATTTGGCCTAGGTAAGTGTGATTGTATTGGTTTCTTTTATGTCATTTCAATTCAGCAGTTTACTTCATGCAAGGTACCTAGGTTTCTTTTACAATTCTTATCATAGTATAATAAGTAGATTTGTTTCTTTGCAGAAGAGTTAGATGTACTTGGTTACTATGGTATAATTCTTTACTTATTTATAGTGCCATGGCTTTGAATCATTTGTAGCCCTAGGCCTAATTCCAGAAGTGTGACAAACTTCACCTAAAAACCCTAGAAGTAGCACCCTTTCATAGAGCTCAGAACAGGATGACATGAATAGAATGCATCTTTTGTGTATATAGCATTGTTACCTAAAATTTTGTATGAACCCTGGGTTGATAAAGTAAATTAGAGCAGCCTCTGGGAGTTCCAGCATTCTTGGTGCAATACTAGGGCTCACCACTCTCTTCGACTACTGGAAGTCACTTCTTAGCATCCCATAATGTTTATCTTATCGTTCTAGTTCCAACGAGCTATTATGCAGGTGTTTCATAAAATAATATTCATGGAACACCACTTTGATTGTAATTAATTAAGTTAGGCCCCATAATAATGCTATTTTTTGAAAGTTGTTGAAATGTAATGGAATGAAAATCAAGTTGTGCATATGATGGATTAGACCAAGTGAATGCCATTGGATCTAATAAAAACTCCTCAAAACTCCCTTAGTACCCTTGATTATTTAATCCTAATCTTACGGCCTAGCCATCACATATCCTAGAAACCCATCCTAGTTGTACTATAGAGGAAAATTAAAATGGGGACATGACAAATCCTCCCGCCCCAAAATTTCATTCCCTCAAACAATCGACACATGTCCACTGTAGAGACATATGTTGTAGAAATTTGAATAACTGATATGTTATCCATCGAGATTCTCCTGATCACACACTATTTTATCTTCATGCACAATATAGAATCTCTTCTACCATTGATCATCACATGCGGAAATAAAATCAATTGCATGCACTCATTAAAGCCATAAAAATTCACACATATGAACACAGTATGTAATGGGAAAGCTTAAAGCTGAAAACCCCCAACTATCTATATATTATATATGTCATATAGATCATGTAACAATCATTATACAAAGCTCCTCACAAGCTCTCAGTATAATCTCCACTTGCTACACACTAATCAAGCTAGATCTTGAAAAACACATGCTCCAATCTCTGCCACTTGATAGCCTGCCTCTACTGTGCAATCCCTGCTGAAGAATGCCTCTTGATGAGAATTGATTACCCCAGCCTTGCTCACGCAGTCTTTATAGGCATCTCTACTGAGTGTTGGATGCAAACCATGCATCACTTATAGTCACAACTGATAGTCACACTTTCCCTTTCACCTATCTTTGCATTGGTCTCCACTGAAACTGTCCATGCACTGAAGTTAACTGATGTATTCTTTAGTTGATTAATGAGTTTATAATTAGTGAATTAATTAATAATTAATTCACACCACTCTCACTAATTGTATCAATCAGTTAAACTGAATACAAATAGCTCAACTATGTTTAGATTAGTTAAACTGAATACAACTCCACTAACTTCCTCAATCAACTCCACCAAACTCTGTCACATGAGTTCTAACTGAAGTATCCATGCAATAGCTCCACTTAACCCTTAGGAATAGCGTAATTCCTTCTGTCAGCTCCTGTGCCACATCTGTGCACTTAACCGAAGTGCTCCAAGAGAATAAGATAATGTTTATAGTCCAAATATTATTAAGAGCTAATAATATTCGACATATCTATTTTTAGACTGGCAATCTAAAAATAGATTCCGCCCAATATGTCTAAAAATAGAAGTCCATCTATTTTTCCATCTTGACCAACCATCCACAAATAGCATCCTGCAACTCATAGAATATGATCGACATGTCTAAAAATAGACATAGTCTAAAAATAGACTTTGCGACAAAAAATCACCTGTGTGGCCCCCACCTAGTTTTCGTGATCACTTTCCAACTAGGATCAGGAATGATGTTTCAGGATGCCTCCTTCACTGTTTCTTGTTGCAATATTCAACATATGTAAAATGATACCAGGATCCCATATGAACCACTAGTCCACATCATTCCTCCAAGCAATCAAAAGATGAATGGATCCCTCAATACCTAAATCCTAAGCCCATCTCTAACTCATCTTGCTACTAGTAGATCCACCTAGATCCAAATTCCAACATGGTCAATAATCACCTAAATCCCATGGCGCCGATTGTGCTTTTTTCCTTGCCATAGATGCTACTTCATCAGTAGAATACTAGCTCATCACTTCTCTCCAGTCCAACCCTTCGCATAGACCAAGGTCAACCCCCATTATGCTTATGATTTGAAGGAATGTTGATGGAAGACCAAACTATGCCCTGATTCCAACTAGGGCATGTAGTGTCTCCTATCTCTAAGGTCCCTTGTTATACCAGGCTCCTCACTAATAATGACACTCCATTAATAAGATACCAACACATGATATCCTACCAATCTACCCCATGGAAAGAATCGAATGCATGGACACCTATGTAGGGAACAAACCTATTATGTTGTAGTTGTTCCATGCTCAACTCACATTGCTTTGTTTGGTCCATCAACAAGATAATTCCAATAAATCTCACCCTTCTCCCTATAATAGAAAAAATTAGGCAAGATATGTTGCAAGCCCTATCTATGTACTCCTGGAGAGGGTTGTTGCTTGAAAAATGGTGTAGCTTTGCTGACTTTCATTACATTTATTTGTACCTAATTAATGGGTAGACCCAAATATGTATACACCACCATCTCACTCTAATGACATGGAACTCCATGCTCCTCGAGTCTACCACCTTGTTGATTATATGTGAAATATCAACTCAATTTCTCTAGCCATCCAACCCCCAATGGAATGATCGAATCCATGTATAACCATACACACAACAACCTCAAATGTGAATGTTGTGCCCTGCACAACTCATCTCATCTCATCTCATTGTCCTGATCAACACGTAAGATCTAACTAGGTGACTCTACCTCTCTCCAATGTGTAGAGGTAACCTAACAATGCTATTAAACCCACCTATGTATTCATGAATATGGTTGCTTTGACACTCCATTGTGTACTTCTATATTTGTACCATTATGGAATCCAATCATTCCCCAATGTGAGTCAAGTTTGTTATTGACTCGGAAAAAAATTCCCTCATGCCATCCAGCTCCTTGTTTTGTGACAGAATGGTATCTCAAAGTGTCTTCGCCTTCTTTCTTAATGCTAGAAGGTCGACCTGGAATTGATGGAATTGTTTTGGGAGACTAACATCAGTAGAATCAGGCATAGATTTGGGTACCTTTGTGTCTCCTAGCACTTCATCAACATTGGATGTGCCTCTCGACACCTCATCAATGGATGGCCCTATGAGTGTATTCTCAATTGTATCCACCAATATGTAAAGTGGGGCTATCAAAGGAATCTTCAACAAGGTTGACTCCTGCACCACACAAAGTGTATCTACATGATCCTAATCAATGGATGTTCATCCTCATCTATCATGGGCTCAACATGAACCTTCAACTGGCTCTCCATAAATGGCTCATCATGCATATTGTGCATATCATCCTCCTTCACTAGCTCATGCTACACCATATGTTGCTCATGTTGAATCATGACTAGTGACTCCTCACCCTAAATGTCTCCCATAGGGTCCACTGACTACTCAATATATACAAGGGAATATAAATTTGGCTTGTTTTCAACAACTCCACATGACCGTTTATGCTCCTCATAGGCATCCTCATATGAACCCATGAAATAATCCAAAGAAGAATCCTCATCCTGAAAGTCAAAAGGAATATCCTCCTGCTCTACCTTTATCGCCTCCTCTACATCACTCAAGCATGAGTAGTCAGATCCCCAAGGTTCCTTGCATATGAAGCAAATAACCTTTCTCCTTAGCTCATTTTTGTTGCATGGTTGGTCACCACCATTCCTCCACAACTCCCCCTAGGTTAATTGTCTCATGAATAGACCAATGTTATGTTTAACCAACCTTTCAACTAATTCATAAGCAACTAGTGCGACAGATTGTTCCTTCCTCCAAATGGCCAACAATATATACTGCAACATCTTGTAAAATTAATCATGGTTACCCATTTCTCCATCCATGATTTCTAAGATCTTGAGCCTCTTCTCAATGGAAAGACCCAAGATGTTACATAGATCCTAAATATTATCTTCTATTAGCTGGAATTTTTTTCTCATAATCTCATCATTATAGGGAAGCATAGGTGAATTTATTCTAATAATATCACTATGACATGAGGGTACTATAATTCTAACCCTTTCACAAGGGTGCTCCAAGAATCTTGACTAAATCAAAGTAAACATTTTTGGTTTGAGTGCCCAATTTAGGAGCCTCAAATCTTATTGCCTTACTTTAGAAATGTGAGAATATAGCTCTCTAGACTGAGGAGAGTTTTTCTTGTCATTTTAGGTTCTTCAAATCATATCCAAGTGCAAACATCTAATTCCCTACCTCCCACTCCTTCTACAAATCCATTATTTTCCCAGTTGTATGATAGCATGCACCTCCTTTGAAATGGTCCTATTGTTTTCTCTTTGATCCAAGGAAGAATTATAGCCCCAAACACCAATTGTAAGTGATTTCTCAAAATTTTTCTAGTATCAGCTTCTTTCGAAGTCATTAAAGGTTTTTTTTGAGATTTTCAAAAGTCTCCTCAAGTCCCATCATTTTGCAGCAAGGGTGACATTGTTGTACAAAATTTGACTCAACCTCTACTCAAATTTACATGGCATCAATAATAAAAATACCAATACTATGATTATAAAACGTGCATAGTAGTGCAGGGCTTCTACAACATACCAATATAATCATTCAGCTATCACATGCAACTTCACAATACTATGCCTCAATAGATAAACTGGCTCTTGCAAATAAATTAGGCTCCGGTCTAGCAAATAAACTAGGCTCCAATAAATAAATTGGGCTCAAGAAAAATAATTCCATCACAACAAGATGAATTTGTCCCGACAAAATAACTTCGACCCTACAAGAGAAATTTGGCACAACAAGAAAAATTTGTCCCAACAAAAAAAAATTGGCCCAACAAAATAGCCCAAATAATTAATTCGCACTGCCCAGAAATTATGTTGCTATTGTTGAAGATGAAATAGTTTTTTTTCCCTCGACACTACTCCAAAAATTCTGAGAAATTAATTTGAGCCTCCTCACACCAATCCAATAAAAATCCAATCATTGTTTGGCTTAACTCCATGCCAAGATCAAACCCACCAATAAACACAATGTGTAAGCAATGTTAATTTAGCACCAAAATCCTATCTGGAAAATTCTAAATTTTGACCATGGAATTCTGTCACAAAACCTAGAAAACCCCAGAAAAATCTTGGTTAGATTATAGAAGATACCAAAAACCCAAATTTATTGTGAGTTTCATATTCTACCCAGCCCTGGACATTTCTTCAAATATGATAAATTTGTACCACAATGCTCGTACACTTCAATCCAGAAAATTCACTGTAAAATCTTCAGCTAAATTGAGAGAAATATCTTGCAAAACTCCATAGAATAAATTTCGCTAATGACAGATAAATTGAGACCAAAAAATAAACTCAACACCAATAGATAATCTAGCTCTCACAAATAAACTAGGCTTTGGAAAATAAATTGGACTCCAGTAATCAAACTCAACCCAACAAATAATTTCAGCCCATCAAGAGAAATGCGACACAGTAGAATAATTTTGGCCCCACAAGATAAATTTGGTCGAGAAAATTAATCTCATATTAACAGAATAATTTCAGCCCTGTAGTAAATTTGGTCCGATGATTTTTATTTTTTTTACACACCTGCAATAATTAATTTTAGAATGAATTCCTAACGCAAGTGTACGAAAAGAAATCACTTCACCTGCACATGACAAGAAACCCTAACAACAAAGATGTTTGTATAAATTCCTTAGGTCTGCAACATACAGTCGAAAAAAATGCAACAGAAACCCATATCTTTGCAGTAAAAACAGCTAAATAGTAAAATGAAATAAGAGTTTCTCTAAATATCTAATGGACAGTACAAGATATATAAATAATTTTATATTATTTTAACACATGTGAAGGGAACAAAGAATGATGTTACCAGTCCCCCTCAATGAGATGGCTTCTTGGCTGTCCTCAACGCTTCATATCCAAAGTTTCTCTCTCTCAATGGTGTAGAAAACCCAAGACGTGTTGAAATCAATGGGATCTCAAGAAGCAAAAAAGTAATAAAAGTGATCAAAGTATGAAAATGATAAAAGGATCAAAGTTAGACCATTATAAAAGGATCAAAGGTAAAAAATGAATGGAAAATCCTCATATTTATAAAAAAATATTGAGTTATCCTTGATAATGGTGCATAAAAAAATATTATTAACCAAGATCTAGATCTAACTGCTTGGAATATTTTATTATATTTTGTTGGAGGGAAAATCAATTTAAAATAGTTAAATCCCTTTATTTAGAAATAATAAACAAATAAATGATTTATTTATCATTTCAAGGATGGGGTTAAGGAATAATTTAACAAATAATGATTTATTTTATTATTCCTAAATGATTCAGTCAAATTTAACAAGGAATATTAATTAAATAATGATTTAATTAATTATTCCTAGTGAATAAAAAGATAAATAATTATTTTTCTAATTGTTTTTCATTAATTGGGTTAAATATGACCAGGAATACTATTTAAACAGTGGTTTAATTATTTATTCTTAGAGAAAAATCAAATAAATAAGGATTTATTTAATTATTCCTCATGGGGTTTCCTGTTTGGACCAGAAATAACTTAATAAACTATGGTTTATTAAATTATTTCTTATAGTAAAAGCAATTTTACTATGGTAAAATTGGTCTTACATGGTGTATTTCGATCCATCTAATTGTAAATGGTTAGATGACCAAAAAATGGTTTAACATATTGCCCCCAACATGCGAGCGTTATGAGCTAATCATATGACTGAAGTACATTGTAAGAACACAATCATTAGACACCGAAGGGGAGTCGTAGAGAGAGAGATACATAGATGGAGTGAAGAGAGAGAGGACAATAACCTGAGGGGGAAAGACATACAAATGAGATAAGTCTCCTTTAATGTTTGGGTACCTATTCTCAGTGAGGCGTGGGAGGCATACCTATGCCTGTCGAGATGAAAAATTACAAAGAATAATGGTGCGCCCAATAAAATGAGATTGGGATATAAAGTACATGATATGCTCGCATAAAATGGACCAGACAAAAATATAATGGATCTCACAAACATATTGCACCTGGGAGAACATCCAAGACTGAATACAATAATATCTGAGTACATGAGATATAATAACAACCAAATAAGCCCTGATAAACAGGAAAGGACTCTGAAAATGTGAATGGATCATTTAAGTGATACATACATGCTATAGGCATTGCAAGCGACTGGAACCAAACCCATAAAATTTGCGGAGCTGCATCTGAGGGTGTAGCATAAAATGAGGTCATACGGGCATGTGTGGGGCTACCTGAAGGGCCACTCCCTCATGAGGTTTGAAACATCTCACACACACCCGGGAATCACTAGATAAATTTGTTGGATGACTGAACTATGAAGTATACGAATCTCGATCATGCTAAAGTGGAGCAGATGAGAAACAATTAAGTCAAAGGGAAATAAGGAGTCCCTTTGCCTAATCTGAGGCACCGAACAATAATGGAAGCTGGAACCAAGATACACTGCCCTCTAGACATGTCTTCTGGAATGAATGCGTTGATGTCAACAGAAGGAGGTCCACCATAGGTGAGGCAATGAGGGTCTTCAACTAAGTCATGAAAGATAATAGTAGAGCGACTCATGGACTGACACCAGGGATAATGATGGAATTGGGATATTGAGTAGCAAATGGATGACTTCCCTTTTTAGAGCATATAAAAAATGGATGCCCTAGCAATGACTAACTCGACTCCTGAGGGGATGGGGGACAGTGGGACTGGAGGCCAAAATGGCCTACACGAGAGAGGGACAAGGAGTGAATGGATGGAATACATTAACAGGAGGAAACGGGACTCGAGACTGACTCCTTGAATGTGATGATGACTCAAATCGGATGCTCTAATCAAGGGTGACTCGATGATGATGATGCCACACAGAATAGGCATGGTGGGGACCGTAAAAACATGAGCAAAAGATGGTTACTCCTAACAAAAATCGACACACGTGTTGAAAAGTATCAAGGCTAAGTGGTGCCCCAAGTACAAGTGGCGTAGGTGCAGAAATTTGATTTTGAGAGGCAGCGAAGTGACCCTTCTTGGAAAAACGACTTCTGGATTAAGTATCAAATCACCAAAAAAAAAAGGATACCCATTTTAGAGCTCGATGAGAGCTTTCCAATAGTGTTGATGGTTCTTCAAACAGAGCTACGGTTTGGTCGCAATTGGAAGAAGAAAAAATAGGGTTTCTCTTTTAACAGAGCGCTTTCCCTCCAATTTGGTTCATTTGCTAGTGGAGTTGTGGTGAATGTGGAGAGGAGGAGAAGGCCCTAAATCTTGCGGCGTTCATAGTGGACAAACTAAATTTTGGAATTGAGATCCATCAGTTGTAGATAGGTGGCCTAACCTTACTCTTCAGTTTCAGTGGTTTAGAATTTCAGATTAGGTACCCAGAGCCTGGGAACAACACTCTGACCCTCCTCATGGCCGGCTCGCACTTCCTTGGGACTGTTCTGTGAATTGAGTTGTAATTTTCAGAGGGAAAAACTATGACCTCACAGGGACAAAGCTGGAAAAGTGCAAGCTGCAAAAAAGTTGGGTTTTGTCATGTTTTTTACTAGGAGATGGGGCTTGATGTTTTTTATGCAATTTTTCTTCCTGTGACTAACAAATTGTTGGGTTTGTTCAGGTATGGCAGAGTTAAATATCAACTAGAGAGAAATATATTTGGATGCGCTTCGTTCTAAGATCCAGGGGGATCAGGTGGTCAGAGGCACACTAGCGAGATATGGGGTTCTCAAGTTGGTTGAGAACCTGTTGATGAGGGCAGGGGAGTCCCTGCTATCTAGGATAGTGAGCTATTGGGACCCAGACCTAGAGGTCTTTATCATGTAGGGGCACTTGATCGAGCTAACTATTCAATACACCTATTTCCTAACCGGTCTCCTGCCACTGGGGGTGGTGGGAAATATCCAGCAGTATTACCGCGGGGGCGGAGTATATCTAATTTCATGGAATGCCATTGTTGACCAGATGTCCATGTCAATGGCATGGCTATACTGATCAGATATCTAGATAGGCTAGAGACTTGGGCTATCACCGCAGTAGTCATTAGGGTAAATTTGAGGTCTAATATGGGCCTCCTAAGAAAGTATAAAATAATAGTGGATATAATAATACAAGATTTGATTACATCATCAAATTTAAGAGGAAAAAAAGGGAAAACTATTTTTCCAACTCGTATTTTCAACTTATCTCCTTATGGGTTTACTCAAATTTCAAGAAGAAATGCTCGTTGGATGTAAAATTTGATTTTTTATCCAATGAGTACCCATGTTGCATACTTTCGATGGACCTTGCTACACGAAAAATGATAAATACATGAAAAATGTGATTGTAAACATGTTTTTTGATGTATTTCTCATTTTTCGTGTAGTGGGGTCTATTGAAAGTATGCAACATGGGTACTCCTTGAATTAGGAATTAACTTTTTCATCCAACGAGTACTCTCACCCAAAATTTGAGTAAAACCTTAAGGAGATAAGTTGAAAATATGAGTTGAAAAACTAGTTTTATTATTTTATTATTTTTTAATATTTTTACTTTTTTACTCCAAAAATGGTGAATCATCCACCATGGTTGACATCATCATCTTGAATCCTATTGGTTCTTATAAATTTTATTTTTGTTGTAGATTTTTCTTAGGAGGCCCATTTTAGACCTCAAAAATCCACTAATGGTTGTGGATCTTAGGCAACTAGGCCTTCCACCACATCATCGAGGGGTAGATGATGTTGGTTTAGAGTGTGTTGAGAAGGACCTACTATAGGTGGGCCCAAATGATGCTTTCATCGTTGAAACAACAATTGTCACTATGTAAGTGACAAGTGAACCATGATTTTGATTTTGGTACAGTGTTATGCTCGTTCCTCTTCGAGAAGATCCCTACACTTCGACATCATGTGCAAATCCAGGATGGGGGCCCGCGAGAACCCAGAATGTGTCACTGGGTGTAGCGACTATAGAGAGGAGGAGGCGGGGGGGTCGTTTGAGTGTTCTAACCTGAGTTCTTCGCACATTGGTACCTGATGTCATTGTATATAGAAGACTATCTATACAGTGGGATTAACTATCAGGGGGACCTAGACTTGCCACTTCTACCCGATCGAGCATGGGGACCAGATGGTAAGTGAAATTTTTTTATATTTTATGGTGCATTTAAAGTTTCAAAATTATGTATGTGGTACTAACTGGTTACTTTTGGTATGAAAATATAGCACTGGTGAAACCGGCTGGGTATATGGGATGACCCACAGCGCCAGGGGTTGTAGAGCCTAGCACAGCTAGAGGAGCTGATAGAGCGGATTTAGAGGCACTATTAGAGCATTTCGTCGTAGATGAGATTTTTTTATGACTAGGGTATGAAAGCACGGCTAGCATGATCTGGATGACCGCTACATTGAGGCATTTTTCGGGCTATCCTCGGAGTGCCAAGGGGTCATGCGACGCATGGCGATGGTCGAGCAGGGTATGTGGGATCTGCGGGCTGCAGAAGTCGAGCCATTGGCTCGGGACCCTCCAGACAGTGATTAGATGTAGGGGCCTGTGGTGCCCCCTGTTTTGATTTTTGTAACATGCTATGGGAATCTTGGATGTATTAGAGTAGAGGACTCCAAAACATTTACGATTTTGTGGACACATATTATGGATATGCATATTTTTATATGTGATGAGTATATGGTTCACCATTTTTTTATGATTATTTTCTTGTGTTAAATGCATTTGATAAGTTCCAATCAAGAATATTGTTTGCAATTATATCTACATAGTGATTTTTTGCTCTAGGTACATGAATGAATGTAATGGTTTCAAATTCACGCACTAAGAACTTCACTCGTAAATATCTTCTAAAAAGGACATGGTTATTCACACGATACACGCCATTCAATTCCATGACAAGAAGCGGGGAATATAAACGAACATGAAGATGAAGGATGCGATGTTCAAGGGCATCGACTAACAAACCTATCACTGCATCATATTCATCATGATTATTGGTGGTAGATCCAATGCATACATCATTGGAGAGGACTAATGAAAGCATGGGGATAAAAATGGCCTAGGTTGTCGAGGCTAGATTCCTCAAGTAGCGACTTGCACCGTCGGCATAGCCGATACACAGTGTGGATGATGAATCCATTTGAAAAGCACCACAAGACAACAAATGAGATGATGAACAATGCAAGCTACCTAAATGCATGACAGAAATAAAACATGCATCTTGATGAGAGATGTTAGAGGTAAATTTTCTTAAGAAAGAGTGCATTGTGAGGGTTAGGAAGGAGTTTGCCTTCGAAATCCTATAGAAGGTATGCCCCTTTACCCAAATCCTTACTAATGATGTAAGTTCCTAGCCATAATGAGTCGAACTTCCCATGACCAAGGACATCGTGAGCCTGGTCATACATTAGAACAAGATCGCCTTTGTGAAAGGTATGAGGGTGGAATTTTCAGTCATATTGAGCTTTGGTGCGCTTCTTTGTTGGTTCAATGGTCTGTAAGGAAACACAACGGTCTTTAGAAGCATGCTCAAGCATGATAATTATTTGTTCTAAAGGTTGGGTGTTAGGGAAAACTTCGAAGGCTAAGTGAAGGGAGGCGATTTCACAATCTATCAGTAAGACTGCTTCCTCACCAAAAAAAAGGTGGAAAGGAGTAAACCTGGTGGATGTTTTAACAGAAGTTCTATAGGCCCACAAAGCAGGGAAGAGCATTAGGTGCCACTTGGTTTGTGCTTTTTCACTGTTCGTTGAAGCATAGTTTTATTTTATTGACCGCTTCAACTTGACCATTACCTTGGGGGTAATCGGATGATTAATATTGGTGCTCAAAGCCCAAAAGCAAGGATATCTCACGCCATATCTCATCTTCAAAATGTCATCTATGGTCAAATACCAATTGTTTTGGAACCCCAAATCGAGCAATAACATGGTTAAAGAAAAAGAGAGCTACGATTGTTGTCATGTTATTGAATGTTGGCATAGCCTCAGCCCATTTGGTGAAATAGTTAACTGCCATAATGATATATTTGTGGTTACCAGTAGATGGAGTTCGACACTCCATAAATTGAATGGCCCACTTGCATAAGGGACCATCCGAGATGACAGGATGGAGGGGAGTAGGAGGGGCTCGCGCCTTTGGAGAGAAAAGTTGGCAATTGGAACAGTGTTTGACTTCTTCAATGCAATCACCGAAGAGAGAAGGCCAAAAATACCCAGAAGGCATGACTTTTTGGGAGGTAGCCAAATTGGAGAGGTGGAAACCACAAGCGTCACTATGGTAGGCATTAAGGACTTGTTCAGCTTCAGCATGCATGAGACAACAATGGAGGATAGAATCAACACCGCAAGGATAGAGATCATCACCAATGAGAAGATAGTGGGGGACTTGGTTTCGTATATGTCGTCGAGCAACACGATCAAGATGGGAAGCGGAATTTTGGGTTTTCATGTAGGTAAGGATGTCGCCATACCATGGGTCATTGGAAGTAATTCCAAACAATTTTTCATCTGGTAAATCATCATTAATCGATGGATCTTTTGTACCAGTAGGCAATTAAGAAATTAGCTCAACAAGGGTTGAAACTTTCTTACTCTTAGGTGTGACAAATTTGAGATCGAATTCCTGAAGGATAACTATCCAATGGGCGTACTTCCCATTGATGATTCGTCTACTCAATAGGAAATCCATAGGGTTGGAATTTTTCACAACCTTGGTGGAACGTGTAATGATATAATCATGCAGTTTCTTGACCGAGAACACAATGGCCAGCACCAAATTCTCTTCATGCGAGAAGGGCACAAGGGGACCCATAAGGTTCTTACTAACATAATAGATAAAATGTTCATTTTTGGTGTCATCTTCCTATATAAGGACCCCAGCGACGAATGGGTGGAGCCTGAGATGTACAAGATGAAATCTCTCTCAAAGTTAGGAGGACTAATCAAGGGAGTGGAAGTGAGAGCATGTTTCAGGGCATCAAAATATTGTTGAGCATGGTCATCCCAAAAGAATGGAATGTTATATGGAAAGAGTCTTAGCTTAAACCCATGTGTGGTGGTGGCATAGTCAGGGACAAACCGACGAAGGAAATTGGCTTTGCCTTGGAGGATTTGTAACTAGCGCAAGGTACGAGGAATAGGCAGCTCAAGGATGGATTGAACTTTGAGGCGATCAAGCATTATACCATCTTTGGACACAATGAAGCCCAATAGATGGCCGGTAGGGATTGAAAAGACACAATTCAATGATTTTAGGAAAATATTATACTTGCGACATTGGAGAAAGACGATACGCAAATAATGGAGGTGTTGCAACTGATGCCTCGAACGAGTAGTAATTTCATCAAGGTAGGCAAGGATAATATGAGCTAGGTCATGGAAATAGTATGACATGGCCCACTGAAAAGTGGTTTTGGCATTCTTTAGGCCAAACACCAAGACCCTATAAGCGAAATTTCCCCATGGACTAATGAAAGTTGTTTTTAGCTGATCAGCACAGCGGATAACTATTTGGTTGTATCTGGAGAAACCATCCATGAAGGATAGAACCTCATGCCCTACACACTCATCTATGATCTGGTCATTCAACGGTGTGGGGAAGTTGTCTTTGGGACAAGCTTTGTTCAGGTCACAAAAGTCAGTCTAGACACGAATTTTTCCATGTTTCTTGAGAACAAGAACTGGGTTAGAGACCCAGGTGGTGTATTCAATGGGATAGATAAAACCAGCCTACTTGAGTTTACGATTTTGGCTTTGATAGCCTCTCGCCTGGAAGGATTAATGGGTCTCAAATTTTCAAGGACAGGATTGGCATCGGGCCATGTATCGATATGGTGTTCGACAATGGCAAGATTAAGTTTGGGCATCTCTAAATAGGACTAGGCGAAAACATCACGGAATTCATTGAATAACTTAGTGTAAGCCTCAATTTCTTCTGAGGTGCATTGTGCCCCCAAGGCGATGTTTTCTTCTATCCCTGGTTTACCGAAAATGTTGATTTTAATGGTAGAAGATATATTGGACATATTTCCTTCTTCGAAAGCATCGGGTACAAGAATGGGATTTCTAAACCAATCAACCTCATCAGGGATGAAGTCTTTAGACTCCACAACATACTGGTCATGGGACTGATGTGGAAGTAAATACACATGGTTGTGCATATCATCCCAAGGAAATTCAAGGGAGGTCATTGCTTCCATAATGTATTCATAAAAATGAAAGATGGGAGGACTGGGAGAAGAAAGACCACATGACACGGCGGGGCTACCTAACACATCATCATGAGAGATATGGATCACATACACATCGATACGGAGGGTAGAAAAAGAGCTAGTAGATGAAACATCTACCGATGTTGAGCCTAAGTTGATCGTCGAATGAGGTTCAGTCAAAACAGAAGAGAATGCCCCTGAGGGGTTTTACGCCAAGGATTTCATGGGTGATGACAGATAGAGGATAGTGGCCGAAGGTTCTATCATCTCAACATCGGGGGGAGGTATCACAATAGGTGAAGAAATGTCCTCAGGTTTAGCATGAGCTAAACATACGAGTAGAGGAGTAGTGGATCCATTGCGTTTAGCCTCGATTCAGCGGACAGCCTCAAGGGTGTCATGGAAATCATCGAGACGGGGACAGAGGTGAGAATAGTGGCCATAATATCACACAAATCAAAAGGGTTATTTGTGCACAACGATTTGAGTTTCTTAGATGAATCGGGTAAGGTAACATGGACCTCCAAGATATCGGATTTAGGAAAGCCTTGTTGACCACAAGTTTGAGACGAGGAAGCTCAAGACAATTTTTGGTAACATGCCCAACAACATCACGCAAAGCACATGGAGGTGATCGCTTCGAAGGATTAGGAGAAGTAGGAGTTTTTTGGGTAGTCTTGTCCTTAGGTTACCCTTTTCTGGCTTTGCACCCCTCACCAGATACTTTCGCAATAGGAGTAGATTCTTGTTGAGGTGGATGAGGCACTGCAGCAAAGGAAGGGGTCATAGCGACTGGTTTGAATGGGGCCAAAGCGGTATAAGGTTTGAGCTAACCAGGTGGGGTTTCGGCTGGGGGATTAATGTACCAGACTAGGATCCCTAGGGTCAAATTGGGAAGGCTCAACATAGCCATAACAAGCATCGAAAAGACTCCAAATGTGGGAGCGAGAAACGATATCTGACCGGAAGGGTAATGGCCTTGCGGAATAGCTCCTAACTGATTAAGGCTAGGGGGGAACCGTTCCTGGTTGAAATAGAGTGGAAGAGACACCAGTAGAGGGATAATTTTCATAAAAATAAGGTCCTAAAGGCTCCGTCGAGTGACCACCAATAGGTTGCAGAGGCGCGGTCTGCTGGCTGGTTGAACCAGAATTCTTGTGGCTAGTCCGACACGATTGCATCATGCAAACATTCGATGAGATGGGATCAATGATAAGAGGAGGGAGACTAGGGAATGCACCAAGTAAGGTGGAATATTTAAAGACTATGTGAAATGTTGGTAAGAGGTGCGACTGATTGATTTTCGGCCACCGAAGATATGATAGACTCAGGGGAGGTCTAAGACTTTGGTTCATAATATGTCAACTGATCAATGGTAACAATATTTCCATTGTGAGGAAATAACATCTTATGGTGAATTGCATATGCAACAAAAAACATCTCATAGGTATAGCTACGACCCAAGAGGATATTGTAATCCAAGGGGGCATCAATGACTTCAATGTCAATACAAACAATCTTTCCCACAAGAGTGATAGGACAATTGTGGTACATGCTAAGGGGCTGAGAAGAGTGACCATCCCAAGCACGCAAGGTGATGGTGGATGGGGCTAAGTCAGGTGATCCTATTTTATTCCAAATAGAGGTAGACAACATGTAGGTGGATGCGCCCTTGTCAATGATACAATGCGATACATGTGTGTGATGAATCTTGACTAGTTTTTTTAAGGCAACGGATGAAGGTAAGGGGGGATGTTCTTATTTGTCAACATCAAAGATGATCAAACAATCATCTGAAGGATCCACAAATCAAATATGATCAAATGATCATCTGAATGATCCACAACACCCAAAGTAGATAATAGAGCTTTACGTTGTGAAGGGCATGACTAGAGACTTCCAGCATTGACATAGCAGTAGGATATTGTGCCGAGTCATATACTATGTTGTAAGTGTGGGCGCCTTTGGCAGAAGCAGCATTTCGGCATAATGGCCCTTTGGGGATCTTGGGAATAACCTTTTCCCATGGCTGAGAGATCTGTAAAGGAGCTTTGGGTGTCGAAATAGAATCTGTGGAAACTTTGATTTGGGACTCGGTTGCAGACGAAGCAAGTGGCTTGCCATATTGGCACAACCGATTTTGAAGGTTGACATCAGTGGTATTAACCTCTTCAGAATTCATCATGATAATTTGGTATTCAGGGGTACCATAATTTGAAGTTTAAGGGGCAGAGTGACCTTGAGAGGTTTTTGCAGCCACATAACATTGTTGAGGGAAAGGATTAGTGAAAACATTCAGTTGTACTGGTGCAGTATTTGGAGTAGCTGAGGTAGTGGCTTGCTGTCCTCTATATGTTGCTTGTGCTTCCCACAACTGGCACGTATAGGGTAAAAGGGGACAATAACGAGTATAATGGCCATGGAAACCACAACAAGAACAAGGCTTGTTCATATGAAGAGGCTTGTTCTACTTGGGCGGATTTCCCTATTACCGGTTGTTAGTTTTAGGCTGGTTCCCTTGGGGTGCATTCGGTTGGTTACCTTGGCGCCCTTGATTACCTTGCGCTGGTTGATTTTGGTTTCCTTTCCTCCTTTTCTTAGAATTATGAGGATTATTCGCACTCTACTGTGCATACACCTGAATCTGAGGGGGAGGTGGTTATTTCAGTGGAGGTTGAGAAGGCATGGGAGGCTGGGGTGTAATATTCCCATTTAGCCAAGCTAATGGGAATATACAATTTTGCTTTGAATTTTCTGTCTCATGAATAAAATTGTGAAGGAGGATCAATAAAACTCCTAAATAGAAAAATAGATCAATGCTCAATGTGAACAAAGCTATATCTGAGCTATTTTCATAAATACACTTAAGTGTGAAAGAGACTGGATCAATTGACTAGGTCAACAGGACCAAATCAAAAGCGCTTTCTAGATGCATTATATCTCCTAGAGGCACAGCGCAGTCCATGTTGGAGGCCACTCATGTGAAAGCGGCTAATTCATCAAGATGGTTTAGGGTTTGGAAAGATTTTCACATTATAAAATAAAGAGGAGGACACCAAGGAGGGGGTTGATCATTTGATATTGCTGAAGGTATTATATGTTTAGAAATCCCTCATTCTCTAGTTATTTAGCTGAGAATAGTGTTGTTTAGAACTTGGGTGTTCCTAGTCGGGAATCCCACCTCCTCCCTATAGTAGCTCTTGGAGGAGTCTTGTTGCATCTTGTCCAATATCCGGTAGTTGTCCAAGCTTCATCTTCCAACCATAATTCAGATCTTGTTGAGGGTTTGATTTTTTTTGTAAGCTGCAGCAAGTGGAGGCTAGATCTACTCAGATCTAGGCAAATCTAGAGGCTCTTTTCAGTGGGGAAGTTGTCTATCCCATTGGCAAGTGGATTCTAGATCCTTGGAGCTACCATTTCAGATCTTGGCATCAGGCCAAACCAGTGCTAGAGCCTATAGCACATTTTTCCTTCCATAACTACGTTATTTGCAAGTGTTCAGTTGCAGGGTGTTTTGACTGCTTTTTGGAGGAGACATCTCCGGTGATAGGATTCTCCCTTTTCACTGTGGTGATCCATGGATTGGCCATCCAATCACAATCCATGTTTTTTTCAAATATTATTTACTTATTTTTCTATTTACTGCAAAATTCTTGAATATTGCCGCAGATCTGTAATTCTAGATCTCAGATCTACTCCTGTACTCTCATGTTTTGCTCAAAACCCCAACGGGAATTTGTAGAGGAACTCATCTAGTGTACAGATCTGATATAGATCCATCATTTTGTACACAGATCTATTCTAGATCTAAAATGTAATATACAGCTGCTTCAGCCCATAAAATAACACTGTCAATCTTTGCAGTCTAATATTGTTGTTGTAGCACCTCAATCTTGAGGAATTCTTCTTGTAAATCTTCTATTTTTCTCTTGTACATTGTATGGGCCACATTATAGATCTGTTTTACTGATGTACATGTGAATATTCAGCCTCCATATTGTTATTCTTCTTTGACTCAGTGGGACTGCTTTATTTTTGAAGCAGAATTGTTGTGCATGACTGCAGCCCCATTCTTTGGGTGTTTTTCAGCCATACTAGGTGGTGGGAGGTCTGTTTACCCAACCTAGTTTGATTTTTTTTTTCTCTCCTCTTTTATTTATACATTAAATCCACTAATATAAGGGATCCAGGAGCTGAAAACTCATTTCAGTGCACCAATTTGTGAAGAGATCATTATTCCAACAGGCTTTGCTATGCATTCCCATTTTGGGATATTACAGTGGTATCAGAGCATCTTTCTTGGCACAACTTGTATTTTTCTTGTAGAGCCAATATGTCTCCAGAAGGAGAAGAACCTCTCACTGACAGAGAGGAGAGGTACCAAAGAATAAGATAGAAGAAATATTACACAGAGGACAAAGAGGAGAAGGGTGAAAACCATTTATCTGGAAGGATTAAAAAAGAAGAGTTTTCTAACACTCTTTCTCAAGCTATGCATGAGCTGAAGGAAGAAATCCAGGGAATGAGAAGTGAAAGACATGCAGATCCCTCAAGGATATTCTCATATCAAGGAAGCCCAAGTACCTCTTATTATGTGTGTGAGCATTCAGCCACACAACCTGATCTACAATGTTGTCACATGCCCACTTTCTTGTCAAAGGAAGGAGGAGGAGAAGGGACACCGAAGGAGGAAACTCTTGGTGAGTATCTCAAAGAGCATGAATCTCAGTCAAAGAGATTCAGAAAGCATCTCAGTTTTCCAAATTTCTATTAAGTTAAGGAAAAAAGGAGATCCTACAACTATAGTAGGAGAAGAGGGTGCATGCATCCCACTTTTGGTATATTTTCTCTACCTATTTTTGATGGATCACCTAAGAGCTCAGCCAAATCTTGGGTAGGTCAGCTTGACACCTATTTGTAGCTACATCAAGTCTCAGAAGAAGAAGCCATGAAGATAGCAGAGCTGCACCTCCAAGGTAAATCATATGTTTGGTGGTTATTTGAGTCTTCTTCATTGAAAAATGTAAACATCTCTACTTATGCAAAGTTCACTAAGAGGTTAGTGTAAAGATTTGATTCTATGCCATCTGGAATTTCTATGGGTGAAAAAACTAAGCCCAAGAGATCAGAACCTTTACATGAGATGGAAATATCCATGAAGATAACTCCATTTCAGAACATTTTTGAAGGGGTTAAAGATCTGCTACATGAATTGCCAAGGGCAAAGGCCCCACTTCAGCAAGAACCTTCTTCTGAAGAAGAAGACATGAGTGTTCCTTTTTCAAGGAGAGATCAAGAAAAAGGATCTCTTATTGATGAGGCATACTCCATTGATGAGGAGGAGAAAGAAGAAGAACTAAAAGGTTCCTCTAGCACTGTGACAATAGGAGGAGATCTAATTCTATTGAGAGATGGAGATGAATCCATTGCTTCTACTAAGAGGGCTCTTGTATCTTTGCAAGAAGGCCCCAAGGATCCTATACATGAAAAGGATGAGCAGCAAGTGTCTATTCTAGTAGGCAATAGGACAGAAAAAAGGAAGGGTCACAATGTTGTCATAGCAAGAGATGATCCACTAGTGCATGAAGAAGGGAAGGGAGAAAATGTTCCAATCAAGAGCACTCTTGTATCTTTAAGAGTGACACCACATTATCATGGGAATTCCACACATAGATCAGAGGTGAAATTACACAGTGGAAGTAAGGAGATGTTGATCCTATTTGACAAGCATGTGAGGATGAACCATGAGGCATCACTTTCTTAAGGAAAACCACTTGGAAGACCACCTGATTCAGAGTTGGTGGAAGGTGTATCACATCTTGGTGCTCCATTCATGAATCCAAGAAGGATTGGGGCATTGGAAGACAAAGCTACAACACTGGGAGGCTTAGGTAAGCTCAAGAAGAAGGGAGATCTTGTTCCCTTATCATCACCACCCATTCTCCTATCTAGATCTACGCTGTGGGAGGAGAAAAATGGAAGGATCAGCCTTCCAACACACACCTTTGACATAAGAGATGTCAAGGAGGAAATCAGCAACATGACAGATATTTCTGTTGATGCATCATCTGCGCTTTCACTGTTCAGCAGTCTAGATCTGTATTGAAAATCCCAACTTCTAGTGGATTATTCCAAATATCTACACACTTGTATGATACTTGATGACCAACTGCATTAAGAGGGCTATTTAGTCCAAGAAGAGGTCATCTATCATCATGGTAAAGTATTCTTGTCTAGAGCCTCCAAGCTCAAGAAGAAGATACGACAGAGAGCTTACAAAGAGTTCTGTTTCAGCCATATGTACTCCATGAGGATATACAACATCATCATGAGAAGATTTGATTGGGAAGGCTTGAAAGAAGAGTTGTATCAGCAATTTCAAATATGCATGAAGTATGTGGAGTTGGGGCAGCAATATGACTCCATAAAGGGGTTATTTCAGCCATCTCTTCCTTCTTTTGGGAGAGGAGAAAGATCCATGCACAACTCCATGTGTATGAGAGGTATTGATGGTGAGGAATCTGATTATGTAAGTCAAGTTTTATTTTCCAATTATACATATTATTTCACCATATTTATGTAGGCCATGGCTCCAAGGAGTTATATATCATGTAAATTTCATGGCAAATAGTGGGCCACTCAAATTTCTAAATTTGGCCACTCCGTTGATGAACAAAGGAAGATTATTTATGATGATGGGTATTTGCCTAAGGCACCGAACTTATCTCACACTTTCAACCAAAGTGAGATGACATGGGCAACAAGTAAGTGGTGGGAAGACCACTTACCACATCTTGATCTGATGCAGGTAGGAGATGCCTTGCGCTAGTACCATATGTGGGATTATGACCCCCCTCCTCTTGTTCAAATTTATGTTTATGTAATTGTAATTTTTCTTCCATACATGTATGATGTACTTGTCCTATTTTTGGGTTTGTATGGAGGCATAATAGGAGGCATGTGTGTACCACATGGGATGGAGACTCTCTTTGTATACTTTGCTACATATTTCAGGGAGAGTAGAGGTTCAACCATGTTTGTTTCAGTGGCATTCTTGACACTTTATGGGATGGATCATGTACATCTCATGATGATTTTGGAGAGACAACTCATGGGAGGATGGATTGGTGAACACTCAACTTATGCAGAGAGTTGGATCCTTGATGGTGTCATCAATGGGGGAGGAGAAGTGTTGCAGCACTCACCCTATCAGTTGCTTGAGGACAAGCAACATTTTGGAGGGGAGGACTGTAATATTCCCAATTAGCCAAGCTAATGGGAATATACAATTTTTCTTTGACTTTTTTGTCTCATGAATAAAATTGTGAAGGAGGATTAATAAAAATCCTAAACAGCAAAATAAATCAATGCTCAATGTGAACAAAGCTATATCTGAGCTATTTCATAAATACACTTAAGTGTGAAAGAGGTTGGATCAATTGACTGGGTCAACAGGACCAAATCAACAGTGTTGTCTAGATGTAATGTATCTCCTAGAGGCACAACGCAGTCCATGTTGGAGGCCACTCATGTGAATGAGGCTAATTCATCAAGATGGTTTATGGTTTGGCAAGATTTTGACATTATAAAAGAAAGAGGAGGACACCAAGGAGGGGGTTGATCATTTCATATTGCTAAAGGTATTGTATGTTTAGACATCCCTCATTCTCTATCTGTTTAGATGAGAATAGTGTTGTTTAGCACTTGGGTCTTCCTGGTCGAGAATCCCACCTCCTCCCTAGAGTAGCTCTTGGAGGAGTCTTGTTGAATCTTGTCCATTATCTGGAAGTTGGCCAAGCTTCATCTTCCAACTACAATTCAGATCCTGTTGAGGGTTTGATTTTTTTTGTAAGCTACAGCAAATGGAGGCTAGATCTACTCAAAACTAGGCAAATCTAGAGGCTCTTTTCAGTGGGGAAGCTGTCTATCCCATTGGAAAGTGGATTATGGATCCTTGGAGCTACCATTTCAGATCTTGGAATTAGGCCAAACTAGTGCTATAGCCTACAACACAGTTTTCCTTCCATAACTATGTTATTTTCAAGTATTCAGTTGCAGGGTGTTTTGACTTCTTTTTGGAGGAGAGATCTCCGGTGATAGGATTATCCCTTTTCACTGTGGTGATCCATGGATTGGCCATCCAATACATGTTTGTTTCAGATCTGATTTACTTATGTTTATATTTATTACAAAATTCATGAATATTGTTGCAGATCTGTAATTCTAGATCTCAGATCTACTCCTGTACTCTCATGTTTTGCTCAAAACCCCAAGGGGAATTTGTAGAGGAACTCATATAGTGCACAGATCTGATATAGATCCATAATTTTGTACACATATCTGTTCTAGATCTAAAATGTAATATACAACTTCTTCAACCCATAAAATAATGTTTTCAAGCTTTGCAGTCTCATATTGTTGTTGCAACACCTCAATCTTGAGGGATTCTTCTTGTAATTCTTCTATTTTTCTCTTGTACATTGTATGGACAACATTGTAGATCTATTTTACTAATGTACATGTGAATATTCAGCCTCCATATTATTATTCTGCTTTGACTCAGTGGGACTGTGTTATTTCTGAAGCTAAATTGTTGTGCATAACTGCAGCCCCATTCTTTGGGTGTTTTTCAACCATATTAGGTGGTGGGAGGTTTTTTTACCTCATCTAGTTTGATTTTTTTTTGCTCTCCTTTTGGATTTAGACATTAAATCCACTGATATAAGGGATCTAGGAGCTGCAAACTCATTTCAGTGTACCAATTTTTGAAGAAAGCGTTATTCTAGTAGGCTTTGTTGTGCATTCCCATTATGGGATATTACATGGGGTGCGGATGTCATAGGGGTTGGAGCACCGAGCTATGGGTAATTATATAAAGGAGGTTGAGCAACATTGGGCTAAACGGGTTGAGCAATAGCTATCCCTGGCATGGGTTGATGCAATGGGGAAAATGTGATTTGTCATGGATACATGTTGCGAGGAGGGGGATAAGTGCTAGAGGAGCTGGACCCTCCCTAAGGGAAACCATAACCCATGGGAGGATGAGTATATGGATGTGGAAGGGATCCAACGATACCGTCGGCGATGTGATATGTCCTTAGTGTGTTGGCACCACCAAATCTACGAAGATCCTGTAAAACAGTATAAACATAACCATATTGGGCATAGATAAAGTCATATTTCTTGGAAATACTGAGAGGGGGGGTGAATCAGTATTCCTTTCAATTAATATTATTATTAATATTTCATAGCATTAGTTAATCTTCAATTATTATGAGTGTTTGTACAATGATATCAATAAATAAAAGGAACACAACTAAACACATTTTTTAAGGTGAAAACGCTCTCCAAGACAAAAACTACCTGAATTCTTTTCTAATAATTTGTTAATATTCAACTCCAATTGAAAATAAAGCTCCAAATTCCTAGAATCTAGAAAAGAATTCTTCTCCCACTCCCACTCGATGGATGCTCCAACGCCCGAGATTCTTCAGTAGTCAACTGAATGGATGCCCCAACACCCATTAACCTACAACTAACCCTAGCACCACCCTACCACCCTAAATTTTTCTCAGGCTTGAACCTGTTGGTGACTTCATGCACCAGCCTAGCACCACCCTACCACCCAATAGAAGAATAAAAGAAGAATGGACTCTCATACCAGGGAAAATGATCCAATTTACAACGATATAGAATGATGTCGAAGAAGAAGACACACTAGACCATAACCCCAACTATGACACAACCACCTAATGATGATCCTAGACCTCCCAACACTGCCTCTTCAACTCTTGGTAGATAGACACTTGTACAATTTTTACAATGACTTAGTACAATGATACCTTTATAATGAATGTATGCAGTGCTGCCCACTTGAACACTTCATGTGGTGAACTTCTTGCTTCTTTTCTACACCTTTATTGTTACTCTTGTCATGCTACCCTCTGTTGCACCTTGCTTTGCTTTTCTTCCCTATAAATTCAAGTCCTTTGCAGCCCTTGACAACACATGATCTAGCTTTTTCTTACCTTCTAGGATATTGATATTGAATCTCGTGTATCTCTATTATTTCATATCCCAAATATGTGATTTTTGGTTCTACAGTATTCCTCTGAGTCTTCTTTCCAATGCCACAGGTTTGACCCAATTTGGATTCTTCACGAGATAGTGATTCCCAATCTCTCACAATAACCTAATTATGGATTGGTTTGGCAGAGCTAACTTCTACGGAATACCACGTGTCATTGTTTCTTCATTAGGCTCTAAAATTGATACAGTGAAAACTACAGTCCATGCACTATCTGTCACTTTTTACAAAATTTCCATCTGATACACACAGAGAGAGTTATGACGATTTTCCCAAGGTAACTTCTTTGAGATGAAGTTCAAGAGCCTGCAAAAACACAGACTTCCACAAATCATATCTCCAAAAATAGTGTGCAACTTGATCTGAAAATTTTCAGAATCTTCCTCAAGATTTTGGCTTCGCCTCATAAAAATCTCTACTTTTGAAACTTCATAAAACAAAATCTACAGCACAAACTACATGATGACATGTTTCAGGTAGCGAAATCCCTGCATGAGGAGGATATGAGGATCACAATTTATATAAATGCTTAGGTTGAGAGGGTCTTAAACAAGTGAACGTGGGAGGGATTTAGGGGCTTAAAGATTATTAATTATTTACTTTTCAAAGACCCACGCCACAACCCCATGGGGTTTTATCCCACTAACTGGGTTTACAAACTTCAAACATGAAGATATCTCAAACCGTGAAGAATTATGTGGTGTGCCATATATCAACGGAAACATATCGACAAGTAGAAACCATAGAAAACATTCTTGACCCAAAATATAGTAATTTGGTAGGTAAAAATTGCCATGAAATATCAGGGTAGCCCCTAGTGCTGCTTGGGTTGACATCAATGAAAAACATTGATCAAGAATCTCCCACTTTGGCATTGATGTCAACACAAGTACTCCCCCTGCGATCATGACACCTCTTCCTACAACATTCTCTCCCCCCTTGACATAAATGGCAAAGGGTAACTCCCCCTAACACACAACCATCTTGCGGACCTGTACACACTTCCACTCCCCCTTTGTTTTATGAATAAGGAAAATCTAATGATAACTTGGGAGAATCCCAAGATTTTTGCGAAGATATTCAAATGATTCATGAGTACTCTTATGATCATCAACGCTTCCTACCTAATATGCATTTGTAAAGGCTTGAATAATGAGATTATTACCCTTGGGATACCACAAGCCATATTCTCTTGTTCCTTTTAGATATCGAAGAATTCTTTTGACGACAATAATATGTGATTCTTTTGGTGCTGCTTGGAATCTTGCTACTTGTCCAACTCCTTACATAACATCTAGCTGGGAGGTTGTTACATATAGAAGACTACCAATCATAGATCTATACAACCTCTGATCCACATCCTTAGATGAGTCATCTATGCTCAATTTTCAACCTGTTACCATCAAAGTAAGGATGATTTTGCAATCTTCCATTTTGAATTTCTTGATAATTTCCTTGATGTACTTGGCTTGACATATAAATATTCCTTTCTCTTGATGAGATCTCTAACTCTCTCTATGTGTATGCCAGCTCACCAAGTAAAGACATATCTAACTCTCTTTGCATCATTGTAGCAAAGTTCTTACTTAGTCGATCATCATTGCTACCAAATATTATATCATCCTCTTTAGCTAGTAGACATGCTTTAGTTGCTTCATCCAGAACATATATGTCGTTTGGAGCTCGACTTGCTGTAGCCACAATTTCACCATACCTGCCTTCCCTGATTTCACATTTTGTGGAGCTGAATGGTATTGTGTGTCCTTGATCACACATTTTTCCAACACTAAGCAGATTGTGATTCATGTTTTCAATCAATAGAACATTCTTGGCTAGAGCATATTTTCTTCCAAGAGTGATGGTACCTGATCCTATAACATTTGAAGATCCATCATTTCCAAAGGACACAGTTCCATCCTTCTTCTCTTTCAGAGATACAAATTTATTTCTATCTCCAGTCATATGCATTGAGCGACCGTTATCAACATACCACACATCTTTGTTGTATTGAGCCTTAAGAGTGAGAGCACAATTATCAATCTTCTTCTTCTTCCATGTTCGCTCGTTCTGTGGCTTCGAAGATTCTTCTGGAGGATTTTCAAGTCTGCAGTAGCTGGCTATGTGTCCAAACTTTTACATTTGTAACACTCAATATTATTTCTTAAATTTTCAAATCTATTGATGTTTCGTTGAGCCCTGGGAGGTTCATATTTGATAGATATCTTGGAATTGTATTGGTTCCTAGCATATGTGTGACATTCTACAGCTTTATGACCAAATTTTCCACTTGAATAACAATAGCCCTAAAAAATATGTTGGTACCTGGATGGAAATATTCGTCGAGGAATTGTCTTCCAAGGTTGTTCTTACGAATCTTGTCTAATGAAGTCTACATGCATGTCAAATCTCATAGGTTCATTGTATTTTTTTGTAGAATGTCCTTCTTCTTCTTCTTCTTTGTAACCGAGGTCAGTTCAATCATTGTAAGATCGTTTTTTTTTTATGAGTTCTTCCAATGCCCTTGAGTTATTGGCATACTTTTGGACAGTTTTTCCCTTCTTCACTTCCTTACGCAACGAGACTACTTCGGCTTCTAATGCTTCCCTTTTCTTGGTTGCTTTCTTCCAACTTCTTTTTAAGTGACTCTTCAATACATTTTTGTTCTTCAACTTCAATTTTTAGAACTTGAACTTGTTCTTCAAGAGTATTGGAACGGATCTTCTCAGCCTTGAGTTCTTTTATAAGCTTTATTGCCTCCTTAAAAAATTATTCTAGGTCAACCCTTCATCTTCATTGTTTGATACCTCTTGTTTATTGTGCTTAGCCATAAACAATACTCTCTCATTGGCTTCTTCTTCATTATCACTGTATTCATCGGATGATGAGATATCTTCTTTTTCTTCACACTTGCAGGTGCAGGTCTTTGCCTTTGAAGGTTGTTTGTCCTTATTGGTTTTCTCAAATGCAACGGACGCAGTTTCTAGATGCAAAGCACCATCTTCTTCATCAAGCCTCATTTAATATGCTATGAGAACTCCATGTAATTCCTCTTTGCTGAGTTTTACCAAATTTTCACTGTATTATAAGACCGATACCTTTGGGTTGAATCTTCCTAGTAACGTTCTAAGAATATTTCGTATAATAGTCTTCTCGTCAACAGGCTCTCCCAATCCTTCCAGAGTGTTGGTTATTTCATCAATGTGTTGGAAGTATGCAGTAATTTTGCCATCTTCTTTCATTCTAAGTTGCTCAATTTTTTCTCTGTAGATTTGAAGCTTTGATTCTTTGACATTTGAGTCACCTGCATATATATTCTCAATATTTTCCCATACATTTTTGGCGGTTTTACAACCCAAAACCTTATGATAAGTAGATTCAATAAGTCCACTAATAACAATATTCTTTTATTTTGCAACATTTACCAAATTCTTGTTACATTGTTCATCTGCAGTTGATGTAAATCCATTTTGAACAGTGTCTCATACTTCGTAACCTTGCGCCAAGAGATATACCTCCATTCTTCCTTTCTGGAGTGCACAATTATTTTCATTGAATAGAGGTACACCATTCTTGGTATGCTACATGACCTCCTTCCAACTGTTAAACTGTTATTGAAGGAACCAAGCTATGATACCAATTGTTGGAAATACTGAGAGGTGGGGTGAATTAGTATTCCTTTCAATTAGTGTTATTATTAATCTTTCAAAGCATTAGTTAATCTTAAATTATTATCATTGTTTGTACAATGATAGCAGTAAAAAAAAGGAACACAACTACACAGTTTTTAAGGTGGAAACCCTCTCTGGGAAAAAAACCACCTGAATTATTTTCTAATAATTCTTTAATATTAAACTCCAATTGAAAATAAAGCTCCAACTTCCTAGAATCTAGAAAAGCATTCTTCTCCAACTCCCACTAGATGGACGCTCCAATGCCCAAGATTCTTCAGTAGTCAACTGAATGGATGCCCCAACACCTAATGAGCTACAACTCACCCTAGCACAACCCTACCACGTTGAATTTTTCAGAGGCTTGACCCTGTTGGTGACTTCATGCACCAGCCTAGCACCACCCTACCACCCTATAGAAGAATAAAAGAATAATGGACTCCCATACCAGGGAAAATGGTCCACTTTATAATGACATAGAATTATGTAGAAGAAGAAGACACACTAGACCATAACCCCAATTATGACACAACCACCTAATGATGATCCTAGACCTCCCGACACTACCTCTTCAACTCTTGGTAGATAGACACTTGTACAATTTTTAAAATGATGCATTTACAATGACTTAGTACAATGATACCTTTATAATGACTGTATGTAGTGCTACCCACTTGAAGAATTCATGTGGTAAACTTCTAGCTGCTTTTCTACACCTTGATATTTCTCTTGTCATGATACCCTCTGTTGCACCTTGATTTTCTTTGCTGCCCTAGGAAATCAGGTCCTTTGCAGCCCTTGACAACACATGATCTAGATTTTTCTTGCCTTCTAGGATATCGATATTTTCTAGCATATATTTGTTATTTCATATCCCCAATATGTGATTTTCAGTTTTGTAGTATTCCTATGAGTCTTCTTTCCAATGCCATAGGTCTAACCCAGTTTGGATTCTTCAAGAGATAGATATGCCCAATCTATCACAATGACCTAATTATGGATTGGTTTAGTAGAACTAACTTGTACGGTCTGCCACGTGTCAATGTTTATTCATTCAGCTCTGAAATTGATATAGAAAAAACTACAGTCTATGCACTATTTTCCACTTTTTGCATAATTTAAATATGATACTCAGAGAGAGAGTTATGACGATTTTCCCAAGGTAACTTCTTTGAGATGAATTTCAGGAGCCTGCAAAAACACTGACTTCCACAGATCATAGCTCCAACAATAGTGCACACCTTGATATGAATTTTTTACAGAATCTTCCTTCGGATTTTGTTGAAAATGCAACAAGATGATGGAGCTTAGTGAAAAGAATTTGCCTTCACTAAGTGGGCCCGCAGGCTATTTTTGGCGCAAAGTCTATTTTTAGACTATGTCTATTTTTAGACATATGGATCATGGTCTATGAGTTACAGGATGCTATTTATGGATGATTGGTCGAGTTGGTAAAAATATATGGACCTCTATTTTTAGACATTGGGCGGTTTCTATTTTTAGACTGCCGGGCTAAAAATAGAACAGTCAAATATTATTAACCCTTAATAATATTTAGACTATAAACATTATCTTATCCTCTTGGAGAACTTTAGTTTGATGCTTGGATGTGGCACATGCAGCTGACAGAAGGAAATACGCTTTTCCTAAGGGTTAGTTGAGCTATTGCATGGTTGACTTCAGTTAGAACTCATGTGGCATAGTTTGGTGGAGTTGATGAGACAGTTGGTGGAGTTGTGTTCGATTTAACTTAGTTGAACTAGTTGTATTTAGTCTAACTGACAAATACACTAGTGATGAGTGGTGTGAATTAATTATTAATTAATTCACTAATTATTAACTCATAAATCAACTAAAGAACACATCAGTTAACTGCAATGCATGGATAGTTCAGTGGAGACCAGTGTTAGAGGTGGGTGAAAGTGTGAGTCTACTATCAGTTTTGACTATGGCTGTGCATGAGATTTGCACACACATTGATTGAGATTGCCAATGAGGATTGCGTAGTACAAGCTAGTGGGATTCAAACTTGGATCTCATCATTATTCATCTTGGATTGCGCAGTAGAGGCAGGCAGACTTGTGGAGGAGATTTGAACTTGTGACTTGTTCATATCTGAGCTAGTTTGTGTGTAGCATGTGAGATAGTTCTGAGAGTTGTGAGGAGCTTTGTGCTATGTATTGTTACATGTTCTCTATCATTATAATATATAGATAGTTGGTGGTTTTCAGCTGTAAACTTTCCCCATTACATAATGTGTTATATGTGTGCTTGATTATGTTTTAATGTGCGCATGCGACTGCTTCTAATTCCGCAAATTGATGATCAATTGTAGAAGAGGTTATGTATTATGCATGAAGCTTAAATAGTGTGTAATAAGGATAATCTCAGTGAATAATTCAGCTATTATTCAAATTTCTACAGATTTTAGCTTCACCTCATAAAAATTTCAGCTTCTAAACCTTCGTAGAAAAAAAATTATAGCACAAATGACATGATGACCTGTTTCAGGTAGCGAAATTCCTGCATGAGGAGGATATCAGGATCACAATTTACATAAATGCATAGGTTGAGAGGGCCTTGAAAAAATGAACGTGGGAGGGATTTTAGGGGCTTAAAATGTATTAATTATTGACTTTTCAATGACCCATGCCACAACCCCATGGGTTTTTAGCCCACTAACTGGGGTTACAAACTTCAAACATGAATATCTCTTAAACCGTGAAGAATTACATGGTGTGTCATATATCAACGGAAACATATCGACAAGTAGAAACCATCAAAAAAATTCTTGACCCATAATATAGTAATTTGGTAGGCCAAAATTCCCATGCAAGATCAAGGTAGCCCTTGGTGCTGCTTGGGTTGACATCAATGACAACCACTGATAAAAAATCTATCCCTTTGGCATTCATGGCAACACATGTACTCCCCCTACGATCATGACACCTCTTCCTACAAAATTCTCTCCCCCTTTGACATCAATGGAAAAGGGTAACTCCCCCTTACACACAACCATCTTATGGACCTGTACACACTTCCAATCCCCCTTTTTTTTCTGAATAAGGAAAATCTAATGAGAACTTGGGAGAATCCCAATCTTTTGGCGAAGATTTTCAAATGCTTCACGAGTACTCTTATGATCATCAATGCTTCCTACCCAATTTGCATCTGTAAAGGTTTGAATAATGAGATTGTTACCCTGGGGAAATAAGCCATATTCTATTGTTCCTTTTAGATATCGAAGAATTATTTTGATGGCAATAATATGTGATTATTTTGGTGTTGCTTGGAATCTTGCTACTTGTCCAACTACTTGCATAACATCTGGCCAGGAGGCTGTTACATATAAAAGACTACCAATCATAGATCTGTACAACCTCTGATCCACATCCTTAAATGAGTCGTCTATGCTCAATTTGAAACATGTTACCATCAGAGTAAGGACGAGTTTGCAATCTTCCATTTTGAATTTCTTGAGCATTTCCTTGATGTACTTGGCTTGACATATAAATATTCCTTTCTCTAGATGAGATATTTGAAGCCCTAATAAGTTAGCCAGCTCACCAAGTAAAGACATCTCTAACTCTCTTTGCATCTTTGTAGAAAATTTCTTACTTAGTAGATCATCATTTCTACCAAATATTATATCATCCTCTTTATCTAGTAGACATATATGTCGTTTGGAGCTCGACTTGTTGTAGCCACAATTTCACCATACCTGCCTTTCCTGATTTCACATTTTGTGGAGTTGAATAGTATTGTGTGTCCTTGATCACACATTTGTCCAACACTGAGTAGATTGTGATTCATTTTTTCAACCAATAGAACATTCTTGGCTAGAGCATATTTGATTCCGAGAGTGACGGTACCTGATCCTATAACATTTTAAGATCCATCATTTCCAAATGACATGGTTCCATCCTTCTTCTCTTTCAGAGATACAAATTTATTTCTATATCCAATCATATGCATTGAGAAACTGCTATCAACATACCACACATCTTTGTTGTATTGAGGCTTGAGATTGAAAGCACAATTATCAACCTTCTTCTTCTTGCATGTTCGTTCATTTTGTGGCTTCGAATATTCTTCTGGAGGATTTTCAAGTCTGCAGTATCTGGCTATGTGTCCAAAGTTTCGACATTTGAAACATTCAATATTATTTCTTAAATTTTCAAATCTATTGATGTTTTGTTGAGCCCTGGGAAGTTCATATTTAACAAATCTCCTGGAATTGTATTGATTCCTAGGGTACGTGCGACATTCTACAGCTTTATGACCAATTTTTCCACATGAATAACAATAGCCATGAAAAATATGTTGGTACCTGGATGGACATCTTCGTCGAGAAATTCTCTTCCAAGGCTGTTCTTGTGAATCTTGTCTAATGAAGTCTAAATGCATGTCATATCTCATAGGTTCATTGTATTTTGTTGTAGAAGGTCCTGCTTCTTCCTCTTCTTTGTAACCGAGCCCATTTTTGTCATTGCAAGATCGTTGATTGTTGATGAGTTCTTTCAATTCCCTTGAGCTATTGGCATAATTTTGGACAGTTTTTCCCTTCTTCACTTCCTTATCAAGTGAAACTACTTAAGCTTCTAATGCTTCCCTTTCTTGGTCACTTTCTTCCAACTTCTTTTTAAGTGACTCTTCAATACATTTGTGTTCTTCAACTTCAATTTTGAGACCTTGAACTTGTTCTTCAAGAGTATTGGAATGGATCTTCTCAGCCTTGAGTTCTTTTATAAGCTTTATTGCCTCCTTAGAAAAATATTCTATGGTCAACCCTTCATATTCATTGTTTGATACCTCTTGTTTATTGTGCTTAGCCATAAACAATACTCTCTCATTGGCTTCTTCTTCATTGTCACTGTATTCATCAGATGATGAGATATCTTTTTTTTCTTCACACTTGCAGGTGCAGGTATTTTCCTTTGAAGGTTGTTTATCCTTATTGGTTTTCTCAAATGCAGCGAATGTAGTTTCTAGATGCAAAGTACCCTCTTCTTCATAAAGCCTCATTTCATATGTTATGAGAACTCCATGTAATTCCTCTTTGCTGAGTTTTACCAGATTTTCATTGTATTCTAAGACCGATACCTTTGGGTTGAATCTTCCTGCTAAAATTCTAAGAATATTTCGTATAATAGTCTTCTCGTCAACAGGCTCTCCCAATCCTTCCAGAGTGTTGGTTATTTCATCAACGTGTTGGAAGTATGCAGTAATGTTGTCATCTTCTTTCATTCTGAGTTGCTCAAATTTTTCTCTGTAGATTTTAAGCTTTGCTTCTTTGACATTTGAGTCACCTGCATATATATTCTCAAGCTTTTCCCATACATTTTTGGCAGCTTTACAACCCAACACCTTATGATAAGAAGATTCAATAAGTCCACTGATAATAACATTCTTTTCTTTTGCATCATTTACAAAATTCTTCTTACATTTTTCATCTGCGATTGATGTAAATCCATTTTGAATAGTGTCCCATACTTCGTTACCTTGTGCCAAGAGATACACCTCCATTCTTCCTTTCCAGAGTGCATAATTTTTTTCATTGAACATAGGTACATCATTCTTGGTATGATCCATGACCTCCTTCCAGCTATTAAACTCTTATTGAAGGAACCAAGCTACGATACCAATTGTTGGAAATACTGAGAGGGGGGGTGAATCAGTATTCCTTTCAATTAGTATTATTATTAATATTTCAGAGCATTAGTTAATCTTCAATTATTATCAGTGTTTGTACAATGATAGCAGTAAACAAAGGGAAGAAAACTGCACACAATTTTTAAGGTGGAAACCCTCTCTGGGGCAAAAACCACTTAATGCTTTTATAATACTTATTTAATATTAAACTCCAATTGAAAATAAAGATCCAACTTCCTAGAATCTAGAAAAACATTCTTCTCCAACTCCCACTAGATGGACGCTCCAACGCCCGAGATTCTTCAGTAGTCAACTAAATGGATGCCCCAACACCCAATGAGCTACAAATAACCCTAGCACCACCCTACAAGCCTAAATTTTTCACAGGCTTGAACCTGTTGGTGACTTCATGCACCAGCCTAGCACCACCCTACCACCTTATAGAAGAATAAAAGAAGAATGGATTCACGTACCAGGGAAAATGGTCCACTTTACAATGATATAGAATGATGTAGAATAAGAAGACACACTAGATCATAACCCAAACTATGACACAACCACCTAATGATGATCCTAGACTTCCCAACACTTCCTCTTCAACTTTTGGCAGATAGACACTTGTACAATTTTTACAATGATGCATTTACAATGATTTAGTACAATGATACCTTTATAATGATTGTATACGGTACTTCCCACTTGAAGACTTCATGTGGTGAACTTCTTGCTGATTTTCTACACCTTGATTCATGCTCTTGCCATGCTATCCTCTTCTTCACCTTGCTTTGCTTTGCTGCCCTAGAAAGTCTGGTCCTTTGCAGCCCTTGACAACACATGATCTAGCTTTTGCTTTCCTTCTAGGATCTCGATATTGAATCTAGTGTATCTATGTTATTTATGATCCCTGATATGTGATTTTTCATTATGTTGTAATCCTCTGAGTCTTCTTTCCAATGCCATGGGTCTGACCCAATTTATATTCTTCAAGGGAGAGTTATACCCAATCTCTCACAATGACCTAATTATGGACTAGTTCAATACAGAAAACTTGTACGGTGTGCCACGTGTCACTGTTTCTTCATTCATATCTAAAATTGGTACATCGAAAACTAAGTTCTGTGCACTATCTTCTAATTTTTACAAAATTCAAATCTGATACTCAGATAGAGAGTTATTACGATTTTCCCAAAGTCACTTCTTTGAGATGAAGTTCAGGAGCCTGCAAAAACACTGACTTCCACAGATCATATCTCCAACAATATTGTGCACCTTGATCTGAAATTTTTACAGGAGCTTCCTCAGGTTTTCGGCTTCTCCTCACAAAAATTTCAACTTCTGAACCTTCGTATAAAAAATGTTATAGCGCAAATTCCACGATGAATTATTTTAGGTAGAGAAATCCATGCATGAGGAGCATATGAGGATCACAATTTATATAAATGCTTAGGTTAAGAGGGTCTTCAACAAGTGAACATGGGAGGGATTTTAGGGGCTTAAAAATTATTAATTATTGGCTTTTCAATGACCCATGCCACAACCCCATGGGGTTTTAGCCCACTAATTGGGGTTACAACCTTCAAACATAAATATCTCTCAAACCGTGAAGAATTACGTGGCCTGCCATATATCAACGGAAACATATCTACAAGTAGAAACAATCAAAAACATTCTTGACCCAGAATATCATAATTTGGTAGGTCAAAATTACCATGCAATATTTGGGTTTCCTATGGTGCTGCTTGGATTGACATCAATGACAACCACTGATTAACAATATTTCAACGCGATTTGGAGAGCTTCTTCCTCTTTCTGAGGAAAGTGATATGCGACATATTTACCAATGGAAGGAAAAATAATTCTGAGAAACCAATCCATATAGACATGGTCGTCGAATGTAAAAGCTCGACATAAGCTCCTCATTCTACACCATTCTTGGACATGGTCAGAAAGGCGGGTGACAGAAGTTTGATGGAATGCGGTCAAAAACTCGGTACTAGTATCATATCAGAGAGGCAGCTGGAAGTACGACAGAAACTCTTTAGCAAGAGTCACAAAAGTGGAATGTGAGGCAGAGGCCTAGTCGACATACCACTTTGCAGCGTCTCTAGTGAGTGTACGCTGGAATAACCGAATATGGATGGAGTCATTAGTGATAGAATTGGACGAACACCACATGTGAAAGGAGCGGACGTGATTAGTAGGGTTGTCTCCATTGTTTCCTTTGAACTCATGGATGTCTGAAGGAATTTTAGTTGACATAATAGGCCAACCTGAATTGTGGAGTATAGGGTCATTAATTAATTGGCTGAAATCGGGGATGCTTAAACCTGCCATAAAAGGTATCAAAGGAGTAAGCGGAATAGTTCCGACAGTGCTTCCACTAGTAGAAGATCCAGTATTAGGGCTTGGACTACCACTAGCTTTAGGACCAGCACCTACATTGGCATCTAACATGGTGAGGGAATGAGGTGGAGGAGAACCGGGCTCGGAATCGACAGGAGGGCCCAATGAACCAAAATCAGAGTCGATATGGAGAATTGGTGGAAGAATAACTCAGACTCTATGCATTGGAGTAAGTCTTCCTAATGGAAACTGAGGATGAAGGCCTAGGAGTCTTCGAGATAAGCGCCTTGGGGGTGCAATGATGGCAAGACACAGATACCCAAATAAGATGGAAGAGTGATAAAAAAAGGCTCAGAGGGGCAGATAAATTAATTACGATGTTTATGTATTGGCTTGGCGATGTAAAGCAAGCACTCTTCGCTTTAGGTGTGCATGTGTGCAAGCCATGTTTTAATTTTAATTAAGCTTAGACGGTTGTGTATAAATAAAAAAGAAAAAAAGTTGAATAACTGTAAATAAAATTGAAACGATAGTAAAATTACCAACTAAAGATTCATAAATTCAAACTAAAATAAGGGTTCCCAAACAACTATTCTAATAAGCGGGTGAAATTGAATCAAAGCCATAAATATGGCCAAAACATCTAAGGTCTAAGGAACATGGATCTAGTGACTTAGATCTGCTAGAAAAGGTGCAAAAAACAAAAAGAAACCAGAGGGAAAACTGCTGCAAAAAAAGAGGCAACATGTTAAAACCCTAAGGGAAGCAAGGGGGACGCTAAGGGAGAGACCAAACAAACCTATAGAGGGGGTTTTGGATGGAATAATAACCGATCTGAAAGGATCTGAAATAAGGATATATCAAAATATATCAAACCCTAAACAAAGGCTGAAAGCACTGCAAAATCTCATACTACCTACTCAGCTAAACCCCTCCTATAAAGGTGGAAGCATACTAAAACCCTAAGGGGATTGGTCCTACTTCAAGGAGACAAAATTATCATATCCAGGCCTAAGACAAGCTAAGACAGAGGTCATACAACCCTGAACAGTGCTTGTGGCAAACCCTGACAGTTAGAGAAAAAATTCTGCAAAAAGTTGCAACTCACAAGGAGTGACCTGTTAGCTGTTGAAATCACAGTTTATGGCCCCACGGGTGCGACTTAAGCTTTAACTCGCAGGTTTTGGGCTGAAAAGTGTGAGCTATAGTTCTGGGATCCTCGGGTGGAATTTTGCGGAAAAATTTGTTGTCTCTAGCGCAGACGATACTTTTTACTTGCGGAAAACACCCAGAAACACTCGAAAGTTAGAATTTTTACTATTTTAGGGCATAAAAGGTAAAAAAACAACATTTAGATACTAAAAATAGCTTAATAAAAACCCTAGTTACTGAAGCAGTTGGTCATGCAGGAATCTGAATAAAACCCAGTTGAGCCACCAATTGTTAGAATGAATTCTTAACGCAAGTGTACGAAAAGAGATCACTTTAGTTGCACATGAAAAATAGCCCTAACAAAAAATATGGTTGTATAACTTCCTTAGATCTGCAATAGATGGTCGAAAAAAATGCAATAGAAACCCAGATCTATGCAGTAAAAGCAACTAAACAATAAAATGAAATAAGAGTTTCTCCAAATATCCATGGACAAGACAAGATATATAAAGAATTTTATATTATTTTAACACCTCGGAAAGGAACAAAGAATGATGTTACAAGTCCCCCTCAATGGGATGGGTTCTTTGTTGTCCTCAGCGCTTCAGATACAAAGTTTCTCTCTCTCAATGGTGTAAAAAAACCAAGATGTTTTGAACTCAATGGGAGCTCAAGAAGCAAAAAAGTAATAAAAGTGATCAAAGTATGACAATGATAGGAGGATCAAAGTTATACCATGATAAAAGGATCAAAGGTAAATAATGAATGGAAAACCCTCATATTTATAACAAAATATTGAGTTATCCTTGATAATGGTGCATAATAAAATATTATTAACCAAGATCTAGATCTAATTGCTTGGAATATTTTATTATATTTTGTTGGAGGGAAAAGGAATTTAATTTGGTTAAATCCATTTATTTATAAATAATAAACAAATAAATGATTTATTTATCATTTCAAGGATGGGGTTAAGGAATAATTTAACAAATAATGATTTATTTTATTATTCCTAAATGATTTAGTCAAATTTAACAAGGAATATTAATTAAATAATGATTTAATTAATTATTCCTAGAGAATAAAAAGATAAATAATTATTTATCTAATTATTTCTCATTAATTGGGTTAAATATGACCGGTAATATTATTTAAACAATGGTTTAATTCATTATTCTTAGAGGAAAATCAAATAAATAAAGGTTTATTTAATTATTCCTCATGGGGTTTCCTATTTGGACTATGTTAGTCTCCTATACTAATAGGTGTCATTTTTCATGATTGTCTTGATTGAACTATGGAATATGTTCAAACATTTTTCTTGAGCAAAGGTGTTCCATATTCTTGAAAAACCAAAAAATCAAAAAATTTAAAAAATGTAAAGAGGGTATACCCTAAAAGAAAAATCAAAGAGTAAGAAAAATAAATTGGTCAAGAAAATGAAAGAAATGAACCCCAAGCAAAAAATAGACCAAGGAAAGTGTGCAAATCCAAATGCCACTACTATTTCATTTTTGTAATAAAGCAATTGTGTGCAGCTTGTCAAACTTTGCCACAATTTATGAAGGGTCAAACTGTTTAAATTTGACTTATTCATATTTCAATTTCATGTTATAGAATAGAGAATAAATATCTGACCAAACAGTTTAATCTTGGCAGATAAGTAGATAGGTAGAGTTAATAAAAGGTGCTCAACAGTTTAATCTGAGCCCTTGGATGTAATAAGGGTAGAATTAGATAGATTTGCCATGTAAAAAGAAAAAATGTTGATAAGGGTTTGAAAGTCTAAATGCACCCTAATAAAGAAGAGAAAATGGTAGTGTCAAGTAGATAGGGTAGGTAGATGGTGTTGCAAAGTTTTATATGATGAATGATGGTGCTAAATATGTTTGATCTTTTACCTTCATCAAAAGTATTGAAGCAAAAAATACACTGAAGAATTCACAGAAAGAAAAGTCAAAATCATTAACTTCCCACATCACTTTCTCCCTAAGTTTTTACTAATTTCCCCAAAGTGCTAAGGTATTTGGAGATCAAAGGGGCTCAAGGCATTTCCTTGACTTTTGGAGGGACCAGACCCTCGGCCTAATGATCAAAAAGACCTAAGTACTTGAGATCATTCATCATTATAATCATTCACCTTTAACCTTTTCCTAAGTAAAATTCAATTTTACTTAGGAAAATCATCCTATATTTCACAATAAACCCTCAAGATTACTTGTTATTCTAAGTCTAAGTGTTGAAGTTGATATAATGTGGTTTACTTCAGAAGTCTTCACTTTCTTAGATGTGCAAAGTATTTTGAGTTGTCCTTGTCCCTTTGTCATATTTACATTTAACTCTATTTACTAAATCTTTAGTGAAAATGCCTTATCCTAAGTATATAACTCCTTTTATATAAATATCCAAAAAACTCATCTTATTATAAAGTTTAACCAAAGTATTTATTTCCCAAGTATTCATTGAAAACCCACATTATGCACCCTTTGGTTCAAATATATCATTATGTAATATCCCCGCCCTTATGATAAGTTAATCATATTGGTTAGTTTATCATATAATAAAAAACATATATGAGAAAAGCTTTAAACATATGGTATATATGTTTAACACAAAAAATAATAAACCCGAAGTTTTATTTTAAAAACAAAAACTTTGGAAATAATCCCTTTTTCCCCTATACCCGACGCTTTAACTCAAGTTAAAAATCCCGCTATTTATCCCATTCCCCAACCCTAACTCGAGTTAAAAAACTAAGTCTCGCTGCAACCCCGACCCTTTATAACCACGGGATTAATTAATTATCAGAGTTAATTAATAACCAGACTCCACCAATCAAATCCCGCCCGGAGTGATTAAATGACGATAAATATGTCGGGCCTGCACCTTTTAACTTCCCACCATCTCCCCGTCCCTCCAACCATTGGATCGCCCCTCCAAAGATCAACGCTCCACAGCAATTCCGCTAGTCGTCCCTTGTCAGGACTTTAACGCGCGGGGGCACGGTGGTATTGGAGTAGTCCTCCAACCACGTGTCCATTGATTAGTGGAATCACTGCCCTCGCGTTTAATACCACTATTGCCCATAAGCGGTGCGGGGATTACCACTTACCACCCGACCCCTGCCACACGTCAGCCCGTACTGAAATGACGTCATTCCTCGAAAAAATAAAAACCCCTTTTTTGATCTGAAATTGTGAGAATAAACTATTTCCTTTTCAGAGATGGACTGAAGGGGCATTCACTGGACATGTCACCTCTAAAGAGAGGATGAGTTCCAGAGGCTACCTGGCCCTCTTCAGACTCTGTCTAAGGAAATAATATATAAACACTAATAACAGAATCAATGAAAGTATTTAATTTGTAAATTCAAAGTGTTCATTGTTCTGTTTTGAATTTGAATAAACAAGAGTATATGATCTGCAATAGTTGTGTAGAGGTTTGAAGTTTAAACAACCAATTTTGATTACTGTATAACCTTGTTTATGGAAAACATGCTTATGAAATTTCACTGTTTAAGCAATCAAATTCTGGAAATTAACAGCCATAAAACACAGATGAACAGCATATGTTTGTTTAAGCGGTTCACCCCTCTTCTGGGCTACCTCCGCTGGTCCAAAAGCCTCTAATTAGGCTCAGTCCTTTTTTTGATTAAATGCTTCAAATAAAATTACATCTGTATAAAGTTTTCCAATGAGAAAACAGACTGCTAAAACAGAATCAGAACATCCAAATCAGTAGAAATAGACTACAAATTCACCTCCATTGGAGGAAGGTAGCCCAATGCAGCAATGTTTCCCCTTGGCCCTGATGGCTTCTCTGTCAAAAGCGCTGTAAAATTCGCAGATACAATGCCCTGATGGCTCTGCAGACACCTCCAACAGCTCCAGAATGCTCTCTACACCCAAAATCAAAAAAAAACTCGTCTTGAAAGGCCTTCCCAATCAAAAGTTATGGCTCATTTACTGAACTGCCTCTTACCCCTTAGGAAGCTCCACTAAATGTGGAGGAGGTGCAGTTAACTTCGACAAAATAGGTGAAGCGCTCCAAATAAGGCGGACCCGCCAGGTTTAACCGCCAGTTTATAGGGTGGCAATAAATGTGAAGTTTATCGTTTGGTTATGTTCACATGCGAATTGGGCGGTGGTTTAACCGTTGTTAATTAATACATATCATATACAATATAACCAACGTATTAAACACATAACCGTTGTTAATTAACCGCCCACGATGCGCGCCAATGCTTGGGCTTAAGGTTCCGGCCCTCGGTCCTGTGTAATGGGGGCTGGCCCTTCGGGGCTGGCCCCCTTCGGGCCCCGCCCAAATCATTTAAACGGTTTAAATATATGTTGTTCCGCACCATATTCAACACTTAATACGATGGCCCAATGGTAAATCGTTGCACTGTTAACCCATAGGTCGTGGGTTCGATTCCGTCTGCCCTCAACAAAACTTTTGAAACACAATTTCCATTCGGCCTTGGGGCCACGTGGCGGCCTCCGGGCTAGCCACGTGGCACCCGTTGATTGGTTGCCGCCGAATATTCCACGGAATATTCTGTGGAATATTCTTTTTTTAATAAAATTTATTCCAAAGTCAAAATTTGCCATTTTTTAATGAAATTGACAAAACTTTGAAGCTGAATAACTTTTGCATACGGAGACCATTTTTCGAACCGTTCGCGGCGCCGGAATCAGGAAGAAGAGCACTATCCAGTCGATCTGTTTCGGAGCTATTCTGAGCACTTTCATTTTGAAGCATTTTTCACCAAGAGACTTGATCTCCTGATCACACCTCCCAAATGGGAAGCTTTTGGACCCTCAAAAGCTTTCAATTACCTGTTAAGAAGGTGAGGATACAGCCTCCTCACCTGTTCCAACTCCATCCACTTTGCTTTGCTTGGTTTAGTGCCTTTTAAACCAACTCTTAAATACTCAACATCTCCCCTCCTTGAAGTGTGTGTCCTTCTGTCAAGGATTGCATCTTCTTTCAACTCATCTAAAAATTCTGGCGAGAAATCTTCTATAGATGGAAGCTGAACATGATTTTCAGAATCATCAATAAGAGGAGGTTCATACAAACGTAAATTCTCCACATTAACAACGGAATACATTTGCATGTATGAAGGCAAATCTAGTTGAAAGGCATTATTTCCAACTTGTTTAAGGACTTTGAATGGACCATAACGAATAGGCTTCAGCTTTTTACCTTCTCCTTGCATTCTTTCTTTACTTATATGCAACCATACCTCATCTCCTTCTTGAAACTTGTGATCAACTCTATGTTTGTCATGTCTTTCTTTGTACTTGCCTTGACTCTTTTCAAGCTGTTCTTGAACTTGCTGATGAATGAGCTGAATTCTTTCAATGAACAAGCGAGCTTTGTCAACATCACTATGCCCATCAATGGCAATATCCTTCTCAAGAATGAAGTCCAATGGTGACTTAGGCAAATATCCAAAACAAGCTTCAAATGGCGAAGTATTTGTAGAAGAGTGTTTGGCCTGGTTGTAAGCATGTTGAATGTAATGCAAATGCTCATCCCAAAGCTTGGGATGCTTGCTGCAATACCCTCTCAAAAGATGCACAATGGTTCTGTTCACTACCTCTGTTTGGCCATCTGTTTGCAGATGGAAAGCAATACTCTTCTTCAACTTGGTGTCCATCATCTTCCATAGATTGGACCAAAAATTCCCAACAAATCTGGAATCCCTGTCACTAACAATAGAAGTAGGCAAGCCATAATGAACCCATACATGTTGAAAATATAATTCAGCACTTTGTTCAGCAGTTATAGTTTTCTTACATGGCATAAGAATACACATCTTGCTGAAACGATCAACTACTACATAAAGATAATCATGCTGCTTTCTAGATAATGGTAATCCCCCAACAAAATCCATAGAAACACTTTCCCATGGTCTAGAAGGTACCGACAATGGCGTATACAATCCAAGCTTCCTATTGCTAGGCTTTCTTGTAGCACATAATGAACAACCTCTAATGAAACGTGAAACACTATCTACCATGCGAGGCCAATAACAATACCTCTGCAGATGTGCCACCGTTTTGCTTACACCAAAATGACCAGCAATAAGAGAAGAATGAGCTTCTCTCATCATGCTTAATCTCTCTCCCTGTGGTATACATAACTTTCCCAAATGAAACAACAAATTGTTATGCAAATGATAATCATTCTCCTCAACATGATTCCCTTTACTCAAGTTAGCATACACCTCTTTAAAATCTTCATCTGATGCATATTGTTCTATGTAGCTTTCATGCACAATAGAATCATTCTTAAGCAAAATACTAGCACTAATAATAGGCCTTGAAAGCATATCAGCAACTTTATTGTGAATACCTTTCTTGTACCTTATTACCAAGTGAAATTGTTGTAGGAAACCCATCCATCTGAAATGTCGTGACTGCTGCAATTTACTTTGAGACTGCAAATACTATAAAGGCTGGTGGTCAGTATGCACAATTGTTTCTTTGCCCATCAAATAGTGCTTCCACTTTTTGACACTTTGTACCAACGCATACAACTCCTTATCATATGTAGGATAATTCACAACAGCACCATTAAATGTCTCAGAATGAAAAGCAATAGGCTTACCATGCTGTAAGAGAACTGCACCCATGGCATAATCACTAGCATCTGTCTGAATCTCGAATGGTTGTCTCAAATCTGGTAATGCAAGAACCGGAGCTGAACTGATCTTTTCTTTCAAAGATTCGAAAGCTTTTTGTTGCTTACTTCCCCATTGGAAAGCACGCTTCACACTTGTCACTGCATGCATAGGAGCTGCTATGGCAGAAAAGTTAGCAATAAAATTTCTCCAATATTGAGCTGCACCCAAAAAACTTCTTACCTCTGTAATGGACTTGGGAGTAGGCCAATTCACAATAGCTTCTACTTTGGAAGGATCAATTCTCAAAGCACCTCCACCTACTATGTGCCCCAAATAAACCAAAGAAGTTTTTCCAAATTCACACTTTGACATCTTAAGAAATAACTGATTTTTCTTCAAAACATCAAGTACTTTTCTGACATGCATGACATGATCTTCTCTTGTCTTGCTAAAGATCAAGATGTCATCTAAGTAGACAATAACAAAATCATCAAGAAAAGGACGCAAGACATCATCCATTACCCGCATGAAAGTTGCAGGTGCATTGCATAAACCAAACGGCATCACAAGCCACTCAAAGAGTCCTTGTTTGGTTTTAAAAGCTGTCTTCCAAATGTCACTTTCTTCAATTATTACTTGATGATAACCACTTCTTAAGTCTAACTTAGTGAAATATCTTGCATCTTTCAGCTGATCTAACAAATCATCTATTCTTGGAAGAGGGTAACGATTCTTTACCGTTATCTTGTTCAAAGCTCTGAAGTCAACACACATACGCCAAGTTCCATCTTTCTTCGGAATCAACACTATAGGAGACCCACATGGCGAAGTGCTTGGCCTTATGAAACCCTTGTCCCACAACTCTTTAATCTGCTTCTTGATTTCAGAATTCTCCATAACAGACATACGATACATGCCAATGTTAGGAAGAGGACAATCTGGATGTAAATGGATTTCATGCTGAATCTCCCTTTTAGGAGGCAAACCTGTTGGCTCCTGAAACATCTCATGATGTACATCAACTACATCATATAAATCAGATTTAAGCTTTGCATCACAATTTTCAAATGACTCATGATTCACATCAACCTTTGGCTTGACCATAAGAAGTACAAAACTCTTGCTTGAATTGACTAGCCTTTTTACCTGTCCTGCATTTACCATTGCAATATTTGTCTTCTTGCGATGAGCTCTGACAATAAACTCCTTACCATCTTTGAAGAGATGATATTTGTTCTCATGGCGATAGAAAATCGCTTTCCTGTCAAACAAATAAGGACTTCCCAAAACAATACCAGATATATCAAGTGGAACCACATCAAGTTCAACTGTGTCAATATAGTGTGCAGTTATTGCAAAGCGCAATATGCACTTCCTTGAGACTTGCAAGTTAGCATCCTTGCATATCCATCCAAGTGGATAAGGCTTAGGATGTGGAATGGTCTCAAGTTTAAGTTGCTTGACCAAATCTTCAGATATGAGGTTAGCTTGTGACCCACTATCAAATAGTGTGTCAATTTTGGTATGTTTTGCAACTACCCTTACATGGAACAGTTCAATTCTTTCTTCCTCATTAGGAGCTTGTGTATGACAGTTTGAAGAACTAGCACTTGCTTGAGTTTCAATTTCCTTTCCTTTCAAACTTTTCAAACCCATGGCTGCAATTTTTGTTTCGTCACCTGAATCATCACCTAAATCTTGTGGCATAGATGTAGTAGTTGCATTTTTCTTCTTTCCCTTGTTTTTGTTAAACTGGTCTCTTTTTTCAGGATGAAGTTTCCAACAGTTTTTCTCTTCATGACCACTCTTTGAACAATGTTTACAAATGACCTTTTCACCCCCTTGTTTGATAGATGCATTTTTCTTGCCTTTTCCTTTGTTTTTCTCCTTGTTCTTTCCTTTGAAGGACTTGTTTCTACCCTCATCAAAAGTATTCTTTCCCCTAGCTTCTAAATGTGTAGCCTGTACACAGACTTCATCTAAGCTTGTAGGATTGAACATAAGGATAGTATGTTTAAGGTAACTGTGCAAACCACCTATATATTTCAATAAGGTGTCTTGACTTTGTAAGTCCACCCCAAGTAGAAGTGCTCTCCTTCTAAATTCTTGAGTATAATCTTGCACATTTTGCCCTTTGAGTTGTCTAAATTGCTGCCAATTCATGATAGCTTTTTGTATGTGAGCAAGAGGATAAAATTGTTTTTTAATGGCTGTAATGAACTCATTCCATGTTAGATTTATCTTACCATTTTTTTTAATCTCCTCTCTAGTCTTGGCTTCCCACCAAACCAAAGCTGCTCCATCCATTCGCAAAGAGGCTAATTGGATTTTAGTTTCATCATCTTGCAAATTCTGGATTCTAAGATAGACCTCCAGCTGTCTTATCCAATTATCCAACTTCTCTACATTAACATCACCATTAAACATTGGCAACTCAAACTTCACATCAAGCTTCAACAAAGGATTTTTAACAGGAGTTTTTGTTTTATGTGACTGATTAACAGATGTGGAAGAGGATGATGTGGAGGATGAGGATGATGATGGAGATGGTGGATCACCACTTCCTCCATTCCCTTTCTTGGACTCCTCTTTATCTTTCTTTCCTCCTGAGGAATCTCCTTCTTCTCTTTGGTTCTTCGATCCTTCTCCAGCAATCCTATCATTTCTCTCCTGGTATAGGATTCTAACCATCTCAGTCAAATCCAAGAAAGCTTTCCTAAAGACTCTTTCTTCTTCCTTGGGATCCATTTCCTCATGGATTTCTCCTTCTCTAGATGTCATGCTTGTGGCTGATTCTAAGGCTATGGAGGATGAAATGGAAGGTGGATGTAATGGCACTCTAGCCCTCCTTGGTTGAGGATTAACCTGTTCTCTAACCAGTTGCCCTTCCCCTCTTTGCAGTTTCAGCCTAGTAAGCATCAAGATTTGCAGAACTACACAACAAACTTGCACAAATCTCACAATTTTTTAAGGAAAACCTTGAGCTCCGATACCAACCTGATCTGAAATTGTGAGAATAAACTATTTCCTTTTCAGAGATGGACTGAAGGGGCATTCACTGGACATGTCACCTCTAAAGAGAGGATGAGTTCCGAAGCTACTGGCCCTCTTGATGCATGCAAGGAAATAATATATAAACACTAATAATAGAATCGATAAGTATTTAATTTGTAAATTCAAAATTCATTGTTCTGTTTTGAATGTGAATAAGCAAGAGTATATGATCTGCAATAGTTGTGTAGTGGTTTGAAGTTAAAACAACAAGTTTTGATTACTGTATAAACTTATTTATGGAAAGTATGCTTATGAAATTTCACTGTTTAAGCAATCAAATTCTGGAAATTAACAGCCATAAAACACAGATGAACAGCATATGTTTGTTTAAGCGGTTCACCCCTCTTCTGGGCTACCTCCGCTGGTCCAAAAGCCTCTAATTAGGCTCAGTCCTTTTTTGATTAAATGCTTCAAATAAAATTACATATGTATAAAGTTTTCCAATGAGAAAACAGACTGCTAAAACAGACTCAGAACATCCAAATCAGTAGAAATAGACTACAAATTCACCTCCATTGGAGGAAGGTAGCCCAATGCAGCAATGTTTCCCCTTGGCCCTGATGGCTTCTCTGTCAAAAGCGCTGTAAAATTCGCAGATACAATGCCCTGATGGCTCTGCAGACACCTCCAACAGCTCCAGAATGCTCTCTACACCCAAAATAAATAAAAAACTCGTCTTGAAAGGCCTTCCCAATCAAAAGTTATGGCTCATTTACTGAGCTGCCTCTTACCCCTTAGGAAGCTCCACTAAATGTGGAGGAGGTGCAGTTAACTTCGACAAAATAGGTGAAGCGCTCCAAATAAGGCGGACCCGCCAGGTTTAACCGCCAGTTTATAGGGTGGCAATAAATGTGAAGTTTATCGTTTGGTTATGTTCACATGCGAATTGGGCGGTGGTTTAACCGTTGTTAATTAATACATATCATATACAATATAACCAACGTATTAAACACATAACCGTTGTTAATTAACCGCCCACGATGCGCGCCAATGCTTGGGCTTAAGGTTCCGGCCCTCGGTCCTGTGTAATGGGGGCTGGCCCTTCGGGGCTGGCCCCCTTCGGGCCCCGCCCAAATCATTTAAACGGTTTAAATATATTTTGTTCCGCACCATATTAAACACTTAATACGATGGCCCAATGGTAAATCGTTGCACTGTTAACCCATAGGTCGTGGGTTCGATTCCGTCTGCCCTCAACAAAACTTTTGAAACGCAATTTCCATTCGGCCTTGGGGCCACGTGGCGGCCTCCGGGCTAGCCACGTGGCACCCGTTGATTGGCTGCCGCCGAATATTCCACGGAATATTCTGCGGAATATTCTATGGAATATTCTGTGGAATATTTCTTTTTTAATAAAATTTATTCCAAAGTCAAAATTTGCCATTTTTTAATGAAATTGACAAAACTTTGAAGCTGAATAACTTTTGCATACGGAGACCATTTTTCGAACCGTTCGCGGCGCCGGAATCAGGAAGACGAGCACTATTCAGTCGATCTGTTTCGGAGCTATTCTGAGCACTTTCATTTTGAAGCATTTTTCACCAAGAGACTTGATCTCCTGATCATTTTTTTACTTTGGAAATAAAACAAATTTTCGTGTTTTTTATGTCATTTTCATTATTTGAAAGCGACTATGCCTTCCGCTACGAAATTCAAATTTTCACTAAAATCCACTGTTCTATCCGATTTCGCTCCAGAATTCCGCCAGACCAGTGTTGGAGCATCCTCTTGCCACCACTTGATACCTGTTAAATCCCAGTTTGCCTTCGAAAACAGGTATTTATTCTATTGCGCTCCGAAACTTCAAAAGATACTTTGTGTTCCTTGTTTTTCCGCTGAATCAGTGTTAAAATCTTATTCTTAAGATCATTCCCTGAGTTTTAAAGCTGTGAATTGTTCCCCTGAAACTGCAATTGTGCTAATTTCCCTCATTAAAACTGAAATCGCGCCCCGGCCTGTGAAGAAAACCCAGAAACTTCCATTTTGAATACACAAGAACCAAAATGGAAGCTCCGGCAGCCTTGAATGTAACTCCATTGAATGCCCCCCACAGAGAGTTAGAATATTTGCCCTTAGTGGATAAAGACTTCCAAATTAAGGACTTAGTGTTTGATGAAAGCCCCCTTCTGAGTTATTGTCGTTGCAGAGACGATTATTCGAAGGGATTGGATGTCATTGGGTTGTGGGAATCCAATTTCCCGAGATATCTCATCCCCTCAGTCATTACTTTCCCAGAAATTATCCACTATTGCCATTCTAACTATGATCTGACTCAAAGAGCTGTAATATCCCCTGACCAGAGTGTTCTTTTCCCCATTACTCCCCAAGCCATCAATGCAATGCTACATTTTGAAACTGATCAAGAACTAGCACCTTTGTCTATGGAAGAACTGATTGAAAAATCTAATCAATTGACCCCAGAAAAATTGAAGTCCATTTGCCAGAATTTTATGCTGCCTGAACATCAACCTAGGGGCCCTCCTCCCTATGGTTTTTATTATTTCACTAAGTTGGGAAGGCTCATCCTAAATATGATATATTTTGTCTTGGGTTTCAATACAAGTGAATATGTTGATGAAATAACCCTAGTTTTGTTGTCTATCTTTACTCCTGGGCAACCTCCTGCAATAAAATATGACTTTGCATCTTTCAGAGCCAATAAAATCCACGACCAGTTCATGAGGCTAGATGATGAGAAAGTGTTTAAATATTCCTCAGTTATTTATCATCTCATTATCTATTATCAATCAGAAAAGTTCCCTTTCCCTGTTAAAAAGCTTGATGCTAAGGGAAACCCTAGGTCAGTTATATTTTGGTCTCCCATAATTCACTCTTCCTACGATTCTCCCTATTCCTATGCTGAGTTCATTGATCTTTTTGTATATCCTGCAATTACCTTGTTGACAGGAATTCCTCCTCCAAGGCTCAGTAATGAAATCAAGAATAATTTGCAGCTTTCAAGAACATATAAAGTTGGGGATTGGTATTTATATCAAAACCATTCAGTCATCAGAATCTATGGAAGTGAATTGCATCCATTCAAGTTGCCAAAATATGTGCCCATGAGACTTTTTGCCTTGGAATATTTCAGGCAAATGAATAATTCAGATGTGATTCATTTTTGTATTGTAAAAAAGAAAGCCCAACTCAGGATCAAAAGTCAATTAGGTCCCTTCATATGAAACTCTAGGGATGCTGAGCGAGAAGCAGAAGATATACTACAAAACCATTGCAAGTTCCAAAGAACTCTCCGTTGGGTTCCTTATGATCCATTTGGTTTTATCTGTGAAAAAAGAATAAAGAACAAATCATCCCCTTACATGCACCACAGGATTCCTGAAATAGAACAATATGCCAATCAAGATGAATGGGTGGAAGAAACACTAGTTGAGGAAGAAAGTGAAGAAGACAAAATGAACAAAATTATGAAAGAACTTGAGAAGAAGTATGACCTAGAATCTTATGGTCAAGTGCAGGTACCTCACATTGGCACTTCTTTAGCAGCAAATCTACAACAGAGATTACAGGAAGGTAGTTCATCAATTGCAGCAGAGTCAAAAGGAAAAGGAAAGGAGCCTGAAATACAGGTCATTGAAACTTTAACCATGGCAGAGAAACCTCAAACCTCCAGAGCACCTGATCAAACACAAGTTTCTCCCACTCAAGTAAACCATCTTGAAGTTTCAGAATTACAAACTCCATCCAATATAGAAATGGGCAAGAAAAAGCAGGTTCCAGATACTACTCCTCCCAAAGAATCCTCAGAACTACATCAAACCAAAAGGCAGAAACTCAATACACCCCAGGAAGTGGAAATAATAGATGAGATTTTTGATGATGGAAGAGAAGATAGTCAACTAACTGGCTCTGTTAGTATGACACACACAGATCAGAAAGGAAAAGCTTTGTAAAAGCAGTTGAGTACTGAAGTATCTTCTTTTAGGCCACCAAAAACAGATACAGGGGATATAAAAAGAACTTTCATTAATATAAAGGCAAAGAATGATCCATTGAGAATGAAAGTATATGATCAATATTTGAAAATGGCTCCACATAATCAGGAAAGGTTAATGTCAGCATTTGACATTTCACAAGGCAAAATGATGATGAGCCACTTCAAGTCCAAGGTGCCAAAACCCATGACAACAGCTGATTATATTAGAACAAATTTTGAGGTCCTGGTAAAGGAAATCCATCCTTTGGACCAGATAGAGCTGCATAAACAAACTGGGGAAATGGTCTATTCCACTCTTACTAATAAGGCCATGGCAGCCCTAAGGCTGCAAGATTCTTTAAATAACACAAGCACCCAATTGCAAATTGAGAAGGCCTCTTCTCAGGCCAAAGATAACAGAATAAAGTCTCTGGAAGACATAATCATCATCTTGGGTCACAACCCCAAGGATATCAAAAGAGGCACTAATTAAAAAGAAAGATGATGACATAGCTGCACTGAGAAAGCAGCTGAAATTGCCAGCCTCAAGGCATCCCCAGACCCAAGAAGTTTTGAAGGGAAATTCACAGGAAGAGATAATGGAGTTGATCTTAAAGATGACTGAGCAACTGGGTGAAACAGAGAAGGAATTGGAACAAGCTTTACAGGAAAAGGAAGCTGTCATGCAGGCATCCATCACAGAAGCTACTACAACCACAGGTACCACAACAGCAAATAAACAAACAGAGCCAGCGCAGGTAAACACTTCTGGTTTAAGTTCTGATGAATTGATAAAACAAATGGAAAGTTTACAACTAAGAGTCACAGAACTTCAAACCACAAAATTGCAGTTAGAAAATTTGGAGCAGAAATATGATACATCTAAAAAGACTGTTGCTGATAACACCAGGGAAATTAAAAGATTGGAAAGATTGGTTAAGGATTTAGAAAAAGACCTTTCATTAGAAAAGCCTTTGAACGAAATAAATGGAATTCTTTGGGATAATATAATTGAGTTAATAAAAAGTATTTGGCCCTCTATTCAAGCAATTTTTGAACAAAATGACTTGATTAAAGTAGCTCAGAAAGAAATAAACAGAACAAGAGATGAATTAAGAGGCAGACCTGAGTAGGCCAATCAACTTATACAGTTCTTGAACACCCGGACTAAGCAACAGCTTGCAGTATTAGGAATTGAAGACAGGACCGGCACTATTTTGGAGATAAAAAGAGTTTTCACCAAAAGAAATTTTATGCTAGATTTGGAAAGGAAGTGCTCAGATATTCTGGCAGAAATTAATGCTTTCAGAGGAAAATTTCAGGTTTTGTTGGACAGTGGGTTACCCAGTCCTATGCTCTCAGAGAACCAGATAATGGACCTGGAAACCTATGTTAAGAAAATAGATATCCATGCTCAAAATACAACTGCTTGTTCTATTAGTTTGCCAGAAGCAACGTTGCCAATAGGGAGAAATCTTTATGACAGGTTGAAAAAATTATTTCATCTTGAAAATGAAATAAAGCATTTGTTTCCTAATCAGCCCACTTTTTACAAACTCACAGAGGCCGATGAGACATTGAGAAAACTTAAAAGAACCATAATAGCAGAAGATCAATGGTGGGATGACTTATTGGAAATTTTATGAAATTTATCTTCAGGTTGAGAATTTTATCTTTTTACTATCAGGTAAAGGATAAAAATGAGTACAGGTTAAAGAGTATGAGTTGAACAGGTTAAAGAGTATCCGTAAAAAACAAAGAGTATCAGACAAGTAAAGGAATTACTCAAAGGGACAGCATCGAGCCCTATTATAGCACCTGCCTCCAACACATCTGCAAAATAAAGAAACAGCACACCAGCAGTTAAATTTTATTCTATCTATGAGAACATTTGTCTCCTTTTTTATTGTAACTTATTTATTAATCACCCTGAATTAAGGGCTAGGTTAGTGTGAGATATTTTCAATCATTTTTTGTATAAATAAACCCTCAAAGAGAGTATTGAGGGTGGATTCTAATAATTTGTTGTGACATTGACGTTTTTGGAATAAAAAGTGTTTTGGAGAAATTTATTTGTGGCTTACTGGATGAAAATTTGAAGCTCAGGACTTTTTGCAGGATTCATGTGTCGGACTGCAGTTCAATAAGTCTTTCTACCCTATGTTTTAAGTTTTATATCTGTTTATAATATCATTATGTCCATTTACGAATAATTTACATAAAGGATTGAATCATAATTTACTTAATTGTACTCTGATTTCAGATGTGATTATTCTTAATGTTTTCCTCTAAATTGGTTATAAGCATGAATTCTTGAATGCTCTTGCTTTGCTAATTTAAACATTCTTGATTACTATAATAAGGAATTATTCATTGCTCCTTGTTTGTAGTCATTTCATTTTTCTCTTTTGAACATGGTGAAAGATTCTTAGCTGCCTTTCATCCCTTCAAAATCATCCCATCCACTTTAAATTTTAAGGATTGTTCTCTGTCTGGCTATCTTGCCCTGCAAAGCCATCTTGTGTGTAGAATAGAAATCCAGTAAAGCCATCCTTTGACTCCATAGCCCAATGGCCTGAAAATATTCAACCTTGCCCTTAGTTGGTGAATTCTACCATTTCAAACAAACTCTTGGATTTATAACTAGCCTAAAACTTTCTAAGAACAAAGATAAATTATAAAGAGAGAGCCCTCTCTGGATGCAGATTGGCTAGATTCTGCATCTGAAGGTTGGTTTGTGGTTACCTCGGGTATACTTTCCTTTTCCACAACTTCAAGGAAAACCTGAGTGATAACAGACTAGAAATAACTTAATAAACTATGGTTTATTAAATTATTTCTTATAGTGAAAGCAATTTTACTATGGTAAAATTGGTCTTACATGGTGTATTTTGATCCATCTAATTGTAAATGGTTAGATGACCAAAAATTGGTGTAACAATTTTCCTCCAACAATTAGATTAAAAATTTAATACACAAACAATAATAGTTGCAATTGAAACCCTTAAACTTTTTCTTTAAAAAATAACCCATGAATTGATCTGCAATAAAACCCTCGAGCCGGCAGGAAAACCAAATTTGATAGGTCCACTGTAATGTTCAAAATATAAATTTTGCTAGATTTTTCTCAAGGAAATTATTGCTACAAATTGCATAAATAAATTGCACAAATTAATCCATAAACTTAACGACAAAACCACGAAATATTGTTTGGATACCACTGTAATGTTCCAAATATAAATTTTGCAACAAATTTCTTCAAAAAAATTAGCCATCAAGTCCATAAACAATTTGCACAAATCAAACCACAAATTTATGGAAAAAACTGGAAATAGTATCTGCAACTAAATAATAGACAATATAAACATGTAGAAGATCTCGTCCTTATTTTATTAATATCTAAATAAGCTGGTACAAGAGCATGAATTTGGTTGAGATAATGGCCCCAAATAGATCTACAATAATTCCGCAACTAGCCTAAAAAAAAAACAGAAAAACAATAAGCTGCAACCAATAAATATCGAATGGATCCGCCAAGGGAATAGATGGATTCTCACCCAGTCTCACTAAATAACCCAAGGGTTTTCATCCGAGGGCTACTAAGGTAGCGAATTGGATTCTCCACTCCACACCAAAGACAAATTCTCCAACCAAGATTTCCCAAATGATCTCCTCCTCCTCCTTTTAAAGACTCCATAGATATATCTCTCTAGAAGAATCGTATTTTGATTATTTTAATATGATTCTAGAAACTCCTTTGACTCCATCTAAGTGACTTTTAATTTTATTTTATTTCACTAAGTCACTTTGGTCATTTTTCTTTCAATTGATTATTTTCCCTTATTTTAATTTAATCAAGTCACTTTTGGCCTTTTTCCTCCAATTAATTATTTTTCCCCTTTTTTAATTGAATGGCTAATTAAAGTCATTTTTAATCTTGGAAAATGATAAACCTTCCACCATACTCTCTTCGACTACTATAATTTTCTTCTCAGCATCCCATCTTATATATCTTCTCGTTATGTTTCCAATGATCTATCACACTGAGGTGTTCCATAAAATAACCTTCCCTGAACGCCACCTTATGCATTATTAATTAAGTTAGGCCCCATAATAATGTTTTTTTTTAAGTTTTCAGAATGCAATGGAACAAAAGGCAAGTTATGCATATGATGAAATATTTCAAGCACCATCAAATCTAATACAAACTCCTCAAAACTCCCCCAGGACCCCTGATGATGTAATATTTCTCTCGTGATCTGGTCATCACATACCCCAGAAACCCATCCTAGTTGTACTATAAAGGAAAATAAAAATGGGGACATGACACATTATGAATTTTAACTTGTGCTTCAAGCCATGAAAACATCTCCTCTGCAATATCACTAGGGTAATTCACAAATTTTTATACCATGACTAGTGTTTTCCATCTTTTGTCTTAGCTAATTTAGATTCCCTATGAATATCCACAATATACCTAAAGAAACCTGCTCAGATACCAAATATGATTCGTAAATTTTCGTGGATATTGTTGGATGTGGAGCCTAATTATCTTCCTGATTCATAGGTCTTGTTTCGCTCATGTTTGGATCCCAATCCCTTAGTGGGGCTATGGGGGGCTTTCCCCCCACTATTACTGCCTAGGGGGTCCAAGTGGGGGGTGACTGCATGTTTGGAGACCCCCCCAAGCAGGGGTTTAGGGGAAGTACTCTCGAAGCTAAAAAAATAGATGAAAATTTCCCTTGTAATTTTTTTTCTTTTCGCAGTCAATTTGGGTCGTTCATTAGGCAGATGATGTGATGGTAAAAGTTATGTTTAATTTAGGGTTTTTTTCCCTAGAAGGAAACCCCTCAGTTTATATGAGAGAATTTTATTTTGGATGTGTATTATTATTCTGAGTGAGAAATAGAGAGGAGATTGTGTGATAACTCTACCCTTTCTAATATTATTAATTTCTAATAGATATTCCACTAGATAGTTCATCACAACATATCTAATAAAATTATACTTAAAAATATGAAAATCTACACTATTAGGGTTTATTCCTTTTTATATTTTTGGATATGAAGAATATTGGTTATTATGTATGCATTAAAATGAAAGTTTGTGTAGATAATAGAGAATAGTGAAATGAAATATCACACACCACATTTGAAACAAGATATATCCTAGGAGACCCTTTTAGGAGAAAACCTAGTTGGAAGATAAGGTTGCTTTGCTCTATTTCTCTAAATAGAAAATAGTTATGAGTACAAAGAAGTAAGTCTTATGGTTTGTGGGATACTACAATGCATAAATACTCACTATTTTATTTCTCCCTATCCCTCTTGGCTATTATTTTTCATCTATGAAATAAATTCACTCGAAAAGAATGGAACCCCTTTTCCTCCTAGTGGTCCAATTATAACACAGCCCGATAACCAACTAGTATTTAGGTTTAACTACCTAAACTCTTAATTGAAGTTACAATATGGAAAATTCTAGAGTCTTATTCATCATAATCACATGGCTAGCCCATTTTCCATGAATAATGGCCGCTGGAATGGAATCCTCTCGAATTATGGTGGTGAAAACAGGGAGGTTAACTTCCGAGTAGCATAACTTTTGCATGTGGACTATGATTCAGGTGATTATTGTGACACTGGAAATGTCTCTGTGTGTAGAATAGGAAAAAATGTTCATTCCAAAGAAAAAAAAAATTACCCTGAAAAAAAATCATTTGATGCTTCAAAATGCTTCCAGAAGGTTTTAGACCTTAATTTTCCAAACTAGGTCATGCCAATAAAAATGGTATCGTGAGTTGATTCCTACACATTTTATACTCTAAAAGCATCGATATGGATGAAAAACAATATAATGATCCAATTTGGATCACAATCTCATTTGAGTGATCTACGTTATCTCTATCCATCATGGGTCCTTCATCGATAGCTTTAGTCAAACCTTCACATCGCTCTTTCTTCGTAATCCATTATGTTTAGTCAGACCACTCATTCTCCTTATTAAAAATGCAATCTTTCATTCTTTTTTTTATGAAAAAAAATTACAATTTTGTGATACTCCATGTGTTTCATCAAGCACCATGTGTATTAACAAATCCATCTGGATCCATATGGATCTTATACCACTTGAAGTGATCAAATTCATAATAAAATAAAATAAAAATACTATCATGTATATACTATGCAAATACAATAAAATTAAGTGACACCAACCTTCAAAATGGAAATTTTTTTACTAATTCATAAATTATGAGTGTTACAACTATTGTAAAAAATGTCTCTTATATAACTATAGGTGAACATAACAATCATCTCAACTATCTCTTATAGTCTCTTTGCAATATCTCCTCAAATATTTCCATGAATCTCTTAACTAATCTTCATCCCTAACTTCTATTATTTCTCCCATTTCTCATTCCTACATAGAATTCTAGAAACAAAATTGGAAACTAGGCAGGTACCTTACATTGATGAGAAGCTTTGTCTCAAATTTTTCAGATAAATGTTCAAAGAGACCTTACTGCTACCATTTTTATTTATATATACTCATTACATCATTTAAACTATATATTTTCCAGAAAACACCACAGAACTTTACTATCCGAAAAAACATGAAAAACTAAAATGACGGACTACCTGTGGCTTCCAAATTATTTTTCCTCCTGAGCCACTTCAAAAGGCTAGCTCATATCCACATTCCTTATAACATTAGGCTTTGATTCATGATTCACCGCTTTTGTAGCTTCCTCCACCATTGGGGTGGGTTATCACAGAACCCAAACACCTCTTTCAGCACTCTGGCGGTGGTCATTTCTACTTTAACTTAAATATTATCCACTTTGAATTCAAATTTGATCATTACAGTGTTCAAGTGTTCCATGGATTTCTGAAGCAGCTCCATATCTTTCCCTATTCCAAACAGGTGTCGAAAATTTGAATAATAGATCACTTATTCACCGAGATTCTCCTGATCACACACTATTTTAGCTTCATGCATAATACAGAATCTCTTCTACCATTGATCATCACATGCGGAAATTAAATCAATTGCATGCATACATTAAAACCACAAACAATCACACATATGAACACAATATTTAATGGGAAAGCTTAAAGTTGAAAACCCCAACTATATGTATATTATATTTCATGGAGATCATGTAATAATCATAGTGCAGCCTTTTGCAAGCTCTCAAAGACTACCTCATCACACACACCATCAAGCTAGATCTAGAAAATCCATAGTGCCCAACCTTTGCCACTTGATAGCCAATCCCTACTTCCAAGTGTTTCAATGCTATGGGATGGCCTCTTTATATAGATAAACCACCAGCCTGAACTGCACAATCCTCATGAGCTTACTCCACCTATCTGTGTGTTGAAAATAGCAACAGTATAGTCACAACTGATAGTTAACCTGCTCTTTCACCTATTCCTGCACTGGTCTCCACTAAAACTGTCCATGCACTGAAGTTAACTAATGTATTCTTTAGTTTATTAATGAGTATTTAATTAGTGAATTAATTAATAATTAATTCAAACCACTCTCACTAATTGTATCAATTAGTTAACTTGGATACAAAAAGCTCAACTATGTTCAGATTAGTTAAACTAAATAAAACTCCAATAACTTCCTCAATCAACTCCACCAAACTCTGTCACATGAGTTCTAACTGAAGTATCCATGCAATAGCTTCACTTAAACCCTAGGAATTGCGTAATTCCTTCTGTCATCTGCATGTGCCACTCCTAGGCATCAAACTGAAGTGCTCCAAGAGAATAAGATAATGTTTAGAGTCTAAATATTATTAAGAGCTAATAATATTTGACATCCCTATTTTTAGACTGGCAATCTAAAAATATATTCCACCCAATATGTCTAAAAATAGAAGTCCATATATTTTTCCAACTTGACCAACCCTCCACAAATAGCATCCTGCAACTCATAGAATCATGATCCACATGTCTAAAAATAGACATAGTCTAAAAATAGACTTTGCGCCAAAAATAGCCTGCGGTCCCACTTAATGAAGGCGACTCCTTTCCACTAAGCTCATCATCTTGTTGCAATCTCAACACTCCCTCTCAACAAGATAAGGATTATCTGCAACCCCTATCCTGCCCCTGTGGTATTCGAATTTTCTCCTGGTGAGCGCCTTCATCAAGATATCAGCATCCCGATCCTCCGTAGGAATGTATGAAAAACACAGACCTTCTGCTGCACACAATCTCTAATATGATGATAATTTCTATGTCAATGTTTAGATCTATCATGAAATACCTGGACAACCGAGAGTTTGATGCAACTTCCGATTATCAAAATATATCGCGCAGGATCCAAGTGTGAACCGAACAACCCACTGTGGATCTTCTCTCATCCATATAATTCTGCATGAGCTCAAACTCGACGCCACATACTTTGTTTTCTCTCCACAATGAGTGCCACCGTATCTCGTTTCCCACTGTACTAAGAAACTCGTCGACCCGAGCATCGAAATCCCTCCGTATGTGCTTCTTTCCGTTGGGCTTCTCGCCCAATCTACATCCTAGTCACACCACCTCATCCCTATATGTACTATAATCCATATCCCGAGGTGCTCCCCGAGATAACGTAACAGTATGCTTTCCCCGTCTTCCAAAAGAGCTTGGTAGGCTTAACCATAGCTTGTGAAAGTTGGTTAACTGCATAGCATATGTCGGGTCGTGTATTGACCAGATACATAAGCGACCCCACCAACTGTCGATAAACAGTGGCATCCACTACCTCCGCTGAAGTAGCATCCTCCTTCCTCCAACCACCAGGAAGAGGAGTATCAACAGGCTTGCAGCCATGCATGTTGAACTTCTCCAGTATCTCCTGGGCATACTTACCCTAAGAAACAAATAGTCCATCACTGCGCTGCCAAATTTCCAATCCCAGGAAATAATGAAGGAGGCCCAAGTCCTTCATCTCAAACTCTCTTGCAAGATCCTCCTTGCATGAAAGTATCAACAGCTCATCACCCGTCAAAATAAAATCATCTACATAAAGTACAATGATCAACAACTTACCCTCCACCATAACCGGCATAGGTTAGATCCCGCCCACTTTGAGAATCCGGTCCACAGCAATTTTCATCCGTGTACCAAGCACGAGGTGCTTGTTTCAACCCACATACAGCCGCCTCTGAAAGCCTGCACACATGCGACTCACTCGCCGAAGATCTTAAACCTTCGGGCTGCTCTATGTACACCTCCTCTTCAATGACTCCATTGAGGAACGTAGTCTTCACATCCATCTGATGAATGTGCCACCCCATCTGCACTGAGAGAGCAAGAATCGTCCGTATGGAAGAATACCTTGCGACAGGTGCAAAGGTCTCCTCATAATCGATCCCCTCTATCTGTGAAAAGCCTCGGGCAAAAATCTTGCCTTGTACTTCTCCACACTCCCGTCAGCTGCCTGCTTCACTTTGTAGATCCATCTCGAACCCACCACCGATTTCCTCCCCTTCCCACGGATAATCTCCCATGCAATCGTTTCGATAATCGAATCGTGCTCTCTTCCACCATGGCATCTACCCATAGTCCTCCGTAGCTTCCAAAAGAGGATGGCTCTGTCACGATACACTTGCTCACAAGAGCCATGTATCCAGTGTACCAATCAGGTGACTGTCTCTGTCTGCGCTGTGATGTAGGTGCTCCTACAACCTTCTCTGCATCTTGAGCCAGTCGCTCAACTTCTGTAGTGCGCTTCCGCCCTCTGATGGTTGGCGCTCCATGAGTGGTTTCTTCCACTCCATGAACTTCCTCTTGTGGCTGATCCACATCCTGAAACTCATCCTTAGGAACTAATAGCTCCTCATCTGCATGCAAGTGTGGCTCCCTCTCAAGCGAACACTTCATGGCTTTCTCCTCCCGAAATTTGATATCCCGTCGCACAACAGTCTTGCGACTGTCTGGAAAATACACACGATAGTTGTGGGGCGTATCAGTGTACCCCACAAATATTCCAACCTCAGCAGTTGGATCCAGCTTCCTTCTCGCATCCTTCGTCACATGCATGTAGACAGGAGAACCAAAAATCCCCAAATGGGAAATATCAGGCCTCTTGCCAGAATAAGCCTCCTCTGGTGTACTCATGCCAAGAACCTTGTGAGGACAACGGTTCTGCACATACACTGTTGTATTGCATGCCTCAGCCCACAAGTGAAGGGGTAGGCCCTCATCATGCAACATCGCCCGTGCAGCACCCACGATCGTTCTGTTCTTCCGCTCAAAGACCCCATCCGTTATGGGTTATGAGGTGCTATGAGCTCTCTTCGAATTCCTTTTGCGCTGCAAAAGTCCTTGAATTCGCCAGAGATGAATTCACCACCATTGTCACTCCTAAGAGCCTTCACCTGCTTCCCCGATTCTTTCTCAACCAGTGCCTTGAACTCACAGAACTTTGAGTATGTCTCTCTCTTCTTCTTCATGAAGAAGAACCAAGACTTGATGAGAAAACTGTCAAATATCACTATAACACCGTGCTTTTGTGTTGAAGTCACCGAGAAAGGTCCACACGAACACGCTCGTGGTGAATTCTCTCGCTGATCGCTCGGGTGTGACTGTCCTTTCCTTGAAAGGTGGCTTGCCAAATTTTCCTGGTGTGCACATCCCTTGTAATCGATCTGATCGCACAAGAGTGCCCTAGGAAGCCCAAGAGAAATTTGCCCAAAGATCTCTCAAAGTTGAGCATGAAGGTGGCCTAACTTCCAGGCACACCATCATCCTGCACGCCACCACTCCTTCTACCTTGCCTACCATTGCTGCGCACCCATCTACCTGCAATCGATAAAGGTTCTAAACTTTAACCCCTATCCTCCAGGTCTCACCAGTTTCTTTATTGCGTAGGAAAGCCTTTCCCTTGCTAAAGACAACATCATATCCCTTGTCTTCTAACATCGCCACAGAGATAAGATTCTTCTTCAATCCTGGAACATGCATCACATCCTTCAATCTGAAGGGTTTACCATACTCCCTCTCAAAGGAAATGGTACTGATACCGGTTGCATTGTATCTACCATCATCGCCCATCTCGATGTGCACTCCAAGATCTTTCTCATCCAGATCAGTAAACAAATCTCGATCTCCTGTCATGTGAAAAGACGCACCACTGTCAAGAGACCACACTGAACCCATCACACTTGAAACCAAGCATGTGATCAACGAAAAAACCAGCTCAAACTACGAGGCTAAGGCCTCTCCATTTGCAGTCCCAGCAACCTGCTTATTTTTCTTCTTCTGTGGACAATTAGTGGTGTAATGTCCGTGTTGGTGATAGTGAAAGCACTTCACCTTGGACATGTCCTGCTTCTTGCCTTTCGCACCGAATTGAAAATATTTCTTGCTCTTCCCCTTCTTTACTTTGGCAGCCAAAGTGAAATTCTCTTCATCAGATGCCTTTGATGAAAATCCATCCCTGGTACTCCGCCTTATCTCCTCTTGCACAAGATCCGACCAAAGTCGCTCCCATCCTGGAAATTTCTCCCGACCATTGACAGAGTCCTGATAGGAATGCCAAATCTTTGGAAGCCCAAGGAGAGCCAAGCTCACCAAGTCCTCATCATCAACATTCACCCCCACACTTCCTAGCTCATCCCTGCATTGGACGAACTTCGTGAGGTACTTGGGCATACTGTCGCCTTTCTCCATCTTTATGTTCTTGAGTTTGTCCTTGAGCGCCAAATTCCTCTGGTCGCTCTTGCTTTGGAATAAATATGTCAAAGCTTTCCACATCAAGAATGGAGAAGCCTTACCATGAAGGCTAGATACTATGTGATCCTTCACGCCCTCCAACAGAATCCTTCGACACTTTGCTGTCTTCTTTTGCCATGCGTCAAGTGCGGCAGCATCACTAGAAGTAGGCTTTTGGACTTTAGCATCTATGAACTCCTTCAACCCATTATCATCCAACATCGCCTCCATCCTGTCCTTCCATGCAACACCCCACGCCTCACAAGACCAATCGCAATCCGTTGAAAGACATCTCAACTTCGACACCAAGAAAACACTGCTGCAAATTCGAATTCCACCAGCACAAAACTCAACCGCTTCAATGTTCTACAATTTTCTCCAATGATCAATATCGCTCTGATACCATGTATAAAATTTGAATAATAGATCACTTATTCACCGATATTCTCCTGATCACACACTATTTTAGCTTCATGCATAATACAGAATCTCTTCTACCATTGATCATCACATGCAAAAATAAAATCAATTGCATGCATACATTAAAACCACAAACAATCACACATATGAACACAGTATTTAATGGGAAAGCTTAAATTTGAAAACCCCAACTATCTGTATATTATACATGTCATGGAGATCATGTAACAATCATAGTACAAAGCTCTTTGCAAGCTCTCAGCACTACCTCACTTGTTACACACTATCAAGCTAGATCTAGCAAAACTCATGCTCCAACCTTTTGCCACTTGATAGCCAACCTCTATTGCGTGTTTCAATGCTATGGGATGGCCTCTTTACATAGATAAACCACCAGCCTGAACTGCGCAATCCTCATGGGCTTACTCCACCTATCTTTGTGTTGCAAATAGCAACAGTATAGTCACAACTGATAGTTAACCTGCTCTTTCACCTATTCTGTAACAGTCTCCCTTTAAAAGCTGTCCTTCTTTAAGAAGTTATTGATGTTATCTTCTTAATTGATTAATATGATGTTAATTAGTGAATTAATTAATAATTAATTCACACCACTCTCACTAATTGTATCAATTAGTTTAACTGAATACAAATAGCTCAACTATGTTTAGATTAGTTAAACTGAACACAACTCCCACTAACCTCAATCAACTCACCAAACTAAATACGCAGTCTAACTGAAATCTCATATGACCATTTGCTTATTACAAAGATGCATGTTCAGCAAACAATTGCATGTGCCACTTCTAAGCATCAAACTAAAGTGCTCCAAGAGAATGATATAATGCTTAGAGTCTAAATATTATTAAGAGCTAATAATATTTGACATCCCTATTTTTAGACTGGCAATCTAAAAATAGATTCCGCCCAATATGTCTAAAAATATAAGTCCATATATTTTTCCAACTTGACGAACCCTCCACAAATAGCATCCTGCAACTCATAGAATCATGATCCACATGTCTAAAAATAGACTTTGCGCCAAAAATAGCTTGCGGGCCCACTTAGTGAAGGCGACTCCTTTCCACTAAGCTCATCATCTTGTTGTAATCTCAACAACAGGTGGGGCAAAACAACAATCATTTGTTCCTGAATCTCCTTCACAGTTTTCTTTCTTAAGTTATCAATCATCTCTACCACATTTCCACTGCTCCAAAGCTCCTCAACTCCATTACCACTGTCGTTGTTGTTATTTGAGGCCATGTTTCTCGCTATCCTTCCCTACACAAGAAAAATTCAATGCTTGAGTTGCATCACCCAACTCCTGTAAATAACCGCTTGTTCCTTTTCGAATGATACTCCCATATTATCAAAATTTAATGTCTTCCTTACCTGCAACTCAACCAAGGCAAGGTCTTCCATCCTTATTATCAGTCTAATTTATGGAGATGAATTAGAGCATGTATTTTAATATCAATCTAGGTTAGTAAATTTAGAAACACACCCAAAGTATATGGATCTTAGATCGAACTATTTTAGGAAGTAGTTTCTTAGATAAAAATAATGGAAATGCATATTACAAACTGAAAATGAAATCTACAAATATGAATTGTTGAATATGAAGAAAGTATAGAAAATATGATCTATGAAGCATATGAAAAATGTAATAGTGATTTTATTCAATTTTAGTTAACAAGAAATATTCTCTTGCCTTAGAGGTCCTGGTTTTACTTTCTTATGATTTATATTCATTCAATAAAACCAATTTCACCATCTAAGTTTCCAAAGCATAAAGCATCTAATTCAAGAAAGCAAGAAGAAAGGAATGCATAAATATTGATTTGAATTCACTTTTAGTTAACAAAGAAGAGGCTCTAACTTAGAGACCTGGTTTTTCCTTCCTTATTGAAACTAATCAGTTGAGAAAAATCATTTCGCTATCTCATTAACCAAGGCAAGAAAATTAGTAAGAAATGTTCACAATATTAACAAAGAAAATAGAAATGCTAACATACATGTATGCGCATAGTTTAAATAGTGTACTTAGCTTAGAATTGGGACCCTCAACCTTTTCCTGGTACACTTTAATATAATCAACTACAACAAATCACCATTCACATCACACAACAATGTATGCACAAGAAATAGAAGGCAAGTCTCCAATTGTATTCAGAAAACAATAATCACAATCTATGTTCTTAGTTGCTTGGTAGCTTTGCTTAAATAGGCTAAGAATGTAACAATATTAGCTATAATGATGTAACACTTAAAAAGATTCATATTCCATCTCATAAGATTGAGCTCATCCCTTTGTTATAGAAAATATGGAAAAATCCCACAAAATCCCGAAACTACCCCTTGAATCACACGAATTCCTGTGTGACTGGTCAAGTTTGACCAGCTTTGACTGGGCATGTTCTAACTGATCTAAAGTGAGCTAATAGTTTTCCCTCCATCCTTGGTTCCTATATTTTTCCAATATGCATTTAGTTCATTCACAGGTTTCCTACACATATGACTTCAATGGAGCCATTAAGGGTTTTTCTGTTTCTGCCAAAAATAAATTTTAATGCTCAATTTTTACTAAAAACTCTAAAAATCAAAAGACATAATTAATTTACCTTGGTGTGAAAAAGAAGAAAAATGTGAAAAATATGATCAAAATATAGTGATAAAGGATGGAAAAATGATGGAATAGGTATGGTCGAAAAGGCTCAAAATCAAGAGCTAACACTTATCACCGTCGTAATTCCTTCGGAATTGATACACAGTGGTACTGAGAATGTTTTCACTAGCATTCCTATTTAATAACCAAAGAGAATGAAACCAATTTCCCTAAAACATGAATTTCATTCTTCAAAGTGACCATATGTTCATTAATACACATCTTCCCTCAATGACTCTCGAGGGTCTCCTTCCCATCCCCAAAGAATTAATGTGATTATTATTTTTTTGATCCTTGGTTATTCCAACGTTCCACCTGTAATCCATTAAGAGTTTATTTAATCCTCCCATTATGGTACATGACATATGAAAATGGTTTGATTGATGTGTAATACTCCTTGTTCTAATGTCGTGCCCAATTGGCTTGAAGGTCTGTCTTACGATTGTTTTCCCTTTTAACATGAAAACAATTGTATTTCTCTAATTTATTAAGATTCATAATCCTTATAATCAAAGGAGAGGGATCATAGTCTATAACATGTTTGTTCCTGGAAATATTTATGCATTTTTGAATTACCACCACTAAGTCACCGAAAATAATCAGTTTCTTGATGCCTTTAGAGATACTAATCTTCAGGTCTTTCCATAGCAAGAGTGCTTCAGCTTGGTTGTTTAAGGCTTTCCCCAGTCCCCAAGCTAACTTCGTTTAAGTTTTTTCTTCGAGGTTATAAAGCACCCCTCCCACTCCTGCCTCCCTGGAATTACCTTTCGAAGCACCATCAAAAAAGAGTTGTACTCATCCTAGATTTCTTTAACATTCTTTAAAACGTTCCCCATCCAGTCTAATACAATATGTAGGGGTTTTGTGAATTTTTGTACTAGAAAAATGCTTTTGGTTGTTGGATATTTTGAGCAAATATTTTTAAATGATACTTAAATCATTCAATTTTGAGTCATCATATCCCGTGAGGAAATCACCTCAAGAAGTAACTGCATTCATTTGATTGCAGCAGTTTCTGGACAGCACTATTTATCTTGGAAGATCACTTGATTTCGAAAAAGCCATATCATCCAGCAAAGATATTTAGGAACAACCATCCAGAAACACATAAATGAGGATTTTGATTCCTTAGGAATATGATATTGAAATCTCCAGAGGATAAACGTCTCATTCCATTTCTCGGGAATAGAAATAAATTGAAAAATTGGCATAAGAGAAAATTTCCAGGTTTCCGTTGAGAAATGGAAATTACAAAAAATATGCTTGATAATTTCCTCCTCTCTGCCACAGAGCACGCAGCGAGAGGGACCTTGAATATTATTTTTCCTGATATTTCCAATTATTAGGATTTTCTCATGGACCATTTCCCAACAGAATATGTTGACCATTGGAATCCCATCCCTATTCCAAATATTTTCCCAAATTATTGATGGAGAAGGGGAGGATAGTTTCTTAATGAGAAGTGCATATACCTCCTTTACTGAATAGATTTTAAAATTCCCTCCTAGCCAAACATGTTTTTCCAATTTACTGGTATTTATTGGGGCAAACCCTTTTAGATTAATTATCAGGGATTTTCAGTGATGCATCAGATGATTGGGTAGATCCACTGATATCCACCCACTCCATATTCCTTAATAATCCCACCTAGATATGTCAGCAAGATGAATACTACCATGCTCTTCTATCCATTTATATAATTCCATAAACCCTTGATCAACATCCAATATTTTTTTCATGAGAGAGATATCTTTCCCAAGATGGATACGCTTCTCATTTCTCAGTTTCCAACCCAGATGTTCTAGCAAAAACGGGGCCATCATTTTACATAACTTCCAAATTTTGGTTCTTTTCCCCACCCATAATTCTCCTTCATGTCTAATAAATTGATATTTTTGTAAATATTTCCCTGTAAAGGCCTTTTTCCACCATTCATCAGAGTCGGAAAGAAGCATCCATACCAACTTTGCACCAAGAGACATGTTCATGCATTCAGGGTATTTGATTGCTAATCCTCCTATATTCTTTAGTTGTATTACCACTTTCCAATTGACCAAGTAGAACTTGTTTTCATTATTTTTACCTCTCTGCCATAGGAATTTCCAGATTAGACCGTTCAAACTATGTATTATATTCTTTGGAGCTAAAAGTTTTGATCCCAGATACACCAAAAGAGACGAGAGAACTGACTTGATGAGAGTAACTCTCCCAGAAATATTTATCGACCTTACTCCCCATGATAGGATTCTTGTTTTAATTTTCTTCATGACTGAATCCTAGTCCTCCCTAAACGCTTGCTTAAACGAGATTGGAATTCCAAGATAGGAAAAGGTGTTTCGATCAAGATCAACAGGAAAACCCAATAATCAAGAAATTTAAAGCAAAGTAATCCCAGGACAATTCCAACCTATCAGATGAAATGTCTTTTTGTTAATCAATCCTCTAGAAAAATGAATGTAGTAGTCCAAAACCTTCTTGGATGTTAAGGTTATAGCTAAAGAGGCTCCACCAAGAAGCAGGGTATCATCAGCAAACCGGTAGTGATTGACTTCATGAACATTTATAGCTCTTCTAAAACCTGAGAGTCACCCATCCAACCTAGAAACCTCAAGGTTCCTACTTAGATATTCATCCATTATTATATATAATAGAGGTGACAGAGGATAGCCTTGTTGAAGGCCTATGGAAGCAGAAAAAAAAGAGGTTGGTCTACCATTGATCAAAGAGGAAATCCAAGGGGATACAATGAAATCATTAATCCATAATATGAATTCATTATAGAATCCTAATTTTTCCAAAACAAGGAAAAGAAAGGAGTGATTTACCCAATCAAACACATTGGGCATATCCAGTTTGATAACCATTCCAGCTTCTCTCGCCTCCTTACTCAAAATGAATAGCTTCCTGAGCCAAAATAATGTTATCAATAATATGTATCTACTACATAAACCCTCCTTGATTCTCGAAAATAAAGGAATACAATAACGGCTAAACTATGTTAACGATAATTTTGGTCAAGATTTGAAAGGAAGAGTTGCAAAGAGAAATGGGTCAAAATCTAGAGAAATTGGTTGGATTAACTTCCTTGGGGATTAGAGCAAGAAAGGAAGATTTTGTGCCCCCTCCATGTTTATTTTCGAGTTTGTTGTGTTTCAATATTTTGAGGATATCCATTTTATATTAGTTTAGTATAACTAGTAAAATCATATGGAGAACCCATCAGGACCAGGGGCTTTCTCAGGTTCCAAAGAGAAAACCGCTTTCCAGACTTCTTCTTCCTTAATTTCTTATAAAATAATCTGCTTAGGAACAAGGGAGATCACCTATGGTAAGGCATGAAGGAAGTATTTTTCTCGATCAAGAGGAATATGGTATTTACTAAGAAGATATTTAAAGAATTTGAAAGCCTCTTCCTTGATTTCCACAAAGGAGCTTTCCTTTGGCTTTCCTTCACACGCAATTTTCTTAATTCTATTTTTAGCCTCCCTAGATTTAGCTTGTTTATGAAAGAAGGAATTGTTGGAGTCCCCAGTTTTTAACCATAAACTGCGGGATTTTAGTCTCCAAAAAATTTCTTCTTGTTAGCTTAAAGAAAATATCTGCCTGGAAATATTGTTTTCTTGATGAATTTGTTTCTCCTCTATTGGAGCTTCTTCCATCAATTTATAGTGATCCTCAAGTTCTTGTACTTTGTCTCACCTTGTTTTACTCGGAGGTTGGTAGTTCTCTTTAAACCAATTCCTGAGTTCCTTCTTCATGTTCTTTAACTTGGATTCCCAAACATGATTTGGGAAGCCCTGAACATTTATATTCCTTTCCCTTTCCACCAATTTCCCGACCTCTTCTAAAACCCCCCAATCTTCATTGAACTTGAATGGAAGAGGCCCAAGATTTTTCGCCTCTCCATTTTAATCATAATAGGGTGATGGTCAAAGTCTCCTTGATATTCCATTGTCGAAGAGAAATCAAGACCTTTAAATAGCCAGCAACTATGTACCATAAATCAATCCAAAAGAGTTGTTATATATTGGTCTATTGTTCATCTATTAGACCAATTTTATTTCCCTAAATTTGAGATAATATCCAACATATCCAAACTATCTATTATATCTTCCGTTCAATATCTAAATGGATCCCTTACTATAGTTCGTCCTCTTTTTTCTGCATTGTTTAGAATGGTATTGAAGTCTCCTCCCATCACACTATTCAGATGTAGATTACTTTCCTTTAGAACTTCCAATGAGCCCCAAAATTCTGAATTTTCACTATATAGCACTAGAGCATATATATTTATAAATGGAATTTGTTCTCCTGTTTCTCTTACCTCCAAAAGAGCCAGCACCCAGGATTTTGTCTTTAATTCTTCCACAAGGGAGAAATTCTTATTTGATGAAAAAATACCTCGTCCTCCAGAAGCCCCTATGGACGATTGAATAGTCCTAGAGCACTCTTTCCATAATACCTTTGATTCCTCCAACTTTTTTTCTTGAACAAAAACATTCGTCAGAGATTCTTGTTTTATTATGTCTCTCACAACTAGGTTTTCGGCAGGGTTCCCTAGCCCCCTGATGTTCCAAAAAATAACTTTCATTTAATGGGGGTGATTTGATTAAGCCCACCTTCCTTTCCTTCATTATTTTTCGTTACTTTCCCTTTAAGAATTTATGTAATGACTGATTGATTTCCCAAATTTTTATTCAACTCGGCTTCTTTTTCCCTTATTACTTTTTTTTTTTTGTCTGCATTTTTTATTTGAACTCTCAGTTTCCTGACTACTACAGTCATCTTCCCAGGATAAGTTTTGGTTCATATGATGAATAATGACTCTTTCTATTTCTTCATTAACATTTTTTGGATGTTCACTCGGGGGATTTGGAGTCGGAACCACCATGGAGGGGGAGGCTTCTTTCCTTACTCTTTTAGTTGGACTTCTCTCAGCCATGATTTTTCCATCCCTGACTCCTTTTTTTGTTTCATTTTCCTTACTTCTATCTGCATCTTGCTAGATAGGAGCTCCCTCCTCATCGTTTGGAGTGTTAAGGGAATTAAATGGATTATATGAGGAAGGGGAAATGTTATTACGCATTATTCCTTGAGGCTTTTAAAATGTTCCCATCACTTTCGGTCCTTTCCTTTGCTTCTGCCATTGTTCCTCCCGAGGTTTTGGGATTTCCATATTTTTATTTTTCCCTACTTTAGAACAATCCCTTGAAAAATGTCTATAATCGTGGCAGTGACAGAACTTGAATGGAATTTTTTCATAGCCCAGAATTTGTCTGTGCTTCCATTCTCCCAAGTTTAATTTAATATCCACGGGTAAGCCTTTTTCCAAATCAACTTCCACACAAATTTTAGCACAGGAAAATTGAGAACCCTTAGGTTCGTATTTGTCCACATATTTACCTAGCCCATTACCAATAGCCCTGAAGCAATCATCACTCCAGCAAGAGATGGAAGCCGAGGGAGCTTGACCCACACTGCAATAATAGTGGGAATGTCTTCATATAGGTTGAAATCTAGAGTTCATTTGTTCAGATTCATGCCTCTAGAGCCAAAGAAATAAGGCCCATTCTAAAACACTATATAGATCATCTTTTATTTCAAATAATAAAATGAAGAATTCTTTACCCACGGTAGACAAGGCGATCTCCCATTTCATCATGGTCTTCCAATTCTTGCTCACCCACATTTCCATCGAATTGGGAGATGGCCACATCCTAGTAAACTTCCCAATCATAGCACGCTTTTCATATTCAATAGAGGTTTGATGTGCTCCATTAGGCAAGGTGACGTTTTTTACTTCTTCGTTTCTCTTCAAAAACTTTGATGGAGCCTTCGACAAATGTAGACATTTGGTAAGGGATTCCATCAACACTTGAATGGCAGCGTCGACAGAAAAATCGAAGAATGGTGGAGGAGGAGTAGCCCCCTCCGCAGATTCCATTGGAAGGTTCCAGAAAAATACAGAAGGCGGAGGCAGCAACAGAGTAGCAGCGCACAACTAGTTGTCCCATTCATTCACCATGGAAACCAACACCCTTTCGTCATTTGAGAGTATAGTTAGATCTTGCTTCAATAAAGGGGAAACTTCCTCAAAACGCAAATACTCCTTCGTTCCTCGTATTATTCATCAAAAAATACAAGTAGGAATATTTTCTTCTCCATATTTTCCTTTTTTATTCTTAGTCCTTATTTATGGTCTTTGGTCTTTCTCATTTTTTTATTCTCACTCTTATTTACTTATACCTGAAAAACACAAACATCATTGAAGTCTATATAAAAATATTACCATCCACTAGAGTACATGGTTTTCCAAATATTTTATCTATTGCTTCTCGAGAAAACCTTTTCTCATACATGGTTCATCAATTATTCTTCAATCTCAATTCGTCTTACCTATCTCTCCCCCCCACATATTCATCAGTCATCATCCTTGGCTTTCTTTGTTTTACCCACAATCATTCTCCTTATGCCCTTCAATCATAACAACCATTGAACTTGCCTATTAGCCTATTCATTTTTTACATGGACCATATTATATGTCACCTTTTTTAGCAAACACAATCTAGGTTTCAAATCAAAATGTCAAGTATATTTGACTACAGACACTCCCATTAGCATGTCATCCACAATAATCTCTTTGTATTTCCATAAGAACTTTTTTATTTTTTCTAGTACTTTATTTTCATCTTCCTCTCTTTAGCCATTTTAGGAAAAAATGCAAGGAAACATTTCAAACCCTTCATTCCCTTTGGAATTCTTTGACTAAAAAATACATTGTCTTACTAGTATTGTTATCTCCATCAATCCCACTGATTTTTGGATGTGTTATGAATTTCCTTCCTTATTTATCAAACTAATAAGTATTCTTAATACCATTGTGAAATCCTCTCTTATCGTATGACTAAGATATCCCTAATAATAAATGACAAACATCCATGGCAATAACATCACACAAACATTGATCTTCATAGTCTCCCATTTAAAAATTCAACAAACACTATTTAGAAATAGTAAGTTGATGTTCTTTATACAACCTTGAAACTTTGTATGAATTAAGGTAGAGTTTACATTTCAAATTTAAATTCTCTACACTTTTATAGGGACTAAATATTCATTTCTTTATACATCAATAATTATATTACAACACTTATCCTATATCTTACAATTTATCTTGAAGATGTCCTTCCTCTACACAACTTCTTCATCAAATTTTTCCTTTAGATTGTGTTATACTTGTATTTGGTACCATATGAAGAAAAAATATGTTATGAAGCTAAAATAACCTAGACCAAGACAAATTTTCTCATAGAAAACCTAACTATCGAAAGGACATCAAGGTCATTATTTTATAAAGAACAAGGTTGGCTAATCATGACTTTCCCATGGGCCATGGAGAAACTTTTCTTGGTTTTGATTTTCCTATATAAAACCCTTGGTGACCCCCTGAAGCTTGAGAAAAATAAATCAAAAATGAAATAATAATAATAATAATGAGTTGTAATGGCTTGTATGTGTAGGAATTTCATGCCATGTAGTATATTCTTATCCCCTCAATAATCAACAATTAAGAAAACAAAGCCAAGGTAAGGTGGTCTATATGCAGGCTTCTTCATTTTATCAAATTATAGTGACTATATTTAGTCTTGAGTTTGATACCATTATTGAGTGTTAAGAATTAGTGTGATTAGATCTTGGATGAGAGATATTAGTCATTCACTTGGATATCATGCCCTGATATAGTTTTATATAATTCTTTTTTGATGGAGTTAGACTTGGGGCTAAGGAGGATGAATTTTTTTCTTGGAGCGAGGAATACAATAGTAGATCTCAAGATAATCATCATTGTTGTAACTCTCTCTTAATATATATAAATTTATCTTCTTCGCCTCCCCCTCCCGAATCCTCTGTGATTATGGATCTCTTTTCCATCTTAATTAATGAGGCTTTGTTTTTATAGTTAAGCTTGAGTTACTAGATAAGGCTTTATTCATGCAATTTCTCTTATTGTCTTATAAATAATTAGGAAGGTATTTCTTTTTGAATGATTGTGCAAGTTATTCAGTGAAGCGATGAAACCAGGATGAGATCAAGAAAAACTAATTGGATACTTTGGATAACCATTTGAAACCCAGTATTCTCCTTATTCCTTCTCATTCCTTCTTTCATTTACTTATGAAAATCCACATCCATGCTAGGAGATAAAAATATGTTATATATCCCTCTATCTATAATTTAATTACACCCATTCAATGAGAGATTTGTTTGTTGATATATAGGTAGACTTCCTTAAAATAGAATTTGGAAACTCCATTAGGAAAAGAACGTGGATTTATGTCCTTAGTTTTTAAGTGTTTTTATTAATCCTTTTCGTCTTAGGAAGATTCTGTAGACTCTATAATGTGTGTAATTAAATATTTAATGCAAGTAAATTTCCTTGATTAATTTCTAGGTGGTTGCTTTTGTTGTTCCTCTTGTTTTTCCCTATTCTCATGCGTGTTCCTCAAAATACTCACAACCATGTTTTTCCTTAAAAAAGGTGAAACCAGAGACATTTATCGTTAATTTCTACACAATAACCTATATTCATATTTATTTGGTCACCTATTATTGCACAAGTGATGAAATCAAGTCATGTAGATGAAAATTTTAAATTTTTTTATCCTTTGCATGTTTGATTAAGTGTGTTTTGATTGTAGAAGTGAATGGTTACTATTTAATAGCCTATGTTTGATTGAGTGTGTTTTGATCGTAGAATTTTCATCATTTATCCCATTTCAATTGGAAAAGACTTGAAAAATAATTACGTTCATCTTAGGTGTTTGCTTTTTTTTTTATCTCATTTAACTGAAAAAAAGGTTAAACAGGAATTGCATTACTTCTTTCAATCATCTTATTGATTTGTACTTTTAGCTCATTGAAATTTTAAAAGGGTTAAAAATAATTGCATTACATCTTTTAAGATTATTTTTTTTTGGCATTTTTAAAATTTTGGAAAAATTGCATATTCATGTTGGTTTGATTTTACATATTTAAAAGGTCTTAAAAATATACTTTGGTTGTTTTTTTTAGGATTGACTGATGCATTATAATTTCAAAAGTTTGAAAAAAATATCTCTCTCTTCCATTTTAGGTAGAGTGCATTGAAAGGAAAGGAAATTTGCATTTTTATTTTCTTCATAAATTTTCTAAATTTAAAATTTAAGAACACCCTCTATGTTCATTCTATACCTTGAGTAAATAATAGACGTCAAAAGTAATTTTAATATAAAACAAAATTGTTTTTTATATATGGAAAACACATTTTCATCTAAATTTGAGGACTTTGGTGTAGGGTTGGAGATGTAATTCTCCAAGGTCACATAATCGAACCAAGGATTTATTAAAAAGAGGAAATCCATTAATAGAAAGGATCACTTGCCCAGAAATCACATCTAACAAGTGCATCAAACACCATGATCAATCCAAGTAGGTTTAAAATATTTCCTCTCTTCACTTGTTTGGTTGGATATCATGTGTATGTGGGTTTTGGATTCAAGTGCAAGTCCTCAAGGTAAAACCACTTTACTCTAGAACTTAAAGTTAAAAAATTAGTCTGATATTATCTATCCATATGTATAGACTTTATTCATGATTGTTCCCCCAAAATATCAATTATGAGGTGGTATACTTATATTATTTTCTTAGGGTATTACATGGGTGACTGCAAGGGGGAAGTGCTTGTAGTACTCAACATAGACAATTAAACTCTATTTTAGCTCCCCTAGATGGTGCCTATCTTCATGTTGATACTTGCACCTTGGGTACTTGTTGCATAAGGGTTACCATAACTAAGTTTTGTACTTTTTATAATTAGTCATCAACCCTCATCATCCTAAAATATTTTTCTAAAGTCCCCTCTAACTATTGACTACTAATTTGTTGAAGCTTTTAGATTTTCTATGTGTGCTCTATGATTTGCTATTGTGTATTTATCCTTATTTTGTGGATATTTCAGTGAAACATGTCTTTCATAGTGGTTGACTAGCCCACTCATTTACCTCATTGGCAGTAAGGGTTTCCTCTAGAGATCTAAGAGTGATAATTAATGATCGGGCTGCAATTATCTACACCAAATGACACAAACATGATTGTTGAGATTCACACATCAAATTTATATGAATTTGTAAACTTAGAGATCAAATTAATTGATGAAAATCTAGTAAATTTCAACTCTCTCTCATAGAACCTTCAAAATTTAATTATTTAATTTGTTGAACTTCCTACTAGTGATCATTTTTCCTTTTATGTAGTTCTCACATGATGTCAGGCATCAATTGGGTATCAAGTGTAGGAGGACCTATTCTTGTGAAAAAAACCCACACACTAAATACCAAAGTGTTGATGGTTTCATTAGTTATTAATGAAATAAATAAATAAAAAATGGTTAAAATTTATAAATTATCCTTAGTGCCAATGCCTTTGTTGGCTTTGGATAAATCCGAAACAAAACAAACAAAACAAAAAAATTCATGGTGGAAACTTTATAAAATTCTTTGAACCACCAATGTAGAATGTTTGCCATTACTCAACAACCAATCTAAGAAGAATTTTCATGAGTTCCAAAAGAGTTGTAATTCCCTTGAAGAATATATTTAAACCCATAAACATTACACCCTTTACAATGAGTTCAATAAATCTCAGTAATGGATAAATTCTTACCTAGGATGGTTCAAATTCATCATATATGTAAACCCTTCCATTTTAGTACACACCCACACACATATATACATATGTTTGTTCGTGTACATATACATACATACATATATGGTGTATAAAATAATTATCACTTCTAGAAATGAATTACTACAAAAATTTATTAGATTCAGGTCGGTAAATAAATCCTTACTAATCATTATCAAAACCCTACTATTCATACAATAATTTGCTTAGGAGCATATATGAACACAATTTAACTAAAGTCTCACTTTTGAGGAATAAATTAATTCAAGAGTTCCTTTTATTCAAGTAATTAGGAAATTTATTACCATAATACATACTTTGTAGTGCCCCTGAGATATCTCAAGACATGCTTCTCCACCTTCCAAAAGAGCTTGGTCGGCTTAACCATAGCTTGACTCAGCTGGTTAACTATATAGAAAATGTCTAGTCTGGTGTTCACCAAGTACATCAGTGAACCCACTTGTTGCCTGTAAACAATAGCCTCCACTACTTCACCTAAAGTAGCATCCTCCTTCCTCCTGTTTCCTGGAAGAGGAGTCTCCATGGGTTTACATCTCTCCATGTGAAACTTACTCAGAATATCTTTGGCTACCTTGCCTTGAGAAACAAATAGCTCACCATCCCGCTGCCATATTTCCAAACCAAGGAAATAGTGGAGTCCCATGTCCTTCATTTCAAACTCTCTTGCAAGATCCTCTTTGCAACAAGTTATTAGCTGCTTATCACCTGTCAAAATTATATCATCAACATAAAGTACAATAATCAAGAGCTTACCACCAACCAAAATCTGGTACACATTCACATCCACTTCACTATTGGTGAAGCCCAACCCAGTGAAATAGCTGTCAATCCTGGTGTACCAAGCACGATGTGCTTTCTTCAGCCCATATAGTGCTCTCTTGAGTCTGCACACATGCGACTCACTGTCAAAGATATCAAAACCTTTTGGCTACTCTACGTACACTTCTTCCTCAATAAATCCATTGAGAAACACAATCTTCACATCCATTTGATGTATTTTCCACCCCATCTGTGCTGAGAGGTCAAGGACAGATCTAATCAATGAGTATCTCGCAACCAATGTGAAAGTCTCCTCATATTCAATCCCCTCAACTTGTGAGAATCCCTGGGCTATGAATCTACCCTTGTACTTTTCCACACTCCCAGCTGTCACCTACTTCACTTTATAGATCCATCTAGATCCAACCACTGATTTTCTGACTGGTCTTAGGACAACTTCCCATTCACTTTTCTTGATGATGGAGTCATACTCCTCAACCATATTGTCAACCCAAATTGGTTGCTTCATTGCTTCCTCAAAGGAGGATGGTTCTGTCACAATACACTTGCTTATAATATTCATTTATCCAGTAAACCTATCTGGAGACTTTCTATGTCTGTGTAGTGAAGTAGGTGCTCCTACATGCTCTGCTACATCAAGTCTCAATCTATCAGCTTCTGTGGTGCACCTTATACCAAGTCTGGTGGATGCCTATGTATGAGTGTTTTCTGCCACTCCATGATCCTCCGCATGTGGTTGCTCCACATCTTGAGGTTCGTTCTTTGGAACCAAGAGTTCCTCATCTGCATGCACACCTAGCTCCCTCTCAAGGGAAAATCACATGGATTTCTTCTCATCAAATTTTATATCCCGTCTCACAACCGTCATCTTGCTATTTGGAAAACACTTTATAGTTGTGGGGAGTATCAGTGTACCCCAAAAATATCCCAATCTCATCTATTGGTTCTAGCCTCTTCCTGGAACATTTGGTCACATAACAATAGACAGATGAGCCAAAAATTTTAAAATATGAAACAACAAGTTTCTTACCAAAAAAAGCCTCCTCTGGTGTACTCATGCCAATTATCCGATGAGGACTACGGTTTTGCACAAATACTGATGTGTTACATGCCTCCACCCACAGATGCAACGGTAGGCCCTGATCATGCAACATCACTCGTGCCGCACCCACAATTGTTCTATTCTTTCTTTCTACAGCCCCATTATGTTGTGGGTTATGAGGCGCAATAAACTTTCTCTGAATTCCTTCTTTGCTACAGAAGTTCTTGAATTCATTGGATATGTACTCACCACCATTTTCACTCCTAAGAGCCTTCACATGCTTCCCTGTGTCTTTCTCCACCAGTGCTTTGAACTCACAAAATTTTGAGAATGTTTGATATTTATTCTGCATGAAGAAGATCGAACTCTTTCTAGAAAAATCATCAACAAAGATCACATAATACCTATGCTTTGTTGTCAAATCTATAGATAATGGTCTACACACGTCTAAGTGAACTCTCACAATGATTTCCACTGCTCGGTTCTCCTTCTTGTTAAAATTGGCCTTTGGATACTTCCCCATGGTACATCCCTTGCAAGTGTTTATCTGTGCAAGAGTACCCTTGGGAAGACTCGTAGAATATGTTGCATGACCTTCAAGACTCAGTGGTGTAGGTGGCCCAATCTCTTGTGTCATAACTCACCCTCATCTCGGCACACCACTTTGTCTTCTTTACCCATCAATGCTATGCAGCCATCTACATCAAGTTTATAGAGATTATTCACATGAATCCCAATCTTCTTTCCTTTTCCTATGGCTTTGTGTCGAAGGAAGGCTTTCCCTTCATGTAAAACCACATCATAACCTCTATCCTCCAACATTGTGACTGAAACTAAATTATTTTTCAAGCCTAGTACATCCATTACATCTTTTAATAAGAAGGGTTTAGCTGAATCTCTCTAGAAGGTAACTGTACCAATCCCGGTAGCACTGTACCTCCCATCATCACCCATTTCGATATGCATCTAGAGGTCCTTCTCCTCCAATCTACTAAAAATTTCTTTTTCTGCAGTCATGTGGAAAGATGCACCACTATCCAAGTACCACACTGATCCCATCACACTTGAAACCATGCATGCGATGAGCAAGAAGTCCAACTCAAATTACGAGGCCAAAGCATCACCAGCTGCAGATCCTGAAGCCTTCTTGGTCTTCTTCTTTTGTGGACAATTAGTGGCATAATGTCCATGCTCGTAACAGTGAAAACACTTCACTTTGGACATGTCACGATTCTTGCCTTCTTTTCCAGACTCAGATTTGGAATAGAATTTCATTCCTTTCCCCTTCTTCACCTTACCATCCAAGGTGCAATTTTCTTCATCATCTATCTTAGATGAAGATCCATCCCTAGTATTCTGCCTGAATTCTTCTTGCACCAAATCCGACCAAAGTCTTTCCTAATCTAGTAGCTTCTCCCTCCCATTGAAAGAGTCATGGTAACTATGCCAACTCTTGGGAAGGACTATAAGAGCTAGGCTCACCAATTCATCATCTGCAACAGTAATTCTGACGCTCCCAAGATCATCTCACATTAGAAAAACTTGGTTAAATATTTCAGAATAGTGTCGCATTTCTCCATTTCGATTTTCCTGAGCTTGTCCTTTAGTGCTAATTTTCTATGATCATTTCTACTCTGAAAAAAATCTGTCAAATCCTTCCACATTGCATATGTATTTTATTTTCCATGGATACTTGAGACAATGTGGTCTCGTACTCCCTCCATTAAGATCCTCCTTGCGTTTGCAACCTTATTTTTCCAAGCATCAAGAAGAACGACATCTGCTACAGCGGGTTTGGGAATGTCATTATCAATGAATTATTTCAACCCATTGTCTTCCAAAGCTACCTCCATCCTGTCTTTCCACGCAATATAATTGGAACTTCCCTCGAGTGCACACTCCAATCTCAAGCCATTGAAATCCATCTTGATCTTGATTCGCATGTCGCACCAAAGAATAATTTTGCAAATTCGAATGTTATTCAGTCACAAACTCAATATCTTCTCCACTATAGTGATTTTATGTGCTCTGATACCATGTAGAAATTATACAAACAATATGTATATCAATGGATTAAATTCGATCATGCGATCTACTAAAACAAGATACTGAATCCTTCTACAAATAAATTGTGGAAAATAAAAATGATCGCCAATCACAACAAGTAAAGAAAGAAGAAAATCAAACCACAACACATATATTTTCTTGGGAAAAGCTTGCTGCTCAAAACCCTCTATCTTCTATTTTATATTCACCAAGGAATCATGAAACAATTACAATGCACTCTTCTCACAAGAGTCTCTTGCACTCTCACAACTGTCTCACATTGACCCAGACAAAATTGACCAACACTTAGCCAATTTCCTACCTCTAAGAAGCCTGCCTTGATTTCGCAATTCATGTGGAATGAAATCCCTATTCTTTAGGAAATTCATCCTTCCGAAACTACTCAATTCTCATGGGAAATCCTATGGTTGTCTTAATGCATGTGGGAGGCCTACTAATGATACAATAGATAGTTAGCATCCCTTTAACCTTTGTCTCAACTGGGTCTCCATTGGAACTGACATGCATGCAGTTATTAATAGTAAATCATCACTTGCATGGCAAATCACTGCATGTGAATTAAATCTGATTTAATTCACTTAATATCTCACTAGTGCAATAAACAGTTACAACTAGTTCAACTGACTTTAACTCAATAAATTGAGTTAACTGAATTCTCATGCATTAAACTAATGCACTAATTGCAACTCGAACTCCATAACTAATAGAATCACTCTGCATGCCTCAGAAACTACCCTCAACTTGAAATTCATGAGCTAACTGGGTTTATCACACTCAGTTAACTAGTACAAGTGATTATGAGATAATATTACATATTATTGTCCAATTTAATTAGGGGAAAATTAAATTAGACGCACATTACTTGTTGACTTTTCAACACTCCCACTGAACAAGAAAGGGATTATCAGCTACTCTGATCTTGCCTCTATGGTATTCGAATTTCCTCCTTGTGAGCACCTTCGTCATAATATCTGCATCTTGATCTTCCATGGGAATGTACTGAAGTAACATAATGTGCCTCTGAACACAATCTCTGAGATGGTGGTATCAGATGTCTATGTGCTTGGACCTATCATGGAATACCGGATTAACCGAGAGTTTAATGCAACTCTGGTTATCAGAATGTATCATTTTCGGATCCGTCTAGGAACTAAACAAACCAACCAAAATCTTCCTCGTCCAGTGTAATATCTCAAAAGGGAGAATGCAGTAATACCTAAACACATTATAAGGACTACAACTAAGTAAACAATAAATATTAAGACAACACCAGAATTTAGAGAGAAGTTGAGCCATTTTATTATATGGAGATGAATTAGTTACACAATGTAAAAAATATGAGGAGATCTAGCCAAAGAGATGGTCTAGAATCACCCAGGAAACAAGCTACAACAGGTACAGTGTAACTGGAGAGGCACTGAAGCAAATACTGTGTTGTCCCTTCAACAGAATATGAACATATAGTTGCAGGCTAAAAAGGGAAATGCGGATCTACTCAAATCTAGAACTCAAATGATGCCAAGATTCAAGATCTGGCCAATGTGATGGATTCCCAAGATAACCTAGAAAGGATTTTCCAGATCTACAACTTTGGAAAATCACCTCCCTAGGATTTGATCCTTGATCTGCTGGGAAATAAAATATCTGAAGCTAGATCTGACAAATAGATGACTGAAATATGTTATCAAATCAGATCTAAGCTTGAAGCGCTGATCCCTTCTTCAGATCTACAAGCTAAAAGCTCTAGATCTAGCTTCTCAATCCTCCAATGATGATTTCAGCTGTTGCAACACAACTGCCACTAGAAACAGTGTTGTGAGGGAAAGAGAGGCCTTCTGCCTGATGAAAAATTCTACAATAAACTCCAGGTTAATGGTAAGACTGATGGAAATGTGAGGGAATGGTCCCTCACAAGATTTCTAGCTGAAATACTAGCAACTTCCTTCCTCCCTTTTGATCTGCAAGATAGACAACGTAATTCCTGAAGGAAGTATTGTTGTTGGGAGGTAAATAAACTTTGGCCAGATTCTAGATCTAAAATTAAGCTATGGAAATGCTGATCTATAAGCCCAAGGTGATGGGAATAAACCCTCACCAGTTCTCCAGCTGAAGTACTGAAGACAACTTCTACCTTCCAAACTGATCTTCAGAAATGTACAATTTCTGAATATGAATTTTCTGTAGAAAGTAGGGAAAGGGATGTGGCACTTAAGCCTCATGTAGAATGAAGTACAATAATATTTCTAGAGCTACTCTAAGAAAGAGGTGGGATTCCTACTCAGGAACACCCTGTGCTAAACAGCACCTGCAATCTCTGCTAAAGAGCCCAAAAAAGAAGTGGAATGTCACATGACAATTCCATATATGAAAATATATTTACATCAAGAATAAACAGCATGCCTCCCTTCTTGTCTTCATCTCCTTTATATAATGCTTGAGCCTTCCCAAGCCTTGGCCCTCATCTAGACTGAGCTGTCACATGTGGACAAGATCCTTGTTGAGCCGCATTTTTGTCCACGATTTTACAAATTTTTATCAAATAAATTTATGATTGTACCTTGTATTTTAATCATTGTTTATCCATTATATTTTTAATTAGAGGCATTTACAATTAAATTATAAATTCATGTTATTAATTAATTTGAATAAGTGTTTTTAAGTAATAATATCATTAATAATAGGTTTTCATGATAGTGGGAGAATAAGTTTGCACTCGTGTGCTCTGATATTTCAAGGAGCCCTCAACTTCTATTGTTGTTTAGTGTTGCAATTGGCCTACAGGGTCTTGGATATGACCTCGATCTTTATTCACTTGAAGATGGACCCATGCGAACTGTATGGGAGAAGCTAGGAGTTTCTGTTCATATCCTGTGGAGTTATTCAAAGCAAGAACTTATAGTTGATTGGTTAAATTTTGATGGTATGGTTGTAAACACTCTTGAAGCTAAAATATTGGTTACTAAAGTAATGCCTCTAATATGGTTCATTCATGAGAATGAACTGGGACTGCGCCTTAGGGATTATGCTTTGAGCTAGCTGAAAAATATCTTAAATGATTGGAAGGAAACCTTTCATCGTGTGGATGTGGTTATCTTTCATGACTATACCATGCCGATGATTTATTCCTCCCTTGACACTGGGAACTTCTTTGTTATTCCAGGCTCTCCCATAGAAACATGGGAGGCATAACATTTCGTGGCCACACAGAAGATAGAATATTCTATAATACACCTTGTTTTTTATTCAAAATATTTTGTAATTGTGGCTATCGATAGCCCATTTGTTTACAAAGGAATGTGGTTGAAACATGCACTGGTATTGCAGGCTATCCTGCCTCTCATGACGGATTTTAAGGTGGAAATGTAAAAGCTACACATTTAAAACTTGTCATTGTGAGCAGCAACTCAAGTACCTATGATATGGCTTTGTAGGAAATTGCTCTTCGATTGGGGATAAGCCAAGTTTAATGGCATTCTTTCTCCAATATTTGTGTACTTCGGTGCTGAGTTAAACATCACATCTTAGCTAAATGATTTTTGGATAATGACTGGTCATGCTATCGAATTCAACGCACTCATCATCTTCATTGAGCACCGATATTAGGGACTTCGATGCCCTTCAGCATCCAAGACAAGGCTTACGCGAATGCGGGTACTCTGGGGTATTACACTTCTTCTCAAGCCTTGGAAAATTACGCAATTTTCATCACTGATTTGAAGAAAAACTTATCAGCGAACAATTTTCCGGTGGTCGTCTTTGCTAGATCATATGGTGGAATGTTGGAGAGACATAAAAGGAGAATCGCAGACCTTGTCAAGCTCTTATCGATAAATAAGTTGCCATCCTTGTGATATGGAAAACAAGAATAAAAATCATTGTTGGAACTGCTGTGCAAAGTCAAAAAATACTTCAATTTCCTCCAGAAGCCAAGATTACATCTTCCAGCAATAGAAGCATCCCACAAAAAGAGGAACGATGTCCAATTTGAAATTTTGTTTCAAAACCAATTCTCATTCTGGAAAATTGTTAAAACTAATAATCTTTTGTATTTTAATTGGCTAATTGAAGCCCCAATTTGTAAATACGGTTCTAGGAGATGAGAGTAGTGTTGTTTCTATAAAGCATAAGCTACACAGTGGGGGATATAGGTATTCGATCAATTATATGGATAGGGAGTAAGCCCATCAATTAGCAGAGAGCGTAGGAGGAATCTCTTTAAAATGTAGAACCAACATCAAATTGGCGGAGCGAAAGGAATTTCTCAAGCGTAGGGGTGAGTCTGTAAATTAGAGGGAAGAATTTCTTAGTGTAGAAGCAGAATCTCTTCTGATTTGCATATCCGGCATCGAATTGCCCAGCACAATAATTGTAATGGAGCAGCAATATATGATGTATTTTTTTGGTTAATATTTGATTCGATGTTTTGATTTAATTTAATAAATTTTGGCTTCTGCATTTGTTTTTTTTTATGTAAGCATTGTAATTTTTGTTTTTAAATGTTGAGCTAGTTTAGGACTTGCTCTAGGGAGTGGCAAGGATCCACCGCAACCTGGAGTCGAGTCCATCGTCTTCATAGATTTAGGAATTATGCTTTATTTTAATTTGTAGAATTGTATTTTTTTTCGAATTATTTTTTAAAATAGTATCTAATATTTCCTAATTCTGCACTTAGATCATTATTTTGTTTTCCAATTTCTGAGTTTGATTTATTAATGAGAACAGATTGTAATGTTTTAATTTTTGAATAGGTAACACTGCCATTTAGAATTTAATTCAAGGTTTGATTTGTTCATGCATAGCGGGATTTCTCTTAAGAATTAAATCTCTTTTAAATTAGAATTATTCTTTTTTTCGTAGCATGATAATTTCTTTATAAGAGCAAGTTTGAGCGTGGATTTAATTGTGCATGTAGCGGTGATTTAAAGTTTTCATTATTGAGTGGCATGTTAGAACAGATTTTAGATGCTTTGAATTTGAACATGTTAACACTGCCATTTAGAATAATAATTCCAAGTTTGCATAGTATAATGTTTTTGAATGTTTGCACGATTTGATTTGATTTGTTTGAATGTTTGCGGGATTTAATTTGATTTGTTTATGCATCCAGAGACTTAGCTTAATAATTAGATTTATTTTTAGTAAGAATGATTTTTGTTTTCATAGTGTAATCATTTCCTTACAAGAGCAATTAGATTTCCTTTTTAATTCGAATCATTCTTGTTTTCAAGTATAATCATTTATTTATAAGTTGGAATGCAGATTTGATTATGCAAGTAGCAATGATTTAGTTTTCATTATTGATTGACATGATTTTGATTTAGTTGTAGTTATTGAGTTACATGATTCGATTTTGAAGTAGGTTTGCTTTTTAATAGTTCATTTTCATTTAGATTAAAATATTTAAATAGAAGGTTTCTCATAGATTAATTGTAATGTTATTTTTAATAGGATCTTTTAAATGTTATTTTACATGAAGTGAAATGGTTTCTTTTAGCAATAATTGTCTTTTGTTAATTTGGAATCTTGAATTTATTAGGAAGAGTAGTTATAGTTAGTTTAATTTGTGAGGTTTTCATTAGAATAATGTGTGTGTCTTTTACTTATCTCAAGTTCAGTTTTCAAGTGATAGTTTCAAGTTAGTGAGAGGAGTTAATAGATTAAGGTTTTCAAGTTATCATAGGAGATTTAAAAAGTAGAATGCGAGTGTTACATGATTGAGGATTCCTTGATAGGAATTAGTTTGCTGAGTTTTATTTTCAAGATTGTTTATTTGCGAGCAAATGTGTGTTTCATTCCAGAATCTAGTTTATCGTTACAAAGGAATATATTTATACTCTGACCATTAAGCTGAGCCAATACGCAGTACAACTCGCGTTTACGACTCCCGGATTTATAATTAATATTGAGAGGTTTAATCCGACAATTAAGCCGACCAACAATCCTCCAAGTTGGACTGCGTTGTTTGACCAAATCAACCATCATGTCTAGGTGAAATGTACACCTTCCATCAAGTGTGCCTTGTTTGCACAACATCCTCCATCACTTTATCATGAATTTCCCATGATATTTGACATCTTCAAGATCTTAGTTGACTAAATCATCCTTCTGTTTGATCCCTTCAAGATCTTAGTTGACTGTGTCAACCTCCATGATCTATCTCATTAATGAGACAGGTTCTCCCATTCCATTCACATTAGTAGTTGCTCAACCACCTTATTATGTAGATCTAGACATAATTAATCCACATTCACACACATAAAGTGGATATTTATTCATATTGAGGATTATGGGTCCCTCCACCCTTTATTAATTTAATTCATTAAGAAAAATAAGAACTCTAATATTCCAAATATTAGGTGAAATTTTGGGAATATTACAGTCCTCCATGGAAAAATGTTGCTTGCCCTCAAGCAACTCCAAAAATAGATGCAAGGCCATATATTCCCCTCCAAATGGCATCCACATAAGGAAGGCTTCCTCCATTTGCTGCAATGTGTCATGTATGTTTGGTTCCAAGGTTGTCTTTCAAAAACACATAGAATGACTTCTAACTGTTTGGTTAGATGTCTTCCTTCCATCATGAGGTACCAAGTGACAACCATATAATTTCCAACATCATCATCAATACATGAGATACTTAAAATAAAGTAGTTCTTTCCATAAAGGAAAAGCTCCATCACACAATACATCTCTTTATCCCATGCTTTATGAATTTGATTGAGCATTGTCATGCTCCCATCCTTAGCCCTGTTGGCCTTGTTGGATCCAAACATCATTCCATAGCTATGCGAAAGAAGAAGGAAAGGAGCTATATGGGTAGAAAACGATGTCACACCATATTCTCCTAATAGTAACCACTGGAGTAAGGCCCTTTGCTGCCATCCTCCATCTCCTTCATGTAAGATGGACAAGCCAAACTCCCCCAAAAGAAACCAAAGCAACAAGAGATCTTGTTGCTTTCTCTCCTCCTCATGTGCATCATGAAGCAAAAACATACTGATAGACATGTGGAATTTCAAATCATCCCAATACAAAGGTACTCCATCAATACACATCATGAGAGCATCATGCCAAGCTTTACCCAATACAAAACACATAGACATAGGAGATGTCATGTGGTGGCCAATCTATCTGAAGGGATACCAAAATGAACATGCCTTCTTTTGCTGCATTTTATCATTGATATATAAGGCATGAATCAATGAAATATGAGTTATTGGGTTGTAGCCATAATCACCCAAGAGCAGCCAGCATAGCCATGCCTCCTTCATCATTTCATAAGTGTTCCTCAAGGCATGGATCAAAGAAACAAGAGCCTTTGGGCAGTGACAAGAAATTCCCAAGGGAAACCAACGTAACCAAGCTTGCTGGCCCATGTCATAAATCTGAAAGTGGTCATGCAACCCCTTGCTTATCATCCTCACCCATTCACCCCAACATGGAAGATGAGTGATGTGTTGCATAATCATGGTATCCTCCCTTTGTAGAATACCATCTTCCCCAAACCGATGAAGAAATTTTCACTTCATGAAATGTTGAAGTGCACCTCCAATGAGATCTCTTAATGAGACCTTCAACTCATCCATGGCCTTCCAAAACCAATGAGGTTCTAGATCTACTACAAGTAGAGGTTTCTCTTTGAGCTGTGAGATTCTCATTGAAAAAGTGTCATCAAGAAAGGAGAAAATATTTCTCATATCTCGATGTCTACCATTCATCATCTTGTTCTCCATTGCTTCAAGAGTGAAGCTATCTTCAGAATGCTCCAAGAATAATGGGGCCTCATCATTATCACTGCTACTAAGTGACAGCGATGTAGATCTGCAAGGTGATATATCTACTGTCTCAAAGCAAGATACAATACTGATCTCATAACCAGTCATTGTACATAGGATCATGCTCATCCCTTCTTCTGAAACTCTACACTTCAACTCAAAAGGTTGAATGTAGTCCATCCATAACAAATTGGGATAGCTTTTCATCTTATCCTTGATTAGATCAAGGGTCCTCTACACTGTGATAATTTGCTGCTTTAAATCAGCATTTGGATCTAACCCTTGGTCATGCATTGGCCCTGATGGCATGTCCCCATAAGTTTCAATAAGATTTACTGAAACAATAGGTGATGAATGTGTATGCATACCTTGGATCAACTGATATGTGGGAACCTCTTGACAGAACACAAGGGTTCCTTCAACCGAGACAATAATGTCTCCAATTGCTGGTAAGAGAGATGACTGCTCTTCCTCCAATGTACCAGCATTGGAATCTTCCTCCTCTTCCTCATGCATCCCCTAAATCATGCATGGGACTCTATGTGTCAAGAGCTCAAGATTATGTTGCAAAGATGCAAGTATCTCTTCTCCAGATGTAAGTACTTTTGCAGCTGGTGGTGAATGTAGTGAATTCTTATCTAGAGTGACAAGAATGACATTCTCCTTTTTTTCCTTAGGAAATGTCTCTTTCTGGCTCATCTCTGTCTCCTTCACATAAAACTTCTTCCTCAACTTGTGAAAGAAATCTAAATATTTAGTCACCTTTGCATGCTTCATGTGACTAAACCACCAATCATTGGCTTCATCTAAAAGATGAAGTGCTGCAATTTGAATAGCCTCTTCTTCAGCTACAAGATGTAGCCTAAAAAATGAATCTAACTCCCTCCTCCAAGCCTTAACAGTGCTTAAGGAAGATCCATCAAATGTAGGCAAATAAAATCTATTATGCCTTTGTCTTCTATTGCTACTATAGGATCCTCTTTCTTATTTGATTTTGAAGAATTGTTGGAGAGTTATCTTCTCCTTGAATGCTCTAGACTGTGATTTGTACTCTTCAATATATAGACTGAGAGTCTCATGAGTCTCAGGTTCATTTCCTTCTTCATTTCTATACCTCTCACCTTCTTCAGAAAAAGTGGGTATAGTAGATCTATGAGGAGATCTATGATTCTTCGGTCTTATTTTTCTTTGCTGATAGGAAGTGCTTGGATCTCCCTCATCAAATCTTCTTCTTGGATCTTCTTTATGTACTTCCTTATTCATTTGATTGACCTGCTTGGAGAGATCATGCATGGATCTAAAGAAAGGAGTGGCAGAATTTTCATTCTCCATGATAGATCTCATCTATCTTCTTCTTATTTTGATGCAAAATATTAAGTGTCCACAAGCTGGGCCAAATATCATGCTCTGATACCACTGTAATATCCCAAAAGGGAGAATGTAGTAATACTTAAACACAATATAAGGACTACAACTAAGTAAACAATAAATATTAAGACAACATCAGAATTTAGAGAGAATCTAAGCCATTTTATTATATGGAGATGAATCAATTACACAATGTACAAAATATGAGGAGATCTAGCTAAAGAGATGGTCTAGATTCACCCAGAAAATAAGCTACAATAGGTACAGTGTAACTGGAGAGGCACTGAAGAAAATACTGCATTGTCCCTTCAGTAAAATATGAACATATAGTTGCAGGCTAAAAAGGAAAATGCAGATCTACTCAAATCTAGAACTCAGATGATGCCAAGATTCAAGATCTGGCCAATGTGATGGATTCCCAAGATAACCCAGAAAGGATTTTCCAGATTACAACTTTGGAAAATCACCTCCCTAGGATTTGATCCTTGATGTGCTGGGAAATATAGATCTAAAGCTAGATCTGACAAATAGATGCCTGAAATATGTTATCATATCAGATATAAGCTCGAAGGGTTGATCCCTTCTTTAGATATACAAGCTAGAAGCTCTAGATCTAGCTTCTCAATCCTCCAATGATGATTTCAGCTGCTGCAACACAGCTACCACTAGAAACTGCGCTGTGAGGGAAAGAGAGGCCTTCTTCCTGCTAAAAAATGCTACAATAAACTCCAAGCTGATGGTAATACTGATGGTAATGAGAGTGAATGGTCCCTCACAGGATTGCTAGCTGAAATACAAGCAACTTCCTTCCTCCCTTTTGATCTGCAAGATAGACAGCGTAATTCCTGAAGGAAGTACTACTACTGGGAGGTCAATAACCTTTGGCAAGATTCCAGATCTACAATGAAGCTCTAGGAATGTTGATCTATAAGCCCAAGGTGATGGGAATAAACCCTCACCAGTTCTCCAGCTGAAGTATTGAAGACAACTTCTACCTTCCAAACTGATCTTCAGAAATCTACAATTTCTGAATATGAATGTTCTGCAGAAAGTAGGGAAAGGGATGCGGCACTTAATCCTGATGTAGAATGAATTACAATACTCTTTCTAGAGCTACTCTAAGAAAGAGGTGGGGTTCCCGCTCAGGAACACCCTGTGCTAAACATCACCTGCAATCTCTGCAAAACAGCCCAAGAAAGCAGTGGAATGTCACATGACAATTCCAAATCTGAAAAGATATTTACATCAAGAATAACCAGCATGTCTCCCTTCTTGTCTTCATCTCCTTTATATAATGTTTGAGCCTTCCCAAGCCTTGGCCGTCATCTAGACTGCATTGTCACATGTGGACAAGATCCTCCAAGTTGGACTGTGTTGTTTGACCAAATCAACCATCATGTCTAGCTGCAATGTACACCTTCCATCAAGTGTGCCTTGCTTGAAAAACGTCCTCCATCACTTTATCATGAATTTCCCATGATCTTTGACATCTTCAAGATCTTAGTTTACTGAAACATCCTTCCGTTTGATCCCTTCAATATCTTAGTTGATTGTGTCAACCTCCATGATCTATCTCATTAATGAGACAGGTTCTCCCATTCCATTCACATTAGTAGTTGCTCAACCACCTTATTATGTAGATCTAGACATAATTAATTCACATTCACACACATAAAGTGGATATTTATTCATATTGAGGATTATGGGTCCCTCCACGCTTTTATTAACTTAATTCCTTAAGAAAATTAAGAACTCTAATATTCCAAATATCAGGTGAAAATTTGGGAATATTACATCCATATGGCCTCACATGCAGCCTAAATTGCTGCCATGTACTTTTCCTCGGCTAAACTGAGTGCCACAAATTGTTGCTTCTTGTTGTACCAAGAAACTATTGTCGATCCTATGCTGAATATCCCTCCTGACGTGCTCTTTCTATCTAATGGACTTCCTACCCAATCTGCATCGGTGAAGCCTTAAAGCTTCACTCCCTTTGTCCGTCTATACCATAATCCATACTTTGTAGTGCCCCTGAGATATCTCAAGACATGCTTCCCCGTCTTCCAAAAGAGCTTGGTCAGCTTAACCATAGCTTGACTTAGTTGGTTAACTGTGTAGCAAATGTCTGGTCTAGTGTTCACCAAGTACATCAGTGAACCCACTAGCTACCTGTAAACAGTAGCCTCCACTACTTCACCTGAAGTAGCATCCTCCTTCCTCTAGTTTCCTAGAAGAGGAGTCTCCATGGGTTTACAACTCTCCATGTGAAACTTACTCAGAATCTCTTTGGCATACTTTCCTTTAGAAACAAATAGCTCACCATCCCACTACCATATTTCCAAACCAAGGAAATAGTGAAGGAGTCGCATGTCCTTCATTTTGAACTCTCTTGCAAGATCCTCTTTAAAATAAGTTATCAGTTGCTCATCACCTATCAAAATTATATCATCAAAATAAAGTATGATAATCAAGAGCTTACCATCAACCACAATCTAGTACAGGTTCGCATCCGCTTCACTTTTGGTGAAGCCCAACCCGATGAAATAGCTGTCAATCCTGGTGCACCAAGCACGAGGTGCTTGCTTTAGTCCAAATAGTGCTCTCTTGAGTCTGCACACATGCAACTCTCTTTCAAAGATCTCAAAACCTTCTGTAATATTCCCATTTTTCCACAAGATAATTAGAATATTAGAGTTCTTAATATTCATAATTAATTAAGTAAATAAGAGAGTGGAGACACCCACAAACCCCATAGATGAATAAAATCCACTTTTGATGTGTGTATGTGGATATTTCGGATCTAAATCTACATTATGAAATAGTGGATGTTGGCTTGAGGGGTCCTGACCCACGTTCGGAGGTTAAAGTTTGCCAACAAACCCCTATACTACTAGCCCTTTCGGCAATGACCTACATTCGCAGGCCAAGGTCTCACCTGAAGTAGTATCGGTGGGTGTTGGAACCAGGTTTCCGCACCCTAGGAGAGAATAGGTAATAATTACTGATCGGTGTGTAACTATTAGATATACACAGAGTCAGGCTCTTTGCAGGCTTGTAACAGTATACTTAGTATACAACTATCAGATCTAATCAGTACCTTCGCATCTACATGTGTACTATCAACTATCAACACAAAGCATTATAATCGCAGTCAATAATAGATCACAGATAAACCTATGCCATAGATACAAATAACTTAAAGCAATATCACAAATAATTTCGTAGCTCAAATCAATAACACAGATGCATACGTAGCTTAACAGATATAACATATTCGCATCAACAGTAACACCATAGATCCAGATAACATAGAGATACTTCAACTATATCCACATATATCCGTATCCAAAAATCCAGTTACAACCCAAAATAACACATGCGCACACAGCCAGCAAGGTCTGCTCACAGTAGGACTGAGGATCTCCATGCACACAGCCAGCAAGATTCCTTACCCAAAACCAACCCAAAATAGATCTAGAAGTTCACACGTAGCCTTAATTCACATCCGTGCCTACCTCTAGACTTAAAATGTTCATCTATTTATAATGACTTAGCCTACGCTTTCCTGTGGTCCACAAACCGTGGTTTGCGGACTCTAGGTCTACCCTTGACTCATTACAATGCGCTCGGGACTTTGACCCGCCCCAAGACCCCTACGTTAGACTTATTAATACCAAAAATATACAAAATTGTACAAAATTCGCAGATTTAGGGGACCCTGTTCCAACAGTCCCCCAACACAATCTTGTGACTCATCTCGAGTCACTGCGATTGTGGATTCTCCATATTTGCCTGAAACTTCTTGATTGCATCCACCAGTGGGGGCAACACTCCTTCACTTTATGCAGCAACATTCTGGGCTATCTCCACCAACTTCTGCAAATTTGGGCCTTCCATAGCAGCAGTGACGCTCTCCAGAGTTTGGTTCAACTACTTTACTATGATATCAACATCCTAGGACAGCTTGAGAGCCTCATCCTCCCATGGCTTAAGGTGATCGCTCAGCGTCTTCTTCCTCTGTCGGAGAGCCTCCATGTCATCTCTGATCGCATGGCTGGTGCACAGTCGGGCCAATCGCTGAGCAGGGACCAAAGTGGTCACTGTCACCTCTAGTTGGTCAAAATCTTCTTCTTTCTAGCGCAGCACCTGGTTGATTTCTTGTAGGAGAGGGTCATGCCGCACCTTTGTCCACAGCTGCATAGTTGTTTCCAATAGTTTTTCACCTTGAGCGATCTATCCTGTAATAACATTTGTAGCCTCTGTAACCATCGCGGTTCACTAGGCCCTGACCTCTGGCGATGTTTCTGGCTACAACTTGGCCTATAAATCCGCAATCTATTGTTCCATCTGTGTTTTTACCACCTAGATCTTGATCCTTGAGGCCTTTAATGATGCAACCAACCCCTAAATCTTGGCCCAGGGGGTGGCAGTAGCCGGGATATCTTCAGTAATGTCCACGCAGAGCCTACTGACTAAGTTCTCTGGCTCTGTCTATTGCATGACAACGAGGGTACAGGCAGCCTGTGCCTGGGATGCCTCAGCGATTTTTTCTTCAATTATCTCCTCATTTGTACTGAGCTACTTGTGCACCTGACGATCCCTGTGATGAATTTATTCAAACAGGGACATGTGAAGAAGCTACAATGGTTCATGTGGCAGGTACGCAAGATCCAACTGTACCTCTGCGCAGGCCTAGACTTTCACTCCTAAGTCATGTGGACTCAGTATGAGGGTTGCGCCAAGGAGAGGGAAGAGGTGGATTTCGGGTGTACTGATCACTGCGCTGCTTGTGGCTAGGGCTGATCTGACCTAGATCGTACTCATCTGCAAAGTGTTAGTCTTTAACTACAGAGCATGGAGCTCAGCTTGGAGGTTTTCGACCGCGGCTTTCTGCTGCTCTTCTAGAGCCAGCCATTTTCTTCTACAGCCAAAGTGACCACATTTGTTCTCTGCTCGAGGTCCCCTTCTATAAGCGTAATGCCTCTGTCATGTTCTGGTCATTTAGATCGTTTCTTCTTTCGTGGCCCTTTAACAGGGTCACCAGTCCTCTTCGTACCTCTGGGGGAGTCAGCACCCCCTGCATCCAAACCTCTTGTTCCCACATCCGGCTATGAATCCTTATGTGAGGCTGGTTCGATGCCCTTCCCAGTATTATTACTTTGTCCTTCAGTCTCCTTAGCAGTGGTGGGTGGGGTGACCCTTGTGGTGCTCATTCCTTAAGTTCCCTTCGCACCGGTTTTGAAGCCAAGCTTCCAATGTGGAGGCCATGTCGCAACTAAATTGTCAATCTCTTCATTAGCAACCATATAGGGGTACGAAACCCACATTGGATCCTTGCGGCCTCTGACTTGTACATTATGCATATTTACCTAGAATGCGGCGATGCTCTTATACTTCTCATAGATGGTTGGTGACAAACGCGGTCGGGAGTTGATAGCTACTGCGAGCCCACTCTGAAACAAGACCCAAAAGACTTGATTTTCCTCAATGTGTTGCGCTTCCTTTGAGTCCCACAATTTTGCATATCTTTCCCCTTCGCACATATCTGGGGTGAGCTCAGGGAGGACCGAGTCCTCAAGTGCTTCCCATGTGACCAACGTGATGAGAAGCAGCAACCAAGAGTAGCAAAATGTGCACTCCTGATTCTGGGCCTCACGAACATTTTCCAGGAATTCATTGCATAGGTACTGGGCCCAATTGAAACACACCCCCTTTTCACATTGTCCCACCAGCTGAATGACATGCGCAAGAACAGTGGCAGCCTAACATTTTTGCATCAGCCTACATGCCAGCAACAAGGTACCCATCTGCATAGCAGGGTCGATGATGGTTTTGATCATGAACCCCTGAGTGTTCTGTAACACATGGTAATCCTCGCACACTTTGTCAGTGATCTTCTGCTCATAATTTTTGCCCACGCATAGCATAGGGTCTGGTCCCTCTATGGGGAGGCCTGTAATCTAGTGAATAAGCACGGCATCAATAGGGATGCGATCCTAGATCCACAAGCTACCATCATGGACCAAGGCAAGTAGTTGGCGCACAATTCAGTCTGTAATATTGTAATGGCCAAAATGTGGCATCCTCAGCAGGTTCAAGAATTGAGAACTAGACAACCCATGTACCCAGCGCATGGGGACGATCTTTATCCCGTCATCTTCCAATATCTGTTCGAGGTACAGCTCAGGTGCAAGCTCGGGGAAGGCCTCCAAATTGGCCAGGTCATGGTCCTCAAATTTTACCTCATGGAGCTTTCCAAAGGGTTCTCCAATGATAGGGACCTCGCCCAGAGTCAACGGCATCTGCAGATAGGTGCATAGGCCATCGAGATTCTTCGGTGTTCGTGTTGAGGGCCTACGAGGCCAAAAAAAGGGTGGTATCCAATTGATTGGTTCAACCATCTGGGCCTTTTCTTGAGCAGACATAGGTCTCTTTACTGGCCCAGGTGAGCTTGCCTAGCCTGCCGCCCATGGGGACTTCACATTTCGGGGAGAGGTGCAGGGATTCAATATCCCAGCCCATTTTGTGGATTTCCCTGATTCTTGCGCCTTTTCTTTCCCTTTATATTTTTCCTTGCTGGGTGTGGACATGACCTCCTCCACTTTGGGGTGGACTTCCAGTACTTTCTCAGATTCTTTTTCTATCAAAGTTACAGGTTGTGAGGATTCAGTGGGGTTGGTGGCTATCATTTTGGCGTGGAAAAAGAACTCAGGGTTGCCACTATTAGAGGGCGTAGGATGCTCAGACATGAACGGAATGTAATAGGCACAGAAACTCTTAAATCACAAACTTGCCAACAACAAACTCGCAAAGTACAAACTATTCAAGAGATATAAAACCGTTTTTTGATCGTTTCTTCTGCTTTTCTAGCCATGGGGATCAACCAATGTGTGGATGAGGCTCATCAGAAACTTACCATCAAGGAAACGGTAAAAAATCTTTGGAAATCACCACATTAAATGTCATTTGGCCGTTCCTTTCAACGGTAACTTTTTCTTTTTACCCGATTTTAATGTTCCAAGAGCTAGTTTGCACACCTCCTGTGCGCCTAGCGCACCCTTGCACTCCCAACCCACCCCTGTGTTCCCAGTGCACTTCCTTAGGCTTCCAAACTGTTGGTTAAGTGTTATATTCTTTCCAATGGTGTCTCACGTACGTACATTACGCTCTAAGGCAATAGGTCATAAGTGAGGAGGCAACCCCACTATTAGGTCTCCGTGGCAACACTCCATAAATTTTTTGGTGTATGGACCCACTATACAGTATCTACTCCATGTTTTTGTGCATGATTTGCACATGGTTTTGGGGTACTATGGTTTTTATTCCCCAGTATTTTGTGATCCCACAAGGAACTACGGTTATGTTCTAACTGTGGTTAATGGATTGGGTCTTAGTGTATGCTTCTGCATGTATATATATGTGTTGTAACACTAAAAAAAATATAATGAAAAATCAAGCTGGTCGTCCCAATTTGGGATCCTTGGGAAAATCTCTGTGTTTATCTGTTTTATGTTTTATACTCTCGCTATTGTTTATTTTTTATTTTAAGATTCGTTTGTAGATAATTTATGTACAGGGTTAAAACCTAAATTTGGTATCAGATCCAGGTTCGGCTTCAGGGGACACCTTTGTTGCTGAGGGTTTTTTGCTCGGGCCTGAGATAGACCCTGTTCAGTGGGAGATTTGCGGGATTGATTCTTGCGGTGACAGAAGATGGCGAGCAGTGGGAAGATAGAGATCGAGAAATTTAATTGTTAGAGCTTTGAGTTATGCAAGCTCAAGATGGAGGATCCGCTGGTGGATAAAGATCAGTGGATCGCGGTAGATCCAGGTACTAAACCAACGGCAATGTCAGATGAAGACTGGAAGAAACTGGATCGGAAGGCTAAGAGCACAATACGGTTGTGTGTGTCAGATTCAGTATTGTTGAATGTATCTGGGGAAGCTACGGCGAAGAATTTGTGGGAAAAACTTGGAACTTTGTACCAATCTAAGTCTCTGGTGAATAAGTTGTTCCTGCGGAAAAAGCTGTATAACCTGAGGATGAAGGATGGAGACTCGGTGACAGAGCATCTGAACGCCTTCAATACTGTGGTAAGTCAGCTGTCATCTGTTGATATTAAAATCTCAGATGAAGATAAGTGCATTAGTTTGTTGTGTTCTCTACCAGACTCGTGGGACAGTCTGGTTATTGCAATAGGTAGCAATACAACTACCTTGAATTTTGATGACATTATCTCAGCCTTGCTGTCGGAGGAAATGAGACGGAGAAATATGGAGGGTCAGAATGGAGATGCCTTATCTGTACGAGGAAGGTCCCAGAACAGAAACAAGAATAAGGTTTCGAGTGGGAGATCTAAATCTCCCGGAAAGTTTGTAAAGGTGTGCTGGAAATGCGAAAAGGAAGGACACTACAAAAAAGAATGCAGATCTAAAGCTCCTGAGAAAGGAAAGGGATCTGATGAAGCTCCTTCTGCAGAGGCAAAAACCACCTCGGATGAAGGTGGGGATGTGTATTTGGCTTCTTCTTCAAATACACATGTGGATCATGAGTCATGGTTGATTGACTCAGGTGCATCCTTTCACTTCACTCCCCATAGGGAGTGGTTCTGCGAGTATGAGAAATATGATGGTGATGTCTTCCTAGGGGATGATAGGAAGGCCAAAATCATTGGACATGGAAAGGTCAAGCTGAAGCTGCAAGGTGGAAGGATTAGAACACTTCCTGGTGTTCTGCATATTCCTGCATTGGCCAGAAATCTGATTTCTGTAAGCAAGATGGATGATGCATGTGTAAAAACAGTGTTCGAGAAAGATGCCTGCAAGATGGTTCGGGGAGCACTGGTATTAATGCGGGGAGTTCGGACTGGAACTCTGTACAAGCTACAAGGTAGCACTGTTATTGATGGGTGTAACAGTTCTATGGTTCCTGAAAGTGGAGCGGAAAGCCTAGCTGTCTCTGGAGAAAAGACCATGCTATGGCATCAAAGGCTTGGACATACTGGAGAGAAGGGCCTTCAGATACTGCACAGAAATGGTATGGTAGAAGGTATGTCTAATTGTTCTCTGGATTTCGATTTCTGTGAACATTGTGTATATGGGAAGCAGAATCGGGTGAGTTTTCCTTCTGGTGCTAAGAGGGCAAACAAGATATTAGAACTTGTGCACAGTGATGTGTTTGGGCCTGTGTCAGTCCCATCACTGGGAAAGTCTGTGTACTATGTTTCATTCATAGATGACTTCTCAAGGAATACATGGATATATTTCTTGAGGAAGAAATCTGAAGTCTTTGACAAATTTAAAGAATTTAAGGCTCTGGTGGAAAACCAGACAGAGAAGAAGATAAAGGCATTGAGGAAAGATAATGGTGGGGAGTTCTGCAAGAAGGAATTTGAAGAGTTCTGTAAGAAGTGTGGCATAGCACGGCAGAAGACTACTCCATACACACCTCAGCAAAATGGAGTTGCAGAAAGAATGAACAGAACACTGATGGAAAAGGAAAGAAGCATGCTCAGTGGTACCGGGTTAGGACAAGAATCTTGGGCAGAGGCAGTGGATACTGCATGTTACTTAGTTAATAGATCACCTTCATCAGCGTTGGAGGATAAGACTCCACATGAGGTATGGACTGGTAAGAAACCCTCTCTTTCACATCTAATGGTATTTGGATGTGATGCATATGTACATGTTCCAAAGGAGAAAAGGACCAAGTTGGATAATAAATCTGAAAGGTGCATCTTTATTTGGTATAAGGATGGTTTAAAGGGTTACAAGCTTTGGAACCCAGAAACAAGGAAGGTTGTGTACAGCCGAGATGTGGTGTTTAGATAAGTGAAAGATGTTGTTACACATGAATTCCTACCAAAGGAACCCGAGAAGATAGAGTTTGAGCTAAAGGAGGATGAATCAGACTCTACGACAGAAGAAGACTCAGAAGAGGAAGAGCCACAAACTCCAGTTGTGAGAAGATCAACTCGGGAAAGAAGACAACCAGAAAGGTATAGTCCATCTTCTTTCTGTTCAAATTTTTCTTTAAATATAACTGATGACGATCCCAGAAGTGTCGAGGAGGTAGTAGATTCAAAGGATGGAAAACTCTGGAAGGAGGCCATGGTTGATGAAATGGTACCCATGCATAAAAATGAGGCATGGTATCTGGTGGAGTTTCCGGCTGGAAGGAAGCCCATTGGGAGAAAATGGGTGTTTAAAAAGAAGATGAATGTAGAAGGCAAGGTGGAGAAATACAAAGCTCGGTTGGTAGCAAAAGGTTATTCGCAGGTGCCGGGAATTGATTTTGGTGATATTTTTTCTCCTGTTGCCAAGGTTACTTCTATTAGATTACTTCTATCTGTTGCTGCTGCATTTGATTTTGAGATAGAACAGATGGATGTGAAGACAACATTTCTTCATGGGGATCTAGAAGAGGAGATCTACATGAAGCAACCTGAAGGCTTTATGGTGAAGGGTAAGAAATAACTAGTGTGCAGGTTGAAGAAGTCTCTGTATGGGTTAAAACAGTCACCAAGGATGTGGTATCAGAAATTTGATACCTATATACAGGGACTTGGCTTCACTAGAAGCAAGGAGGATCACTGTGTTTATTTTAAATTAATTGGTGATTGTGTTATTTATTTGGTCTTGTATTTGGATGATATGTTGTTGATTGGAAATGACAAAGAAATTATCCAAGATTTGAAGACCCAACTGTTCTCCAAATTCGACATGAAGGATCTTGGTGCTGCAAACTATATTTTGGGCATGGAAATTAAGAGAGATCAGCAAAGAGGAAGCTCTGGTTAAACCAGAGGAAGTATGTCGAGACTATATTGCAGAGGTTCAATATGCAGGATAGTAAACTGGTGAATGTTCCTATTCCTGTAGGTGTAAAGCTATCTGCTGAATAGTGTCCCAAGACATAAGAAGAAGAGGAGGATATGTCCCATGTTCCATATGCAAGTGCAATGGGTAGCCTGATGTATGCACTGGTCTGTACTAGACCAGACATTGCACATGCAGTGGGAGTATTGAACAGGTTTATATCAAACCCAGGGAAGGAGCATTGGACCGCAGTGAAGCGGGTTTTCAGATATTTACGTGGCACTAGCGATTATGGCTTGTGCTACCAGGGAAGACCAGGATTGGAAAGAATGTTGGAAATTCATGGTTTTGTTGATGCAGAATGGGCTGGAGATCTGGACCAAAGAAGATCTACAAGTGGGTATGTGTTTAGCCTATTTGGAGGTGTAGTCAGTTGGATGAGTAAAAGACAGTCTGTAGTGGCTCTTTCAACTACAGAGGCAGAATACATAGCAGCCACTCATGCAAGCAAGGAAGCAGTTTGGTTGCAGAGATTGTGTTCAAGTATGGGGTTGGTACAGCAAGCTATAAGGATAGAATTTGATAGCCAAAGTGCAATTTTCTTGGCTAAGAACCCTACTTACCATTCAAATACAAAGCATATTGATGTTCAATATCACTTTGTTAAAGATATGGTTGAGGTTGAAAGGGTGTTGCTGGTAAAGGTGGACACTTTGAAGAATGTTGCAGATGCATTGACGAAGTCTGTGAGCACTCAGAAGTTGTCTTGGTGTAGAGAAACAATGGGTGTTGAAGAATTGGCCCAATGAATAAGCTCTCCTGTGGCCCCCTGTGGAAAGAAAACAACAAGTTGGAGAATGTTGGGTATGTGTTATATTCTTTCCACGACTAGCCCCACGTGTTGTACGTTCCGTCGAGAGCAGCAGGGAGGTCAGAAGGGGGGAGTGCGTGCCCCCCACTGCTGAAGTTCCGGCAGGCCCCGTGAAAATTTGTTTGGTGTGTGGACCTGACTCCATGTGTTTTGTGCATGATTTTGCACATAGTTTTTAAAATGGCTACGCCTCGGTATTTTGTAGATCCAAACTCAAGGGAACTACGGTTATGTTCTAATCCAGGGTTAATGGATTGGGGTTTATGTATGCTTTGGCATGTATATATATGTGTTGTAACACTAAAATGGATATAATGAAAAATCAAGTTGGTCGTCCCGATTTGGGATCCAGGGGAAAATCTCTGTGTTTATCTGTTTTATGTTTAATGCTCTCACTATTGTTTATTTTATGTTATAAGATTCATGTGTAGATAATTTCTATTCAGGTTTAAAACCTACACAAACCTGCGACCAACCCCTGTGCATATTTTATCCCATACAGCTACTCCAACCATAAAGTCATTTGATCTGGTATGGTTTGAGCCAGCTACCATTAACATATCTTGGTACCATATCTCCTCACAGGGTATCTAATCGGATAGCTCTGCCATCAGTAATTTCTTTTACCAAAAAATGGTCCTAGCCAGTGTTGATGGAACTTCCCTGGGTGCTTCACAAACTGGCTATCATAGAGGAGGACCAACTCTTCCTTCGGAAACATCTTTTTCCAGAAATTTCTATCATGCCATACTTTTTCCCGGGCCTTCTGAACTTGCTGATGGAAATTAGCAATGAATTGATCTTCCTCCAAAACCAAAAGCTACGCTAAATGCTCTTCCATGATATCTGGCTCTGCCATATTAGTAAAGGCTATAATATGAAGTCTAGGAACAATATACTCCATTGGAATGATGGCCTCCTTTCCATAGACCATCCAGAATGGTGTCTTTCCTATCAGTTTCTTGCATGTAGTGCAATAGGCCTAAAGGACCGAACGAATGTGCACGTCCCAGTCGCTGTGATCGGCATTGCAGACCTTAGTTAGTGCTTGCTCCAAGATTTTGTTGAAAGCTTCGACAGCTCCATTTTCCTGTGGATGATATGGGATGATTTTCGCATGGTGGATCTGAAATTATTCAATCAATGCTTCAATAGTTGCATTAACAAAGTGCATACCTCTTTCGCTCATTAATATCTTTTGGTAGCCAAACCTAGTCGGAATATGTTCAAAAATGAAGTGCGCAGCAGTATCTATAGTGGTGCTTCAGCCCATCGTGTCACATATTCAGTCACAATGATGGTGTAGCATGCACCTATCTTCTTTCCTGGTTGGTTGATGGGTCCAAAAAAGTATATGGCCCATTTATCAAATGCTTGCAGATCCATTTGTAGCTGCAAGGGAATTTCGTCTATGCTTGATGGCCTACCCATCCATTGGCATGTGTCACAAGCTCTGCAGTAATCGTGAGAGTCACTATGCAGCGTAGGCCACCATAGCTCGGCTCTTAGTATCTTCTACACTGTCGCCTTTCCTATGTAGTGACCTCATACTGTGCCCCCGAGGGCTTCTACTAAGATGGCATTCCATTCATTCTCTAAAATGTATCTTCGTAGCACTTTTTCAACTCCCATCTTATACAAATGACCTGCAATGATGGTAAAATCTGCTCAACTCCTTCTTCTATTGTACCGAATACTCTACAGGTGCCATCCCCGTAGTCAGGAAGTGGATGATGTCGATGAAGTGTGCATCTATTACCTGAATAGCAAACATTTTCACATCCAGTAGTCCATCTTCTAGGTTCATCGGTTCTTCGCCATTGTTGATCTGTGATAGATGATCTGGCCTAGCATTCAACTTTCCCAACTTCATGATGATCTCAAAGTCATATTCTTGAAATAGCAATAGCCATCAGTAGATTCCCCCCCCCAAAAATAGGCTTAGTCACTAGGTATTTCAGATTTGAGTGGTTCATGAACATCTTGAAATGCCTGCCCGACAGGTAATGCCGATATTTTTGCAATGCGTAGACCATGGCTAGCCCCTCCCGCTCAGTAGTGGAGTAGTTCCTCTTCGCACTAGAGAGCTTTCTACTGGCAAACGCAACTGGATGGTCAATGTCTCCTTCCCCCGGCTGTGTAAGGATAGCCCCCAAGGCAATCCTTGAAGCATTGACATGGACATGGAACACCTTCGCCCAGTCAGGAAAGATGAGGATAGGCACAGAGACCATCTTCTCCTTAAGTAGCTCAATGTTTTTCTAGCACTCGTCATCCCAAAAAAATGATACGTCCTTCTTCAGCAGTTTCTCCATAGGTGTCGTGATCAGTGCGTACCCTTGAATAAACTTCCTATAGTAGCCTGTGTGTCTGAGGAGAGAGCGCAGTTGTTTGTTAGTGGTAGGAACTGCCAGGTTGATGATAACCGCCACCTTGGCAGGGTTGACCATCAGCCCTTGTCGACAAACTATGTGACCCAATAAGATCCCAAATGGTATGCAGAATATGCACTTCTTGATATTCAGGGAGATTTGGTGCTTTCTGCAGGCGTCCATCATCATGCGTAGGTTCGAGACATGACTCTTGAATAACCCAAATACAGTCCAATCATCAAAATACACTTCCAAGAACTTGTGGATAAATTCCTTAAATACTGCAACCACTAACCGCGAAAATATGGCAAGGTAATTCTTGAGTCCAAACGGCATAATGGTGTACTGAAATGAACCCCATTCAATGGAAAATGTGGTTTTGTTGCGATCTTTAGGTGTGATCCTAATCTGATGATAGCCCGAGAACCCATCGATGAGCGAGTATGCCTCTTGCCCCCCTACGCTGTCAATAATTTCATCTGAGAATGGGGTAGGAAAGGGATCATGTACGCACGCATCATTTAGTTTGTGTAGGTCAACAGAGATCCGTATCTCTCCCTTAGTTTTTTTCTCCTTAACCACCATAGGGCTGACCCAATTTGACTGTTCAACTGGTTCTATCATACCTGCGGCAAGCATTTTTTCAATTTCTTCCTTGACCTTCTGTTTGTACTTGGGGTTCAATTGATAAGGTCGCTGCTTCACAGGGCGCGCATCTGGTTTTAAAGTGATGCACATAACTCCTAAGTCCCCCGTGATCCCTTTGAGTTCCCAGAATTTCATCGGGAATAAGCCCTGGTATTCCGTGAGGAGTTCCACAACTTTTCCCACAGTGTCATCCCAGTAGTCCCAAATTTTAGCTAACTTAGGTTGCACCTCCATTCTAATGTTGACTTCTCATAGCTTTATAGGCTTAGTGACATCGACAGTCTACAATGGGGGTCTAGCAACTGCGCGCTCCCCCTCTGACTCTGGGATAGAGACATTTTGTGGGTCATCATCACACTCTTCGATTGATAAGTTGTGGCCGTTGACAGTATCTTGCATTTTTGTTTCCCATGTTGGCACCTCGGGTGTTGCACACGGGCATGATTCATCGAATACTAAGGCATCAATATCCTGCAGAGCTTCGTAAAGTGCCTCCATTCCTCCTATCAACCTGAATGTCCCTACAAACTCATCCTTCAGGGTCTCCCAGTGGCGGGTGCGCTAGTGTAATTCTGCGTCTAGATACCATGTGGTTGGGATTGGCCCCAAGGCATGAATGAACAGATGGACCCATTCCTTAGTAGTTTTGTAGCCCCATTCTTCCATACATGCGGACAAGTTCTTGCACGGCTCCCTTGGTCCCAAAAAAGTCTTTATGCATAGGTGAGCTAGAGGTTCAAATCATAATATCATTATATCACAACATTCCTCCCAATCCTGGAATGCCCCCTTAGGAGTTGCACACATGGCGAGATTAAGGGCCCATAGCCTTCATTCCCTTGGGACCTCAGCTTCAAAAGTTCCTATAAACTCCTTAATACTACTAGAACCATCAAATTAGGGCAATTCTCTTACCTCTGAGGAAATACACCAGATTCTCTTTGTGATCTTAAGATAGTGCAGTGCAAAGACATCATGTAACCGATTCTGCCAATTTTCTATCTCCCCATCGGCATCAGAAAAACATTCGTTGTCCTTCTCCCAACAAAGCACACCATCACTTGTAGGATTGATCCAATCTTCGTCTCAAGTAGTTAATTTATAGAGGTGATCCACATCCTCCCCTTCGCGCATCGGTTCTGTATACCGCTCGCCTTCCACAGGGTCTAATGGGACTATCACCCTCGTACCCTCATTCTCAAAGACCATGCTTCTTTTCTTCATATTGATAATGCCTACCATATCTATAGCCCAATTCAGCCCTAGAAGCCCAGGGTAAGGGTCTGCATCTTCCACAATTTGGATTACTTCAAATTCGGCGCGTACCTTAACTCCTGCGATATCTACCATAATCTTCAACAGCCTCCCCAATGGTATGATCTTCTGTTGGTTATCCATGCGCAGCTGTATGGTCGACCATTCTAGCTTAGGTTCCCACATCCGTTGCCATGTATACTTAGGCAGGACGTTCACATCCAATCCTAGGTCCAAGATGACCTGATCCATCTCATAGTCGCCAATCTGCGTAGTAAGCTGCATTTCTCGACACGTGTGCTTCTTATGCTTGTATAATTTATGAACATCTTTAACTTTTGTGGTAGGTTTAGTTCTTTCCATGTAGCTATATATTAGTGTCTGAATACTTTCCATTTCCTTCTGGTTGTGCAGCAACTTCATACATGCTTGTAGAAATGGTTTAACTTCGTCATCCTGTTTTAGGTGCATTGGAGTCTTGGAAGTAGATGCCTCATCCCTTGTAAAGCCATTACAAGCTGCGATGAAGGTTTCCCTCTCCTTCTATAGCTTTAAGCTTTCATGCTTGACCGTTGCTTTCTCGATAACTGATTCAGCCACATCTTTCTCCTCAACCCCTCTAGTAGCCGTTGTGTGTTATGACATTAACGCCCGACCCTTCATCATGTGGTTCAGCCTTAACCCTCTACACGTTATTTTTAGCTGTCTATTTTTTTTCCTACATTTTCGCTATTAGAATTGGACAGTCCTCAATCACATGGTCCAGTTGTCTACAATATCTGCATGATTGTTGCACAGGATTCAGACAGTCCCTTGTGAAGTTCCCTACTTCTTCGCAGTGATATCAAATCAATTGTCCTCTTCCTCGACCTCTGCTTCCACCTCTACCCCCTCCCCTTCCCCAAGTTGGGGAACCACCTATGCCTGAGGGGGATCTCAGTGACGAAGGGTCAGCCTGCACCCTGTAGAGGTTTCCCTAGTCTATCATTAAATCATAAGTCTGGCATTTCTATTCATCATGTCCTAATGATCAACAAAACCTGCACCATTGTTGCTTTAATTCCAGCACATATGCACCAAGACGGGGGCAGTGGTTGGTATCATGCAGTCCAGCTACACGAAAATCATCACACCACAAAATTGGTCCACTTTATCCTGTAGTCTCCCTAGGGAGCAACGGACTGGATCCCCCAGCTTACAGGTAGTCTACCAGCAGTGGGCATTTATCCTTGGTATGGTCAGGTACCCTGCATCGTATGCACCATACGTCTGGGCTAACTTCTTTCCCTCGGTATTTTCGCAGGTTCTGGATTTCCATGTGCATCAGATCTAGTTGTCCTTGGATTTGTTGTACTCCCAACTGGGTATCATCTTTCAGCACGGCTTCTAACTTCATATCAATCTCTAAAGATTTTTCATGTGATTCAATGTCTTGCTGACCCATAGGTCCACACAGGTGAGGCAGTAACATAGCAATGAACCATTCCTTGTGTTGTCTGTCATCGTACAGAAATCCCCCTTCTCTGATCACCTTCTTTAGTCACTAGTCAGCCTCCCATACAAACCCAAAGGGCCCTTGCTTGAAATATTTTAGGTCATTTACTATCTCAGAGTAGGGCTTAAGCTTCCAAAACTGTTGTTTTAGGGCATCTTTAACCTCTTGAATGGTTGCATTCGCATGTTGAGTTGCGTATCCCATATACCAATCGAGGGCTTTTCCTTCGAAGGTGAGGGATAGTTGCGCCCTCTTTACAGCATCGCTAGCCACATTTTGCGCAGTCCATACTAACTCTACGACAAACCAGAATCAGTCCATGTCTTTGTCCACTACACCTTTGAAGGTGGGTAACTTCATGTGCGCAGCCATGTCTACTTCTTGGGGTGGCGGTGGCGGAGGAGGTGTGGGTGAGTTCTTGCCCTTATGTGGATTTGAAAGTGGTGTCTTAGGAGGGTTGTTTCCTTCGTGTGCAGTCGGTTCTCTTAATGAGCTTTAAATGGATCTATCCCCTTCTTGATGACTTTGTAGTACTTACCACTTCGGGTTGTACCCTCGCTCTGATTAGAGCTCATTCACTTTGTATGGCTGCACAGAATTCCCTTTTCACACCATAATATTTTGATCAGTAATGGAAACGTTTTCAAGAACTTACCCCGAAACACTTTGAAGAACCTTTGCTCTGCTTCATAATAGGATACGAACTGATCAATTTTGAATTCTGTCACAAATCCCCCCATCACGATGTCTTCCCAATGATCTACTGTACGGGTGATGGTATTTTCAGTCTTCTCCAGTTGATGGATCAACTCTGGGGTCCACTGAGTGATTCGCGCATCCTTCCAACACGTCTAGAAATCTACAAGTCGGGCTAGCCACTTCTGTAGCTCATGTGCGAAGGTTACAAAGAAAATTTCATATACTTCTGTAAAATTATACCTATTTTTCCACTTCTCAGTTGTCAGCTTTGTGTTGTGATTCTCTTTGACAGAGAATTCCTGAATCTGCCTTTCGAACTACTCTTTGATCTTTAGCTTCTCAGGTCTCCAATGCTCCCGTGGTATTACCTGATCTCTCTCTCAAAATGCTCCTAGTCCCGGCAACAAAACCATTTGTTGGCTTGAGGGGTCCTGACCCAAGTTCGAAGGTTAAGTTTTGCCAACAAACCCCTATACTACTGGCCCTTTCGGCAATGACCTGTGCTCGCAGGCCAAGGTCTCACCCAAAGTAGTATGGGTGGGTGCTAGAACTAGGTTTCTGCACCCTGGGTGAGAGTAGGTAATGATGACAGATCAATGCGTAACTATCAGATCTACACAGAGTCAGGCTATTTGTAGGCTTTTAACAGTATACTTAGCATACAACTATCAGATCTAATCAGTACCTTCGCATCCACGTGCATATTATCAACTATCAACACAAAGCATTATAATCGTAGCCAATAACAGATCACAGATAAACCTATGCTAGAGATACAGATAACTTAAAGAAATATCACAGATACTTTCACAACTCAAATCAATAACACAGATGCATACGCAGCTTAATAGATATAACAGATTCGCATCAACACTAACACCATAGATCCAGATAACACAGAGATACTTCAACTATATCTGTATATATTTGTATCAAAAAATCCATCTACAACCCAAAATACTACTTGCACACACAGCCAGTAGGGTCCGCACACATCAGGACTAAGGATCTCCGTGCACACAACAGCAGGATTTCTTACCCAAAACCAACCCAAAACAGCTCTAGCAGTTCACACGTAGCCTTAATTGACATTCGTGCCTACCTCTAGACTCAAAATGTTCATCTATTTATAACGACTTAGACTACGCTTTCCTGTGGTCCGCAAACCGTGGTTTGTAGACTCTAGGTCTACCCTTGACCCATTATAATGCGCTCGGGGCTTTGAACCACCCCAAGACCCCTGCGTTAGAATAATTAATACCAAAAATATACAAAATTGTACAAATTTCACAACTTTAGGGGACCCTATTCCAACAGTGGAGCAGCTTGTTAAATTAAGGAAGAGTGGAGATCATGGATCATTAATGTAAAATCATGGAGATCTTGGAGGAGGTCAACTAAGATCATAGTGTGTTCAAGGTAAGATCAAAAATAACTTATGATGAGATAGTGAATGAAGTGGTGCATCTAATGCACACATGATGGAGAGAGTGGGAATTAAATGCAAGCATAATGGAGATCATGGAGAGACATTACAGTCTTCATGGAGGATAGTGGCCACATAGGCAGCGCAATTATGAGGTGGGCCTATGCTATGGAAGGCTTATAATCTATATAATGAAGATGAAGGCACAATAGAAGGAGGCTTTATATTTATTATTTCTGATCTGTTCAGATATAGATTTGTCGGTTGAAAATTCTATGCACGCTTATGTTTTTTAGCAAAGTCTGCAGTGTTGTTTAGCATAGGGTGCTTCCAAGCGGAAATCCCACCCTTACCCATGGGGGACTTCGAGTGCCTACTCTGGGAAGGTTTCTATTGAGCTACATACCTCATCAGGAATTGGTCCCATCTTCGTGAGGTTGTTTCTATCATTCCAGCTATGAAACCAGCGGAGGATTCATCCTTTCACTTTATGCTTCATGTTCAACCTGTCAGGAGCAGCAGATCTATATTCGGCATTCATGCCATTGTATTTTACCTCCATGCAGCAACAGTCCCCTCAAGGATTGCACATTTCAGTCCTGTAGATCTATTCGAGGAAGGAAATTTTCATGATTTCAGCTGGAAATCCTATGAGGGACCATCTCCTCACTTTGCATTCACTTTTTCCACCATCATTGAGCTGATTATACATATCCAGCAGTAGGCTAGAGAGCCTCCCTCCTTGAAAGTGCATTTTTTTGATGTTGTTGAGTATTCAACAGCCATATCCAATGGAGGAGCAAAGAGTAGCTAGAACTTGAGCTTTTAGCCCAAGAATCTAGTGAAGGGATCAGCCCTTCTTGCATATATCTAATTGTGTGACATATTGAAGCCATCTATTTGTCAGATCTAGCTTAAAATTTGCATACCCAGCAATTGTATGGTGAAGCCCTAAGAGGGTGATTTTCCTATATTCATAGATCTAGAAATCCCTTTCTGGGTTATCTTGAGTATCCATCATAGAGCCCAGATCTACATTTTTAGTATCATCGGAGCTCCTAAACTTCCTAGATCTAACTTTCTAATTTTTCGGCAGTTGCAGTCCCAACAGTTGCAGCAGGGATAGCGCAATTTTCCTTCCAAAATTCCAGCAGTTACGTAGTCCCGCTTGTGGGATCATTTCAGGGTCTTTCTAGGCCATCTCTTTGGCTTGAGTGTCTCATATTTTGAGTAATGTTGTACTTTTTATCCACCTCCTATATAATAAAATGGCTCAACTTCTCTATACATTCTAATGTTGTATTTAGTTTAACTATTTACTTTTATGCAATTCTTATATTGTGCTTTTGTATTACTGCATTCTCCCTTTTGGGATATTACAATGGTGTCAGAGCATGATCTTTGGCTTAGCTTGTGGGCACTTCATATTTTTCATCAAAAGAAGAAGTAGATAGTACAGATATATCATGAAGGAGGATTGCAATTTTTCCACTCTTATCTTTAGATCTTTGCAAGATCTCTCCAAGGAGTTCAATCAAATGAAGAGAAAAAGGAAAAGGAAGGATCCAAGAAGATTTGATGAGGAAGGCCCAAGCACTTCCTATCAGCATGAGAGGCAATCGGAGAAGCAAAGAGCTTCACATCATTCTATTATATCCACTTTCTTTGATAAGAGAGAGGACTGGTCTTAATATGAAGGAGACTTGGGCCATGAGACCCTAAGTAAATATATGTCTGAGTACAAGGCACAGCCTAGAGCTCTCAAGGAGAATCTAACTCTCCAACAGTTTTTGCAACTTAAAGAGGAGAGGAGATCCCGAAGCAGCAATAGAAGAAAGAGGCATAGATTCTTCTTGCCTACATTTGATAGATCTTCCAAAAGCACATTAAGGGCTTGGAGGGAAGAGTTAGCTACATTCTTTCTGCAATATCCTATAGCAGAAAGAGAGGTTGTGGATATTGCAGCACTGCACCTAGAAGGTGAAGCAACAGATTGGTGGTTCAGTCACTTATGACACATGAGAGTCTCTACTTATGCATATTTTACTGAACAAGACATATGGTATAAAGAAACCAGATACATATCACATAGTGACATCCCCCATAATTAAGGAGATAGTACATGAAGATCCCAAGGAAGATGTCTTCATTATCACTCAGGAGGAGGAGCCTCTACCACCACCACCAGCTGCAGATGTACTTACATTAGGAGGAGGATCACTTTCATCTTTGCAATATGGTCTCTAATTCCTGACATTTGGAGCCCCATGCATGACTCATGAGATGCATGAGGAGGAGGCAGATACTAGTGCTAGTACAGTTGAAGAGATGCAGCCATCATCATTACCAACAGTTGGAGAGGTCATTACACCAATTGGAGGAACTATTGTAGATGTGAAAGATGTTCTTGAGATTTAGCTTATCCAAGGTTTGCACATACTTCCATCTCATATTATTTCAATACCTCATATTGAGATTTGTGAGACCCTGCCATCAGGGCAAGTGCATAACCAAGGATTAGAGCACCTTGTTGATTTGGAGCAGCAAATTATCACTACACAGAGGAGCCTTGATTTAATAAAGGAGAAGATGTATTGCTATCCCATTTTGTCATGTTTGAGCTACACCCAACACTTTGTGTTGAAGTGTGGAGTTGCAGAAGATGGGAGGAGCATAGTCCTATTCAGTACAGTGCCAGACCAGGTGTTTAGCATTGTATATGGCCAAGATACAGCACATGTATCACCATGTATATCTACAACGTTGTCACTTAGCAGTAGTGATGATGAAAGGGCCCCATTATTCTTGGAGCATTATGAAGGTAGCTTCACTCATGAAGCACTGGAGGGACAGACGATAGATGGTAGACATCTTGTGATGGAGGGTACTTTCCATGGTCAAGATGAATTTTCCTAGATGAGCATCTCACAACTCAAAGAGGGATCTCTACCTACAATATTCATGGAGCCTTATGGGTTCCAATGTTACTTTGATGAGAGGATCTCATGGAGAGACCTCAATGGAGGTGCACTTCAACATTTCATGGAGTGCAAAGCTATTCACACGGAGGATGTTGGTATTCTACATTGGGAGGATACCAATACTGAGCTTGGCATGATTCATCATCCACATTAGGATGAATGGATCCGGATGAGGAGTACGAGGTTTCCTACCTTCCTGCAAATCTATGATATTGGGTAGCAAGAAGCATGGTTGTGTTGCTTGCTTTTGGGTGAGTATGGATACCACCCAGCATCTCACATTTTCAGTTTCCATGCCATGTATATCAGTGATGACATGCAGCAGCAGGAGGCATGGTTGCGTTGGTTATTGATGACAGAGTTTGGAAATATCATGATATATCTCATGTCCTTGTATTTGCTTTTGTTTGGGATATGTTTCATGTCTTTACATGTTGTTGGCTCGAGGGGTCATGACCTAGGTTTGCAGCTCAAGGTTTTCCAACAAAACCCTATATTATTGGCCCTTTCGGCAGTGACCTGCTTTCACAGGTCAAAGTCTCACCCGAAGTAGTATGGGTGGGTGCTGGAACCAGGTTTCCGCACCCTGAGAAAGGATAGGTAAGGCAAGCAGAGCTGTGTTTGGTCCTGCAATACCCAGATCGCCTTATACTGCACACAGCCAAGAGGGTTTCTATTCGCATCCATGTGCACTAGATCTATAATTATATGTGCTTCTATAACAATAACCCAGTAGTGCATGAACAGAACAGAATAGATCGAAGTATAGAAACACACTTACAGAGAGCTTTGCAGCTTAAACATAGAAATGCACAGCACAGTAATTACCAATAATTCATACACATATTACTCACAGATTCAGTACCTTATAAATCCTTCTCATTCATTCATCAATTATTACTTACAATTCCCTTCCCAACCTGTGCACATAGTAGCAAGGTCTACACACAGCTGGACTTGGATCTCTACGAACACAGCCAGCAGGAGTCATTTCCCCAAAAACCCAAACAGATAGCTTAAACCACAATTCACATCAATAGCTCATCATTCTTATCTTCTACAATACAAAATTCTCCTCTATTTATAACAATCTAGCCTATACTTTCCTATGGTCCGCAAACCATGGTTTTTGGACCCCTAGTTTACCCTTTTACCCAGTACAATGTGTTTGGGGCTTTGACCCACCCCAAAACCCCTGCGCTAGACTAAATCTAATAAAAAAATATTCAAAATGGACCAGTTTCACAGCTTGTTAGGAGACCATGTTCCAACAGTCCCCCAACACAATCTTGTGACTCGTCCCGAGTCACTGCGATGGTGCGGCTTCCATTTTCACGCGCAAGGTAGCAAGGGTGAAGACAAGCGTAGGGAGAACTTCCTTACTCTAGGTCATAGCTTGCTGCGTAATTTTGACAAGTGTCAGGGAGGCAGGACCCTCTGGAGCCGCGGTAATTCATTCTAGCAGCCAGTGGAGGTGTGCAATGGCGAACTAAGCATCTTGGGCGAGCTGGAGTGCGGTTTCGGCCCATGGTTTCAACCGTTTTTGGATGACATGCTTAGTGTGGTGAAGGTTCTCAATCTTGTCCATGACGGCTAGACATTGTGTGGAGACGTCACAGGGTGAGGAAGTTCTAACCTGAACCAGAGTAGCTTCTGCCTGCTGTAATTCCTTCTGGATATGCTAAAGCATCCCGTGGTGTAGGACTGCAGTCCATAGTTGTGTAGTTTTTTCGACCAACTGCGCGCCCTATGTAAGCTACTCCCGAATAATATGCGTTGCATTGGCGACCAATGAAATCCATTGGGCCCGTACTTCTGGAGGTATTTCAGACTGCTGTTGCGTAGTTTGTTCACGATGACGAACCTCTTGCACCACCCTGGTGTATAATTTTTGGAGCTTTATGCGATATAGTTGTGCCAAATCTATTTGGATGTCCCCAGCAGTTGGATCATGATGGTTAACTAGGGCAATGCGAGGGAGCGAACAAACATTTCATCAGTTGGGCGGTATTCTAGAGTTGTGGAGAAGTCACAGCATGTCCCTGTGTCGCAGTGTTCCTCCTTGGCGTAGAACCAGTGGGGACCTGACTGTGATGATGTGGACGGGGGACTGTGGTACTAACGTACCCTCTTTTGCACTCAAGGCCATCCAGCTGGGTCCCACGGGAGCCCCTGGGGTGCCAAGGTCAGTTATTCCCATTGCATAGTACTAGTGCCTTTCTGTGCGTGGCTCGCAGCCAATTATTTCTACAGGAAGCCAGCGCTCAATCCTTTGACTACACTCAGCATTCCTAGGCCCTCTTGAGACGATTTCTGCGGGTATTGAGAAGCTCAGGAACGAATCATTCAGCGGGTTAGGGTCCGTCATAGAAATAAGAGAACAGGTGTTCCAGAGAATGTCAATGATTACAGAAAACCAGTAGGCCGATAACAGGAGCATATTGCAGAACCAATAAATAGCCTGGTGTGAAGTTATCTTGCCAACTGCACATCATCTGGAGCCATTTAATGGGGGAGTAGCCCGAACGGGAAACTTACCATCAGCAATTCAGATTAAAATTACCATAAATGGCTGCATTTATGGTCTGCCACCTCTTTTTCGTAACTGTAAGGTTCCTTTCTTATAAAAATGGGTTGTACTGATGGTCATTATTCATACCCGATGTCTGTTCCACGGAATATCAGATTCTGAATGACGCCTGCGTGTCGTTCGGGTACCCTGAATTAAGGTTGATGCGAGGTGTTCCATAACAGGGCTCAGGTACCAAATTTGCAAGTTGGCCACCAATATTTTTGATCCATGCTCTTCATCCTCGGGCGGGACGTCCTGGTCTGGTAGAGCTGCGTCAAGCATCTTCATGCCATCTATTACTTGAAGTGAATGCCAATTCTCCCAGTTGCACGTGGGTTCAGGTGGGTTCGTAGTCGAACGCACATTTAGGGTAGCAATAACCAGGTGAGCCTGTCCAGGCAGGGTTCGATCACACCCTTGAGTGTTATATGTTAGCAAGTATCTACATAGGTTGACTAACCGCGAAGCCCATCTAGCAACTGGGGTCCCTAAGCACAGGATCACCCTATTCCAATACTTCTCCTGAGTGAAGAATATCGGCCCTTATGCAGGTGTTACACGCAGTGTTAGTGGCAATGCTCCTAGATTGCGTTCTATGGGAATTTTAGGTTCAACAATCTTCGTACTATCTCCTCCATCATCATGGCAAGGCAGGTCTCTTTCCTTGGTGGAGATGCGACGAAAATTCCTGGTGGTTTGAAGACATCGTAGCGCCGAAACCTCGTGCAACTGACCTTGCTAATTTTCCAACTCCTCATCAGAGTCAGAAAAAGATTCACTGTCCTTTTCCCAGCAAAGTAATCCTTCGTTTGTGGGGTTAACCCGATCCTCATCCTGCACAGTCAATTTATAAATGTAATATATTTCCTCCTCCTCATAGGCTGGCTCTATATACCGTGCACCTTCTGCCGGATCTAGTGGCACTATGACACGCGTACCTTTTTTTTCAAACACCATGTTGCGCTTCTTGAGATTGATGACACCTCCCATGTCGATAGCCCAATCCAATCCGAGGAGCGCAAGATAGGAATCTGCATCTTCCACAATTTCTATTACTTCAAAGTCAGCTAGGACCCTTACCCCTGCGACATCAACCATGAATTTTGGTAGCCTTCCGAGAGGAGTGATTTTTTGTTGATTTTCCATGCGCAGCTAGATGGTGGACCATTCTAATTTAGGCTCTCCCATTCGTTGCCATGTCTTATTTGGTAATACATTCACATCTGATCCAAGATCTAAGATGACCTGATCCATTTCGTAGTCACCAATCTGTGCAGTCAACCTCATTTCTCTTCCGGTGCATTTCTTATAGCTATATAGTTTATGTACATCCTTAATGTTAGGTGACAGGGAAATGCATGTTGTTCAACTCTCTAGTAAAGCCTGCATATTTTGTATTGCCTATGGGTTGCACAACAGCCTCATGCATGCTTGTAAGAAAGTTTTAACCTCCTCAGCTACTTCCACATCTCTCAGGTGTGTAGATGGCGAAACGTTAGTTACAAGGAATTCCTTCCGAGCTTCCATAAACATTTCCCTTGCTTTTTCTAGGTCCAGTCCTTCTTGGTTGCTAACTGCCCTGTGGATTAGTTCGTCCATTTCGTCTTCCTCCTTAGCTCCCCCAGTCGCCAATCCACTATGCATTACCACATTTACCCTTGTATCCTTACCCCTCAGCTCGGTCTGGACCCTTCGCACCTTCTACGCAGATGGGAACTACTTTCCCTATATATTTTTTCTTAGGGATGGTAAATCTTCTAGCACATGGTCCAACTGTCTACAATACCTGCAGGACTGTCGTAAGGGGTTTAGGAAATCCTTCGCAAAATGCCCCGTGCACCCACAGTTATAGCAGATTGACTGGCCTCGACCCCAACCTGCGCTTCCGCTTCAGCTCCCATCCCTTCTTCCAAGGGAGTCATTCCTGCCCGAGGGGGTTTTTGGTGAGGCAGGGTCTTCTCCCCTGTCCATTAATTCATTACGGATTCGGTAGTCCTGCTCCTTATGGCCAACCGACCGGAAAAATCGGCACCAGCATCGCTTTGGTTCGGAAACAGGGGTGCCCAGACAGGGCCATCGGTTGATATTATGCAACCCAACTGTGCAGCTCTCCCCGTGCCAAAGCATAGGTCCCCTTGAGCCCTACTACTCCGGACTACGTGCTCCTGATCCCGGGTGGCTTGCTGCGTGACCTAGTTCTGTGCTAGCCCCTCTTCCTTCCTGCTGTTGTAGATTTTGAATTTCCTAGTGCATAGCCTCAAGCTTCACCTGGATCTGTTGTACCTCTAACACAACATCCTTTAGAGGCGCAGCTTCTAATTTCATAGCAGCTTCCAAGGCCTCATCTTGTGAGTCAAAGGTCTGGCGATCCATAGGTACACGTAGGTGAGGGAGTAGCATGGCGATGAACCATTCCATAAGTTGTATGTCATCATACCGAAATCCTCCTTCTCTGATAGCTTTTTTTAGGCGTTGATCTGCTTCCCATACAGACTCAGTTTCCCCCTGCTTGAAATCTTTTGGTTCTGCTACTACCTAAGAGTAGGATTTAGGGTTCCGAAACTGTTTTTTCAGGGCGTCCTTGATGTTCTGGATAGTTGTGCCCTTATTTTGCGATACGTATCCCATATACCAGTCCAAAGCTCTTCCCTCAAAGGCTAAGGATAGCTGCACTTTTTTCACAGTGTCGCTCGCCATGCCCTGCGCAACCCATACCGACTCCACCACAAACCAGAACCGCTCCATGTCTTCATCGGTCGTGCCTTTGAAGGTAGGTAATTTCAAGTGTACCATCATGGTTTCCTAGGGGCCCGTCGTAGGTGCCCTTATCTAGTATTCATTTGTCAGTACCCGATCCCTTTCTCAAACTCCTCAGGTCCCAGCAATGGAACCAATTGTTGGCTCGAGGGGTCTTGACCCTAGTTCGGAGCTCAAGGTTTGCCAACAAACCCCTATACTACTGGCCCTTTTGGCAGTGACCTAATTTCGCAGGTCAAAGTCTCACCCAAATTAGTATGGGTGGGTGCTGGAACTAGGTTTCCACACCCTAAGAAAGGATAGGTAAGGCAAGCAGAGCTACGTTTGGTCCTGCGATACCTAGATCACCTTATACTGCACACAGCCAAGATGGTTTCTATTCGCATCCATGTGCACTAGATCTATAATTATATATGCTTCTATAACAGTAACCCAGCAACACATAAACAGAACAAAACAGATCGAAGTACAGAAACACACTTACACAGAGCTTCGCAGCTTAAACACAGAAATGCACATCACAGTAATTACCAATAATTCATACACATATTACTCACAGATTCAATACCTTATCAATCCTTCTCATTCATTCATCAATTATTCCTTACAATTCCCTTCCCAACCTGCGCACATAGCAGCAGCTTCTGCACACAGCTGGACTTGGATCACCACGCACACAGCCAGTAGGAGTCCTTTCCCCAAAAACCCAAACAGATAGCTTAAACCACAATTCGCATCAATAGCTCATCATTCTTATCTTCTACAATACAAAATGCTCCTCTATTTATAACAATATAGCCTAGACTTTCCTATTGTCCGCAAACTATGGTTTTCGGACCCCTAGTTTACCCTTTTACCTAGTACAATGCATTCGGGGCTTTGACCCGCCCAAAAACCCCTACGCTAGACTAAATCTAATCAAAAATATTCAAAATGGACCAGTTTTTCATCTTGTTATGAGACCCTATTCCAACACATGTATTTATGTTTGGGATATATCTCATGTTCATGTATGTACTTGGTTATGGGAGGAAGCATGACTCTCACATGATGTGGCATAAGGGAGCTTATTTTTATTGTTTTGATGAGACATTCCACATGTCCATTAGTATTTTTTTTCTCCATGACTTGCATCATGATGATGTAAGAAGGGAGCAAGAATCTTTGTTGCTTTGGTTACTATTGGGAGAGTATGGGCTGATTTCTTCCCATACATTGCATGATGATGATAGAGGATGGAAATAAGAGGCCTTACAGTGTTGGCTTCTATTGGGGGATTATGGTCATTGTACTTGGTATAATGATGATGTGATGGGGTAGCAAGATGCCTTACTACAATGGCTTATCTTGAGAGACTATGGCCACTACATTTGGTACAATGATGATGTGGTGTGGTAGAAAGAGGCATTGTTACGGTGGCTTCTTTTGAGAGAGTATGGCTCTCGTGTTTATATTGATGCTTATCTGGCATGGCAGCAAGAAGCATTGCTGCGGTGGCTTCTATTGGGAGAGTATGGCTCTCTTACTTTTTTTCATGATGATCTAGCATGGTAGCAGAAGGCTTTGCTGTGGTGGTTGTTATTGGGAGAATATGGTTTGACATTGTTCATGTTCATGTTCATCCATATGTCTCTACTTCTTCTTTTTCACTATGTTGATGTTATGTTTGGATCCTACATGGCCAACAGGGCTAATGATGAGAGCATTTATATATGAAATCTACTCTATGTATCATGGGATGGAGAGATAATTCATGAGTTGGGACTTTCCACTTTGGGAAGAAACCACTTAATTTCATGTATCTCATGTATAGAGGAGATCTTTAGACATCATAAAGTTTCCACTTGGAGATTCATTGATGAGGATGGGTATCTAACTTTTCAGTTGGAGGTTATTCTAGCAATCCTAGAGTGGTAGCTTTGGAACTGGACATGCATGACACATTGTGACAGATGGGGAGGCCTTCCATATGAGGATGCAATTTGGAGGGAGGATGTTTGTTGTAGTATCCACTTTTGCAGTTGCTTGAGGAAAAGCAATATTTTTGCGGGGAGGACTATAATATTCCCAATTTTCCACAAGATAATTGGAATATTAGAGTTCTTAATTTTCATAATTAATTAAGTAAATAAGAGGGTGGAGAGACCCACAAACCCCATAAATGAATAAAATCTACTTTTGATGTGTGTATGTGGATATTTCATATCTATATCTACATTATGGAATGGTGGAGCAGCTTCTTAAATGAAGGAAGAGTGGATATCATGGATCATTAATGTAAAATCATGGAGATATTTGAGGAGGTCAACTGATATCATAGTGCATTCAAGGTAAGATCATAAATCACTTATGATGAGATAGTGGAGGAAGTGGTGCATCTAAAGCACACATGATGGAGAGAGTGGGAATTAAATGCAAACATGATGGAGATCATGGAGAGACAACACAGTCTTCATGGAGGCTAGTGGCCACAAAGGTAGCATAGTTATGAGGTGGGCCTAGGATATAGAAGGCTCATAATCTATATAATGAAGATGAAGGCATAATAGAAGGAGGCTTTAGATTTATTATTTTTGATCTGTTCATATCTAGATTTGTCGGTTGACAATTCTATGCACGCTTATACTATTTAGCTAAGTATGCAGTGTTGTTTAGCACAGGGTGTTTTCGAGCGGGAATCCCACCCTTACCCATGGTGGACTTCGAGTTCCTACTCTGGGAAGGTTTCTATTGAGCTACATTCCTCATCAAGCGTTGGTGCCATCTTCAGGAAGTTGTTTTTAGCATTCCAGCTAGGAAACTAGTGGAGGATTCATCCTTTCACTTTGTGCTTCGTGTTCAACCTTTCAGGAGCAGAAAATCTATATCCAGCATTCAAGCCATTGTATTTTACCTCCATGCAACATTATTCCCCTCAAGGATTGCGCGGTTCAGTCCTGTAGATCTATTCGAGGAAGGAATTTTTCATCATTTCAGCTGGAAATCCTGTGACGAACCATCTCCTCACTTTTCATTCACTGTTTCCAACATCATTGAGCTGATTTGACATATCCAGCAGTAGGCTAGAGAGCCTCCCTCCTTGATATCACAGTTTTCTAAATATGTTGAGTATTCAGTAGCCATATCTAGTGGAGGAGGAAAGGGCAGCTAGATCTTGAGCTTTTAGCCCAAGAATCTAGTGAAGGGATCAACCCTTCTTGCATAGATCTGATTGTGTGACATATTGTGTGACATATTCCAGCCATCTATTTGTCAGATCTAGCTTCAGATCTGCATACCCAACAGTTGTATGGTGAAGCCCTAATAGGGTGATTTTCCTAGATTCATAGATCTGGAAATTCCTTTCTGGGTTATCTTAGGTATCCATCATAGAGCCCAGATCTACATTTTTAGCATCATCAGAGCTCCCAAACTGCCTAGATCTAACTTTATATTTTTCTGATAGTTGTAGTAGGGACAATGCAGTTTTCCTTCCAGCAATTATGCAGTCCCTCTTGTGGGATCATTTCAGGGTCATTCTAGGCCATCTCTTTGGCTTGAGTGTCTCATATTTTGAGCATTTTTGTACTATTTATCCACCTCCTATATAATAAAATGGCTCAGCTTCTCTCTACATTCTGATGTTGTATTTAGATTTAACTATTTACTTTGTTATAGTTCTTATATTGTGTTTTTGTATTACTGCATTCTCCCTTTTGGGATATTACACCTTCTGGCTACTCTATGTAAACCTATTCCTCAATAAATCCATTGAGAAACATAGTATTCACATCCATCTGATGTATCTACCACCCCATCTATGATGAGAGTGCAAGGATAGATCTAATCGATGAGTATCTCATAACTGGTGCGAAAGTATCCTCATAGTCAATCCCCTAAACTTGTGAGAATCCTCGAGCTACATATATAGCCTTGTACTTCTCCACACTCCCATTTTTTGCCTGCTTCACCTTATAGATCCATCTAGATCCAGCCACTAATTTTTCGACCGATCTTAGGACAACTTCCCATGCATTGTTCTTGACAATGGAGTCATACTCCTCAACCATGGCGTCAACCCAAATTGGTTGCTACATTGCTTCCTCAAAGAAGGATGGTTCTGTCACAATACACTTGCTCATAAGATCCATGTATCGAGTAAACCTATCTGGAGACTGTCTATGTCTGCGTAGTGAAGTAGGTGCTCCTACATGCTCTGCCCCATCAAGTCTCAATCTATCAACTTTTGTGGTGCGCCTTATACCAAGTCTGGTGGATGTCTATACATGAGTGTTTTCTGCCACTCCATGATCCTCCGCATGTGGCTTCTCCACATCTTGAGGTTCATTCTTTGGAGCCAATATTTCCTCATCTACATGCAAATGAAAATCCCTCTCAAGGGACAATTGCATGGCTTTCTCCTCATCAAATTTTATATCCCATCTCACAACAGTTGTATTTTTGTTTGGCAAATACACCAGATAGTTGTGGGGAGTATCAGTGTACCCCAAAAAATATCCCAATCTCAGCTGTTGGTTTGAGATCCTTCCTAGAATATTTGTTCACATGGAAATAGAGAGATGAGCCAAAAATTTTAAAATATGAAACATCAGGTTTCTTACCAGAGAAAGGCCTCCTCCGGTGTACTCATGCCAAGTATCCAATTAGGACTATGGTTTTGCACAAATATTGTTATGTTGCATGCCTTCGCCCACAGATGTAATGGTAGGCCCTGATCATGCAACATCGCTTGTGTAGCACCCACAGTTGTTCTATTCTTTGTTTCTGTGACCCCATTCTGTTGTGGGTTATGAGGCACAATCAACTCTCTCTGAATTCCTTCTTTGCTACAAAAGTTCTTAAATTAATTGGATATGTACTCACTGTTAGACTCATGTATTTCACAGTATCACTAGGTGACTGATTATTTTCTTAGGTCTTTCATACCGAAAATAATATTCCATGGCTATCATTTATTTTCAGGAAAAATGGGAAATCCTGACTGTCAAGAGCTTCAAAAGAATCTATGTACCTTTCATTTCAGTAGAAGGGGAAAATGATGTTGATAAGGAACACAAAGTGGCAGCACAAAAACTATCATTAAGGCAAAGGAGCAGCATTATACCATTAGCAAAGACAAAGGCAGCAGAGAAGTAGCTAAGGCAGAAAAAAAATAAAGGCAGAGTTGTGAACGTGATGGGCAAGTCGTGCATGTTTGGGTCAATTCGTGAAGGCACAAAAAGTAGTGAACGAGTCAAGTATTCTACGAACAACTAAGAAATGAATGGGCACAACCAAAGAAACAAAGTCAGCAAACCACAGCAAAGGAGCAGTAAGGACCGTTGGATCTAAGCATTGATCAACGGTGGAGATTAAATCACATATCACATATCGATGATTTTTTCATTTATATGTTAAGTAATCGCAAGTTAAACTGTTTAAGTTGTCATGCGATAAGTCACAGAAAATGATAAATGCGAAGTGTGGGCGATGATGTGGCAAGATGACGTGGAAGTGACGTGGGAGTGACGTGGTAGGTGACGTGGCCCAGACCCCATAGACCGCAATTCATTTATGATGACATGGAAATGAAATGGCAGTGACGTGGCAATGACGTGGTAGTGACATGGCAAGGTGATGTGGCACGATGTTGTGGACCTGGCCCGCATACTGCACATCGCAGATCGCATAGGATAAGTTATTTTTAAATGTTAAAGTTTGCGAAGTGCGATAAAGAGGCCAAGATGCGATGCAGTTTCAAAGGAAAAATCCAAAGTATTTCAAATCCGCATGCAAAGCCTTTTCTGTGTTAAATCTCATCAGAGGAGGAAAAGGAGATTACAACGTAAAATCTATGGAATGCTAAGTGTGATGTGCGATGTCAGCTTGGACCTGAACGCAATTGAAAATCGCAAATCTTAAAAGATAAGTTGCAAAGGTAAATGTTAAAATCGTCGAAGTGCGACGTGCGATGTCAGGTGGGACCCGATCACAATCACAAATCGCAAAATTTAAAGGATAGGCACGAGAGGTAAGTGTGAAAATTGCCAAAGTGTAATATGCGATATGGGTGGGACCCAATCACATAGTGTGCATCACAAGTTTCAAAAGATAAGTGTGAAGGAAAGGTTATAAACTGCAAAGTGCGAAGTGCGATGCTGGCGGGGATGCGATGTGGTTCTAAGATGGAATCTAAAGGATTTCAGGTCCGGGCTTATGAGTTTTGTCCACCATTTTATGAGGAAATAGGCTAAAACATGGCATAAAGGACTTATGGTGGAATAAGCCTCGAAAAGGAGTGAAAATAAAGGAGTTCAATTCGGGCAAAGGACATTCATGTGGAACTGTTATGGTATACAAGCAGAAGCGGAAAAGTTAGTAAACACATCAGCACCATCATCAATCAATGAAAAGTGGCAAGCACTACACCAGATTTAATTATCAAATGCCAATTTTTTGAAAATCAGGGCCAGATGTCAGAGCCACCATTGGTTACCTCTTCGTGACCATCACAGCCACCTCCAAGCTTGTTTTTTGATCTTATGAAGAGCCATCGAAGCGTTTGGATCCATGAAGAGCTGCCCAAAAGTAATTCTACAATCGGTGTTTTTGTCAAATATTTATGATCAGGCCTTGCATGGCCACACTTGTCCATTTTCTACTAAATTTTAATTAATGAAAGGTTTCCGAGTAAGGTAGGGCAACCGACTTAGTCTTTAGATAAATACTACATACCTTAGTAGTATCAGGGGTTGGAAAATTGGACCCTTCTAAAACGTGCACTATAGGAAGTATTGGAGCACTATAACTGTATGAGTTGGGCATCAATAATAGGAGACTGTTCATAGGATTCTTGAGCTATGTTAATGGAAATGTTTTTCCTCTATCTTTTCATGTTGTGCATCAATTTATCTGATTTCAAAACAGAAAATTTAGATTAATATTTGCTAAGAGAGCACCTTAATTTGGTATGTGTTTGTTATCTTAATGTTTTCTTTTGAAGTATAGTTAAAGAACTCTTAACTACTCTTTAGCTATTTCTGAACCCACTACTTTCTCCCATCTCATATTCACACTGCCAGTAAGATCCAGTCTATGTAGTTAGCTTGCCCTGTGAATGCCCTTGAAAAGGTAATGCACAAGTCAGCCTTTTATGACTCCATAGCCCAATGGATTAAGTCTCGTAGCTCTATCTTTCCAACCACATAATCAATCAAAACAAAAAACCCTCATAATTTCTATAACTAGCCTAATATCAACACTTGCAGTTATCAAGTTTAATCATAAAATAGAGAAACCCCTCTCTATGTCTAGGAAGGCTAGATCCTAGACTCCAAATTGGTTTGATGTTATCCTCTGTCATTTTTTCTTTCCAATATTACAAATTACAGGGCATCAACATAATGGTGACCATACTGGGGAAATAAGAAAGTTGAAATCATCCACCTGGTGACTCCAATTCAGATCATTTCCATTCAAAGACTCCACTGAAGGAATGACCTGAAACATGACTAGTCAACCTAGAAAGGGAAAGTATTCAAGCCCAAATTGGATTCAAGAAATTGTTGTTTTTATCTGTAACTATTTTCTATCCTAATTTAAGCCTAATCAAGAGTACACTGCTAAGGTTTACATTGATCATTGGAAGATTGATGAGCTTCAAGAAGCTAAGCCCCAAATTTTAGATCATGTACATACTCATATACATGTGCACATCCCAGATGCACTTGTGGAAAACCTAGTGAAACATGAGCCCCAGGCTACATCTCCTGCTCTTGCTAAATTCCCAAATTGTTATAAGCCTCCTGTTGTATTGCTTATACCTATAAAATTCCCAGACATATACAAGCCTACGGTTTTGCCTCCTATCCTCCATGACCTCCTTACAAATTTTATCAATAATCTACCCAGATTTGATGGATAAAATGCAAATATCACTGCCGAAAAGCACATTCAAAACCTTGAGTATTTCCTTGATCTGTTTGAGGTGGGAGAAGATGATGTGCGTATCATAATCTTTGCCCTATCATTTCAAGGTAAACTTCAAAATTGGTTTAAAGATCTTCCAGCTGCAAGCATTAGAAATTTTCATCAATTCACTCAGTTTTCCTGGATAGATGGGTGGTCATGGGAAATATTTTTCTCATCATAGAGGAGTATAACCATTTAAAAAGACAAACAGGGGAGACAGTACAACATTTTTCAGCCATGTTAAACAAGGTCTTCCATTCGATGCCTGCTAAGATAAATCCACCCCCAGGATTAGCTCTCTGGCACTACACAGATGCATTTGACCCAGAGATGGCATTCTAGTTTAGAGAAAGGGACCCTATAACCCTTGAAGAGATGAAAAATATGGCAGTTGATGTGGAAGCAAACTTGATGAAAAGAGAGCCAAAATTAAAGGTTGTGGAGAAGGATAAAATAGAAAGAGAGCGATTGATATCTTTAGAGATAAAGTCAATGAAATGATGCATATGATTAGCAGGAAAGAGGAACTTGATGTTCAGATACCTCCTATTCCATTAGTTATAGAAAATACAAACATCAAATTACCCAAGCAGTTTGCAACCCATCCTGGACACCCTAAAATAGAAAATGATTATTTCATGGACTCTATCCACAACACAGCCAAAGATGAAGTCCAAAATCAGAAGGAGGCAAGGAAATACTCAGCAAAAATGTACATGATAGATGACCTTGCATACAGAGGTGGCCATCTCAAATATGATTATCAAGAGGAAGACTATAGGGTTGAGGTTGAGGCTGATTATTTGAAGTAGCCAGCACTATTTTCTTGGGAAGAAAAAACTCATTTATCACAATGCAAAGATGATAGTCACACTCTGCATGCTGAGCAAGGTTGCAAAGAGGAAAATGTAGTAAGTTGTCAAGTAAGTACAAAATGCCTTCCTCTATCTTTTTCCTCACTCTTAAGAGAGCATTACAAGCAAGTTGCAAATAGGAAGGAGGAGTAGTGTTCTAATGAATTGGCCAAGGAAGAGATGGATGATACAAACCCTATTTTGGACACGGAAGTTCTCCCCCTGAGTCATCTTGAAATCACAGAATCTGAAGTAGAGGAGGAGTCAACACATCTTTAGTCTTTACCCTTATTTTTTAATTCATTTCATATTTTGAAAGGGAATTTGGATCACATTCTAGTTGATAATCACAGGGTAAGAGAACTCTCTCACCAATCAGATGAGGAAATCATGGATGATAAAAAACTTGTTTTAGATCCAGGGGTTCAGCCCTTGAGTCCTTTTGAATGTCAAGTAGCAGATGAAATCACAGTTTGAAAAAGATAATGAATTGATCAAGTTTGATTCTCTACCTTTATGCTTTAATTCATTTCAGATTATGAAAGGGAATTGGGATCACATTCTGGCTAATAATCATAAGAGAAAACATGGGGTCTTAGAAGAACCTACACTACCATATAAAGCACCACATGACCCAATAGCAGACGCGTTGGATGGTTTCTACTTTCAAATTCAATCTTCCTATGTTCATAATTCTCTCAAAAGCTACTATGATATGGATATGATCAAACAGTCTTCCCCATTATCTGATCCAGTAGAAATATTGACAAGACATTCATCAGGTATCAGTCAAACATGTTCTGACTTGATTGAAGACTAGGAGAGCCCATCTACAATACCAGGATATGAAGCTGAGTTGGCTAAGTCAGAATACCCATAAATAAATCAAGAGTATCTTGATCCAGTGGCTATCTATATGGAGGAATTGTTCTGTACAAATCCTGCACATATTTCCAGCATGATAGTTGTTATTCAAGTGTACCAAGAACCATGTAAATTAGATCATGTCAGGAATTTCTATCAAATACTATTATCAGGTTTGTTGTTGAATATGGTGAAGAGCGGTGGAAGAAAGGAGTAATTTGACAGTTGCTTGACTGGGTACACTTGCATTATTGTATTATTTAGAAGGGCAACCATTTTAGTAGATTAGGGTAGGTAGGTGTGAAAATAAGCTCGGTACTCTGAGCATCTTTCAAATTTTAGTTTTATATTTCTTTTCATTTTCATATCAGTATGTTTCAGACTTTAGTTTCAGCTTAGTTCCAGTTTCACCATTCAAGTTTTCAAGGTGCAGCAGTATGTTTAGCTTGTGGATAATTTCAGTTGTATTTTTAGTTCATATTTCAGTATGCTAATAAGTTGGTTGGCCAAGCATGTGGTATATTTTTATCAGTCAAATTCAGGAGGAACAATCAGCTAGTTTCCAGTCACTAAGTTTCCTGACAGATCAAGATACAAGTTGTGGGATCAACCCAATGGATCAGGCTATTAGTCTACGGTGTTCTTGACACCTCCTGAAGGAGTTTCCATCCCCAGCTGGAGCCACTGTTAGACTCCTGTATTTCAAAGTATCACTAGGTGACTGATTATTTTCTCAGTTCTTTCATACTGAAAATAATATTCCATTGTTATCATTTATTTTCAAAAAAAATGGTAAATCCTGACTGTCAAGAGATTCAAAATAATCTATGTGCCTTTTAGTTCAGTAGATGGGGAAAATTTTGTTGATAAGAAACACAAAGTGGCAGCACTAGAACTATCATTAAGGCAAAGGAGCAACATTAGACCATTAGCGAAGACAAAGGTAGCAAAGAAGTAGCTAAGGTATAAAAACAGCAAAGGCATAGTTGTGAACGTGCTAGGCAAGTCGTGCACACTTGGTTTAAGTCGTGAATGTGGGGTGCTAGCCCCTTATGAATTCCTTGACAATGCAAGCAAGTGGCTAGATTGTTTTGTGAGCCTTCAAGGAATGGATTTCCCTTGAAAACACATCATCCTTGAAGCCTTCCTAGATTCCCTGCCTTTAACTGTTTCACCCCTGCTGTACTGATGTCCATGAGCCTTGTTGAATGATAAATTTTTCTCAAAAAGGCCTTTTTCGCCCCTTATATCCCTTGCAGAATGCTTCATTTCACCCCTTTTTCCCTTTTGTCAAAGTCCCCTTTGTTTCCCCTAAATTTCCTCTTACTCTCCTAAATATTTCTAAAATCCCCGTGAAATCCCTCCCTTATCCTTTGTTTCCTCAAATCTCCCCTTTGTCCTCCTATCGTTACCCTTCCCAACCTTAAATTTCATTAAAAATGGGTTAAAAACCCACTTTCCGACATTGTAATAGGGCTTAGCCCCTTGTTCCGTCAGCCCTAACCACTTCCCACACATGCCCTTGTGCTAGGACCAAGCGCTTAAGTCCTAAGCACTAATCGCAATCGGAAGATTGGCGGAGGGCCGAAATCCTTTGTAACACAAAAAAGTTCCGATGCGATTGGCTTTCCACATTAAGTGCTTTGCTCTGTTCTCCACCGTTGATCCACCATATAGATCAGACGGCCCACGCAATGTTGCAAAACTTTTGAATCACAGCACAACTGTCATTTCCTCCGATCGGTCCATCGCAAGTGCTTGCGATGCGATTGATTGCAACCCATTCCTTATCATCGCAGTCGCATAACCCCCCTCCGATCGCCATTCCTTTCCTGATCTCCTGATCGCAAGTATTTCCCCGATCGCATCGCAACACTTTGAATGTGCGTTGCGATTTCATCCCATCCCGATCTATGATTGTGATTGGCTTACCCGGTCCCACCACTTTATACCCCCACCATTTATATAAATTACCCTTGTTTCCTTTGTAAAGTTCCAAATTTCATTTATTTTATTAATACAAAGGTTTTCCATCGATTGCAATTGAAACTTAGTAATGAACCATTTCTTTGTTCCCTCTGATTTGCGATACTCCGAAGAAATCCCCACCGTCCGTTTCTCCACTGAATCCACGGCTATCGCTCGTCTCCTCCAATCGCAATCGAAAGTTCTGTTGTGTGTCACTCCTTTCCCCCCTCCGATTGCGATTCCCCCGATCCATTTCTCCGCCGTTGATCTTCCCCCCAGATCCAACTGTCCTAAGCTCATCGCTCCCCCTGTCCCAATCGCAATCGGAAACTTATACAGTGTGTTCCCCTTGCTCCTCTCGATTCTGATGCTCCGAGTTGATCCTGACCATCCATTGGATCTAAGATCTAACAGTCAAGAGTTGATCACCCACCACCTCCGGCAGGTCCCACCATGTACGATTTTTTCCGCGCATTTTCATAACAATTTCACCCCTTTCTTTGTATTCTCATTTCTTGACCAAAGTCTCATGTTTTCATTAAGGTCTCGTGTTTCATTCTGTTTCATATGGTCGTCACTCCGATTGATCTCTGCCGTTGATCTTCGCCCCCGGACCATAATCTAATGGTCTGCGCTACATTCAAACACCAAACCCTATTATTCATAATTTCGCCATTTCATTGCATTTGGTCACCATTATTCAGTGAAAGGCCACCATTCCGCCGTCGTCGCGCTACCATTTCATCCAACCTCCCATTGAATTGTTTTTCTTGGTCCATATTGCGTGTTCCGCAGGGTACAGAGGCGGAAATGCCACCATTAATACACAGTATGGATGCAACAGCAAGGTTTTCACTAGCAGAGGTGTAGAATTTAATGTATGACAGTTTTCTCTACATCAGCAGAATGTTTTTCCCAGGAAAGGATAGGTTGCCCATATTGTTTTCAATCCATATCGTGTTCTTGAAGAAAGTTCCACCCTAAGCACAGTCCCGAGCAGTCAAAGCATTTGTTTCACCAGTATGGTAGACCATTCCGCCATTTATTTACCATTTTGTTTATTCACCAAGAGTACCATAGATTACAGCAAACAGAAATGCATCAAAGACCTAAATGGAGTAAATGAAGCCTGACGAAGACCATTTTTTCCTCCAAGAGTGCCAGAAATTAATGCTCAAAGTTTAAAACTGAATGGGTTTTGGCCCTCCCTTTCTGTTCTGAGTTTAATGTTTCATTTAATCTTCCACCTACCTCCTTCGCTCCTCTTCAGTTATAAAACTCAGGAAGAAATTATTGAAAAGGTTGTTGATCAGTTATCAGACACAGTCTCTGTGTAAAGTTGTAAGATAGGCTGAGGAATATGATTTCAGACTGAGTGTTCAGCTATTGGTAATGTTTTACTTGACTGGTATTGTTATTTAATATGACAAGCACATTTCTTTGGATCCTGATCTGAAGCAGCGGTGATGTTTCCTATCTCTGTGTTTTGATTCATTTCATTTTTTTTTGCTGGCTTGCATCAGAATATTGGCATAGGATTTACCCTCGTTAGGTACCCTATGTTTCTGCTCTCCTTTCCATTAATTTTTTTCTTCTAAATGTGTTATCTAAGAATTGATTTTAGATAATTTAACCAGTGTAGTGGATGGTATTGCCTGCTCTCTAATGTATGAGTTAGATGAATCTGTTCTTAGATGTTTATTGTTAAGGATTTAGCTGGAAGATTTGGGAACACTGGGGATTAGAGTTAGCCCTGTCCACTAGGATCCTTGTGCAACCAGCTGGTTTTTTAACTTTGTACCCTGAAACTGTGCTGTCTCTTCCTATCCTACCATTCCATATCACACAATCATCTTTAAGATCCAATGTTTTAGATGACTAGCCCAATTGAAAGCCTGCACATTGGATATTAAGCAAATCCTTTCCTGACTCCATTACCCAATGGTTTTGAATATTTCCTGGAACATTTCACCTCTGTCTTATCCTTCTTTTCTCATCCTTGTCTTACATTGAACCCTTCTTTCCTGATAACCAGCAACCAAACAAACAATCAAACAAACCAACCCCGAGCCTTATAACTAGCCTAATATCTTAAAACCGAGCTTCAAAGTCATACACCTTTGACATATCATAGAGAGATCCCTCTCTGGACCCAGGGGGCTAGATCCTGAGGTCTGAAAGTGGTTTTGATGTTGTCTCATATTTTGGTATTTCCAACCTTGCCAAAACTTGGGAACCCCCAACATAATGGCGACTCCGCTGAGGACTTTCTGAAATACTCTCCATCCTACTACATTCTAAGAACTTCAGAAACCTACAATCTCTGGTTAGGTTGGAAATTAAACATTCCTATTCACACATCAACCTCTATATCATTTGTTGTGTTTTCCCATACTCTTGGACAGAGTCTAGAAAGGGCCAGGTAGCCTCCAAATCTCACACTCTTTCAAAGGTGACACATCTGGTAAAAGCCCTCCCAGTCAATCTCTGGTTAGATTTTGCTGTGTTTTGAAGATATCTTTGAAAATGGATATTTCACAAGCACTGTGGTGGACAGTGTACCCTCCAAAACATCCTAAGCCCTTCCACCTGGCGACTCCATCTTTCCTAAATGATTAAAAGACTCCACTGGTGATTAGTAGGCCTGCTGATTATCTTGGTTCACATTAGACTCCACTGGGAGACCAGCCTCCATAACAACATCAACCACAATAGAAATAACAGGTAGGGTTAAGCTTCTTGGTTAGAAAACAACATTCTGGCTTCAAGAACCATTCACACAAGAGCTTATCCTAACCCAAACCCACCTGAAATAGTTGATAACCCCGAGAGAATCCTCAAGGGAGCTCCTACACCTAAAATACCAACTATTTCCAGCCACATCCATAGAGCTAACTCTGCACCAGAAGATCTTACAGCTCTATCTCACTTTCACTTTGACCTAGACCTACCTAATAGGTTACCTAGAACTAGGTCCTTTGGTTTCCTTGACCAGCCAAACCTTGAGCTTCCTGGTTCACCACCTCAAAGTGGTAGACACCTTGGGAACATACAGACCCCTCCATCTACACCTCCTGATATACACTTCATTCAAAACTTGGGGCTCAGTCACCCTAGATTTGCTCATCAGTCTTCTGCTGGTCATAATATCCCTGTTATTCATATACATGTTGCCCAAGTCAATCCTTTACCTCATCATAACATCATCATGGCAGCCTGGTATGCACCTCTATTTTTACCTCAACCTCTAGTACCCTTACCCAATGATTATCAATTAAAGATCCCACACTTCACTGCAAAAGAGTCTACCACAGCACAATACCATGTAGATAGAATGGAAGATTCTTTTGACTACATGGAGATAGATGATGATACAATCAAAATTATAATCTTTTCCCGAAGCCTAGGAGGTGATGTGAATAAATGGTTCAAAGGCCTACCTCCGGGTAGCATAAATGACCTCCCAGCTCTATATCATACCTTCATAAACAAATGGGAAGTCAAGGCCAACCCTCGCCAGCTCCTAGCAGAATATATGAGCCTTAAAAGAAACGTATGAGAGAGTGTCCATGATTACCCAACAAGATTTAACAACATTTACAATGCTCTCCCTCCACACATGAAACCTCCACAAGGCATGGCTCTAGCAAAGTACCCTGAAGGCTTTGATGCTGACATGGCCTATGAACTTAGGGATAAAGAGTACAACACATTGGAGGACATGCAAAAAGGAGCAGTGAACATAGAGGCAAATCTGATTGAGAAAAGGGCAAGACTAAGATCTGAGAGGAGGGTAACATACAGGGATGAAAATGTAGCTTCCACATCTGACCCCAATTATGACCGTCTATCAAAAAACGTGGAAGAACTACAACAAATGGTGAAGAAAATGGTTGTCACAGTTAGTAACCAAAACAGAAATCAAAATCAAAACCAAAACCAAAACCAAAACTTTAGAAGGAACAATAACACTCCCAACAGACAAAGAGAATCAGACCAGCAAGTTATTCCCCCCTTTCAAGAGAATTGTCTTGATGAGGACGAAGGAATCATAGAAGAGTCTGAAGGGAATACAATAAACATGTTTGAAGTAGAAAACTCAATCCACAATTGTTCCACAGAGGAAGATCAACCTTCTCCCTCAGGTTGGGATGAGGAATGGTTTGAATCTGAGGATTATAGGTTAGGGTTTGAGAATGCTATGATGCAGATTAGAGAACAATATGAACTCAGAAGCAAGAAGAGTCAAGACAATTCCAAAACAAAGGCTTTTGAGGTGACCATCAAGAAGAGACCTGAGAAAACTTCTAAAGTGACTGCTGAAAGTAAAAAATCAACTGCCGAGAATTCTGGAAAGAACAGAGAAAGGGACAACCAAAACATTGAAACACAGGGTAAACCAACTAGCAGCACTGACACTACAGTTAGTTCTCCTGATAAAACAGTTTCAAACATTGTACATAGCGAAAATTAGCCCACTGATTCAGCCACCAAGGCAGTGGATAGAAAAACAGAGTTGAACATTCCAAAGAGTCAGTCCACTTTCAATTTGGAGAGTGAGATTGCAAGAATTAAAATCTCTATCCCACTCTCTAAGTTGGCCACTTAGGATGTATATAAAGGCCAGATTTTGAAAGCGTTGAACCTAAGTGAAAATGGTGACACTGTAAATCTGAATGATGATCAGTCGGCCCTCCTGTTTGCACCTAAGTGTGGAGTACTAAAAAGGTATGCTTTTGATGATTATTTCAGTGGCTTTTTAATAGAATTTGTGAACCTTTTTGTGTCATGAATTTGGGAAGTAATAAGGAATTATAACAAAACATGTGAGAATTGATATGCAAGACTTAGCCACTGATAATGGTTATTTTCTATACAGGAAAAGAAGAAAACGAGGAATTGTCGTTCCAAAGGGAAGGACAAAGTCGAGATAACTGCTGTCCCTCTGGACGAGAACCGAACGCAAACAAAGATAAACAGATCAAAGAAAATCGGTTCGGGAAAGAAGGAGAAGACACCAGCTCAGCGCAAAAGAAAAGACAGGATGAAGAGTTAACAGTTTGGCTAATCCCTCAGGATCTTTGATCCTGAGGGATCGCTGCTTTATTTACCTTGTCACTTGGACATCTCCGCCGTCGTCTTTATATAAAGAGACAACATTGTTAGCTTAGGGATAGGATAGATATAGAGATGAAGGATACGCTTTTATGTAATTTCTGTAAAACATCAGCTTTGATTATTAAGTTTCGTTGAGAACTGGTTCAATGTATTTTTGACCGATGCATTAATGGAAGTTTGGTGATTATTTCATCTCTGCGACTGGATTAACTTCAAGCGGTGTATCCTTGGAGGCTAAGGGCCTGGCCCCGAAGGACACTTGCTTCTGTACCATTACGGCTTTACCTCTGTGTGGTTTGTTTATCATTGTTATTTGGTAATTTGGTATGTTTTATAAGTTCATATTACATGCTCTGTTAAAGATTGAATCATTGAAGTTTTTGCAGATAAAATCGTGTGTTGACTCCGCATCAAGTTATTAATCCTTTCAAGAGTTCATTGCATGTTCTTACTGTTATGTTACAGAGTTGTTATATTAAACGTTCGTGTTGTGTGCGTTTCTAATTCATCAGTACTATTCCATAATTCATTAATCGTTTTTGTTGTTCCTTTAGTGTGATTTGTGTGAATTGCCTTTGGAGTGAAAGAATGTTATTTGATTGCATAGAGAGTATTTGAGTTAATAGGTTACAACCCGCGGGACTTAGTTATTCAATTGCTGTTCCATTTTAGACTTGCTGTTCTATTCCAGAATTGCTGTTCAATCCTTTATTCGCTTTGTTGTTCCATTTACTTGCAGTTGTTGGTTTGGTGTGAGAGATGATCTAAAGCTGTAGTGAGCATTGGCAGTGACTGTCTAGCTCCCAGGCTCGTGGTCTATGCTCTAGTTTCCTTTCCATCAGTTTCCGAAGGGATGGGTTATCACTGCCGAACCCTTGACTGATAAGCTGTTGAGTTTTCTGAGTGTGTGATTTATTCTTTGAAGTAATTTAGTTATAGACAAGCATCCATTTACTCTTGTATTTCTTAAGCACTGTACTACTAGCATTACTCTGACAAATGATAGCCTCGGATTGAGTCACTCTTTGTAATAACAAAACGCTCCCGGATTGACATATTAATGTGAGGTAATTAGAGGTGAAAGAGACCCTTTTTATAGCTCTACATTTTGGCGCCGTTGCCGGGGAAAGAGTGCAGCCATTTTTCTTTTTCAGAGTAGTGTATGAGCCTGCTAGGGAGGAGTTGGATCCTAAAAACGGAAGGTAAGAACCTACGTGCGGAGCATGTAAAAGACCTGTTCCACTATCCGCTTTCCTAACAGATTTGTTTTTGCTTGTTTGAATAGAAGTTGGTAGTTCATTTTTGAGTGCATGACTAAGCAGAAAAGACCAGAAAAGAATATCAAACCCCCATCCAAGCCTGAAAAAGCTAAGGGGCCGGTGACCCTTGGCCGAACGACCTTCATAGCGAAATCTATAAGAAAACAGAATCTCAGCCATCAGTAGGCCTCAAGAAAAGCATTTCTAAACTGCCTACTAGTTCCCTTCAGGCCACAGGATCACCATCTGTAGCCTGCGCTGAGGTGCATAGTCAAACTGAAGAGCAGGACTTTCAAGAAGTTGAAAATTCTACTCCAGAATTATTGCAGGAAGGGAACTCTAGCAACTTTTGTGAGGGAGAAGGAGAAACAGGGGAAACCAAGGAACCAAAATCCCCTAGTAAGACAAATCAACCTTTAGATAGCCCAGATAAGGGGAGTGCTGCGAAAATCATTGTTGAAGGAATTCAATCTCCTCAGACACCTGGTATTCCCATTATTCCAGATAAAGGAAGCGCTATTAAAAAGATCCCTGTCAAAACCGTTCCAACTCAACCTAGGAATACCCTCCTAGATATCCCAGAAGGTTATTGGCATATATTCGATCCCATGGCTCAAAACCAACCAAACGCTCAAAACCAGCCAAATACTCAAACCTCTACATTACAATATCCTATAGTGGATTCTGCAGCGAATGCACCCATGAAAGCTATCCCTCTTCAGCATATCCCTACATTTCACGGACTCACATCGGAAGATCCGGATGCATTCCTATTCGAATTCGATGTGTTATGTCGGTACGATTACACCACCGATCCCCAAAAATTGAAATTATTCCCCTCTACATTGAAAGGGGCTGCTTTAAGATGGTTTATGGGGCTAGGTGGCGGGGTTATCAACAATTGGGATCAAATGAAAGAATCCTTCTTAAAGAAATACCAGGATTATTGTAGGTCTAGAGAATTAAAAGACGAAATATTTCAAATGTCAGCCAGACCAAATGAAACATTAGAGGAGTATGTGGAACGTTTTCAGTATAATCTGCAAAGATCTCCTTATGCATCGCTACCTTTACCTGATAATGTGTTAAAAACTGCATTAATGAGGGGCATGAAGGAACAATGGATTGAAACATTAAACATTATGGGCAAAGGGGATATTTATCAAGAGAATTTTACTGACATCCTTGACTTATGTATCAGGAGTTCGAGAGGCAGCACAAGAATAAAACCGACAGAATACGATCGGTTTGCCAGAGATAGCAAAGTATCAGCAGAAGGAGTAACACGCGCAGAAATTGGAAATTTATTAGAAAATTTTAAAACTGATATTATGGGAACACTAACTACACAACTTGATATTGTGCAGGCTAAACAGAAGCAGCTGGAGGCAGAACAGAATTTGGAAATCTTCTTCCCCCGATGCAGAAAAAAACATAGCCACAAGGAGTGTCCATTGGATAAAGTCCAAACATGCGCCATCTGTACAAAAGATCACCTTACAGAGAGCTGCCCCTCACTTTCTGGATTGAAAGCGGTATATAAGGAAGCAGAAGAAGAACCAGAATCGGTGAATTCGATCAACCAGCGCCGCCAGTGGCAGCCGAGACAACCTGGTATGTTTCCGGACCCAACCTCTTTCTTTCAAAATCCACAGTATAATGCTCAACAATATGGTATGTGGCAAAATCAATCTCAACCCCCATTTACAAATTGGTCACCACAATCGTTTCCTTCTTCAAATCCATGGCTGAATCAAACAAGCCAAACTGGTTGGCCGAATTTCCCTTATACTCAACCATATTGGCAAAATGGCCCATACCCTTCACAGTGGACTCCCTCTACTTCACAAAGTTCACCCTGGAAGACAAGCTGGCAAAGACCGATGTACCACCCAGCTGGAACTATTCCGCTCCCTCAACCTACTTTGCCAGCTTTACAACAAAATCCCCAGTCTAACCTGAGACCGCAACTCCCAGCCCAACCCGATCCCAATCCAAATAACAGGTAGGTCCAATCTATCCAAATCATAGAATCACCAGAAACAGGACCCGACTTGAGGGAGTGCAATGACCTTCAGTTAAGATCTGGACGTATAATTGAAACTGAGGGAGATAAAACAGTTCATATTGAAGATCAGTTACCCAGAGAACAGCAGTCACAACAAGAGGATGTAAATAAGCAACAAACTCATAATCAAGCAACCACATCCTCTCCTTCGTTCCCAGAACGATTAGCCATACCTCGATCCATACAATATCCTGACTTTGACATTCTGGGAGAATTACAAAATCTGTACATAAAAATTCCATTCCTCCAAGCCATTCAAGACATTCCCATATACGCCAAAACTATAAAAGAATTGTGCATAAAAAAACCAAGGAGGAATATAACAAATAATCCAAGAGTCCAAGTAGTCGGTACCTTATCTGACCTATTGTCTGGAAGAGAAACACCCCTTAAATATGAAGACCCCGGGAACCCAATTATAACTGTTCAAATTTATGGTCAGACCATGTCCAATGCCTTAGTTGATTTAGGGGCTGCAATTAATATTTTAACAACCACAACTTGCCAAAAGCTCGGCATTACATCTGTAGAACCCACCTCTACTCTGTTGGAATTGGCTGATCGATCTGTGGTTAGACCAGAGGGTACTCTACATGATGTCATGGTCTCTGTAGAGTCCTGGGAGTATCCAACCGATTTCCCGATAATTAATCCAAAAACCCGACTTGATGGACATCCACTAATTTTAGGTAGACCTTGGCTTGCCACTGCCGATGCCTACATTGGTTGCCGGCAGGGAAATATGACCATAACCAGAGGACCGAATAGCAAAAATTTAGTTCTATATCCTCCAGCGCAACCAAGTGTCACAATGATTAAAACTAATAAACACCCTGTATCATACCTTACTGATAACATCAGATCTCCATTAACTATACAAGAGGCACTCGATTTCAAAGATCAAACAGAAGACGATGCCATTAATAATTTCATTACTCAAACTGAACCTCACACACAGTGTCACATGATAGAAGCAACATTTGATAATGAATTGGAAGAAGATCCCCTGAAAGATATTCATGACCAAACGATACCTGTTACTTCTGTTGCAAATAGTAAAACTGTGGAAATTGCACCGGGGAAAACTTTAAACATCAATGCTAATCTCACACCTGAACAAGAAACAAAGCTTATCCATCTGTTAACAAAATATCAAGAAGCATTTGCATGGGACTACCCTGATATGAAAGGAATCGATCCCCAGTTATGTACACACCACATTTATATAGAAAAAGATGCCAGACCTGTGCGTCAGCCGCAAAGGAGACTTAACCCTCATCTAAAAGATGTCGTAAAAACTGAACTTCAGAAGCTTTTAGATGTGAATTTTATATACCCTATTTACGATAGTAAATGGGTCTCTCCGCTTGTGGTGGTACCAAAAAAGAACGGGAAATGGAGAATTTGTGTGGATTATAGGGAACTAAACAAGGCAACACAAAAAGATCATTTTCCTCTCCCTTTTATAGATCAAGTATTGGATACTTTAGCAGGGAAGAAGTTCTTTTCTTTCCTGGATGGCTTCAGTGGATACAATCAGATTCAGATTGCCCCTGAAGACCAGGATAAAACTACTTTTACTTGTCCCTGGGGAACATTTGCCTATCGAGTTCTACCTTTTGGCCTATGTAATGCTCCTGCCACATTTCAGAGGGCTATCCTTAGTATTTTTGCAGATCTAATCAATGATGGACTTGAAGTTTACATGGATGACTTTACAGCATATGGAGATGATTTTGATCCAGCTCTAGACACCCTAGAAAAAGTCTTACAACGCTGCATTGTTACCAGGCTTTGCTTAAGCAACGAAAAATGTTTCTTGATGATGACTGAAGGACTTATCCTAGGACACTATGTCTCAGCAGCCGGCATTCAGGTAGACCCGGCCAAAATCCAAATACTTTTGCTTAATCCTACCCCCACTACTCAAACAGAGGTACGCATCTTTCTTGGATTTTCCGGTTATTATAGACGATTCATAGAGCATTATTCGCACATTGCTGCTCCGTTATATGCACTAACTGGTAACGTTGATTTTCTTTGGACAGACAAATGTGACCGTGCTTTCGAGGATCTAAAGAAGCTGGTATCCACAGCCCCAGTTCTTCTAGGACCAAACCGGGACCTACCATTCCAGATATCATCTGATGCCTCAGATACAGCCATTGGCGCAGTCCTTGGGCAGGAAGAGGATAAAAAACCATATGCCATCTATTACATTAGCAAGAATTTATCCCCTGCTGAATTGAATTACACTGTTACTGAAAAAGAATTCCTAGCTGTAATACATGCCGTCAATAAATTTAGACATTATATTACAGGCTACCCTGTTATCTTGTATACAAACCATTCTGCTATAAAATATTTAGCAAATAAGCCTGTCACAAATGCCAGAGTAACTCGATGGTTAATCTTATTGCAGGAATTCGACATCACAATCAAGGACCGCCCTGGCAAAGAAAACCCTGTAGCCGATTTTCTTTCGAGAATACCAAAATCAAGCGATGCAGCAGCAGTGGAAGATCAATTTCCGGATGAGCACCTGTTTTCTGTTGCCGTTAAAACACCCTGGTATGCTGATGTTGCCAACTACCTCGCAGTAGGTAAATTACCAAAACATTTAACTCCTAATGAGCGCAAGCAGATCATTCAGAAAAGTTCTCGATTTTCGAGGATTGGAGGCTATTTGTTTCACACAGGAGCAGACATGCATATCAGGCGATGTGTTAGAGAGGATAAAATCTTTGACATCCTAAAAGCCTGTCACGATGGACCGTGTGGGGGGCACTTCGCTGAGCGTAGAACTGGACATAAAGTATTGCAGACAGGATATTACTGGCCTACGATCTTCAAAGATGCAAAGAATTTTGTCCAAGCCTGTGACAGCTGCCAGCGAGCAGGAAGACCTGGTCAAGCTGATGAGATGCCTCTGAAACCACAGTTAGTCATCGAACCATTCGAGCGGTGGGCTCTTGATTTCATTGGACCCATCAACCCTTCATCAAATCAGAAAACATATATTTTGGTGGCAACAGAATATGTCACCAAATGGGTTGAGGCAGAAGCATTGTCAAGAGCCACAGAGGATTCTGTCATACAGTTCCTGTTCCATCTATTTGTTCGTTATGGCCTTCCTAGGGAAATAATTACAGATGGAGGACCACAATTTGTTGGGCATAAATTAGCTGCAACACTTAACAATTATCATGTTTAGCATAAGATCACTACTCCATATCACCCACAGGCGAATGGGCAGGTAGAAAGTAGCAATAAGATAATAGAATCAATCCTAACGAAAACCATTGCGTCACATAGGCGTGATTGGGCTACCCGACTACCTGAAGCACTCTGGGCCTATAGAACCACATGGAGGAGCACCACCGGTTACTCACCTTATCAATTAGTGTTTGGAAAACAACCCATTTTTCCCATAGAATTCGAAATCCAAACATTACGGACAGCACAGGAAGTTGGCCTAGATCTAAGCGAGGCACAACTCAATCGACTATAGCAGATCAATGAATTAGACGAAATTCGGCTCTCTGCACTACAAAATACAGCATTGATTCAACAGCAGCGAGCCAAATGGCATGATGCGCTCATCAAGAACAAAGTCTTCCATGAGGGAGACTGGGCTTTGTTATATGATTCTCGGTTTCAGGACTTCCCCGGAAAACTTCAGACTCGATGGTTGGGACCATACGAAATCCAGAAGGTACATGACAACGGAACCCTTACTCTAATCACCATTGACGGTTCTGGATATGCATTCAAAGTAAATGGCCATCGAGTCCGTCTCTATCGCAAACCACTCACTCGGGAATCCTTCTGCCAGCAGCTACGCCGAGACACTGATATGGAGATCTTAGGAGAGGAAGAGAAATCTTCCTCACCTGTAATTCATTAAGGGTTCATTTCTTTTTGCAATTTGTACATAAGTTCTTGTTTTTTTGAGTGGTTCTTGTACATAAGTTTGAATTAAATATTTTCTTGTCATTTTTGCTGTTCCTTTTCTTTTACAAAGCTCGATTTTTGCTCTTCTAAAAATAGCATATGCGTGTTTTTTTATGATGATTGGTTTTGCTTGTTTTGCTGTTCCTTTTCTAAAGGAACAGCATTCGGGATCTCTGCTGTTCCTTTTTCAAAGGAACGGCATTGTTACATTTCCTGCTGTTCCTTTTGGTTACCACTGTTCTTTTTCTTCAAAGAAACAGCGTTCTTTTATTGCTGTTGTTCCTTTTTCAAAGGAATGGCATTTTGAGTGTTTTTATAGTATTTTCATTTTTGCTGTTCCTTTTTCCCAAAGGAACGGCATTTGCATTTTTGCTGTTTTTTATTATCTGTCGTTGTTTCTTTTTCAAAGGAACACCACTCGCATACTTCTGCTCTCCTTGTGAAACAGCTTATTCTTTTGCTGATCTAAATTGAGGATGCTTCTTGCCCGTCTTCTTTCTAGTCTTTAAGATACAGCTATGTATTTGTGCAATGACATATAAATTCACAACATACCGAAATCTGCAAACCATAAATCGCTATATCTATAAGGCTCTGCATTAGTAAGAGGACAAATGGAAGGACATACTTATTTCTTACCTTTTGTTGACATGGTTTTACTAATTTTGCCCTGATTGGTTATCTTTATCATGCTGATTCCCTTAAACGTTTTTATTAGCACTTGGGAATAAGAGCAAAGAGTTTATATCTTCCTATTGAGATAATAAGACTTCTTCCACCATTCCTACTCTTAAGGAGTGTTGAACCACCCTTTGTGTATAAATAAGGAAAAATATTCTATGAAAAAGAAAAATATGTGAACATGATATGTGAAGTGTCAAATGCAGGATAGGGGGTCTCATCGAGAGCCTGCCTACCATGATCATGAGGATGGAAGTGAAGTGGCATTCCCATTCTGGCCACCACACCAGGGATATGGTCCAAAAGGTATATCAAAAAAACAAACCTTGGAACAGGAGGTCTCATTACGAGCCGGCCTGCCCACGTTTCGCTCCTTCCTCGTGAATGGCATTATGGTTAACTGGTCACCAAGCCAGCATAATGGTCTACATTTTGACATAACAACATTCCTAAGTATACACAAAGGATTATGGTTCCGAGGGTAAAAAAACAACTCTGCCAAGGTTATGGACACCTGTTGGCAGCAGAGCACTGTTAATGGTATTGAAGTCACCTTGCTTACACCAATGGGTAAGATACTAATACTCTTTTGTTTCTTATATCCTAGGAACTAATCATATGTCATTTCCCGATTTATATATCGCATGAATATTTATCATTACCAATCATGGCAACGGAAGTGACCATGACCACTTGAGATTGGCAAGTACGATACATGCCCTATCCATCAGCCTCAAATCATAACACAACAACCTCTTATATAATATGCGATCAATTATCCGCCTCGATTTCGGTAATTCGTTGTCCTTTTCAACATGGCATAATTCCATATGCTGTTCCTTTCTGACTTGATTGCAGACCGGGTGCCGCTCCTTTATTTGCCGGCTGGGACAGCCTATCACATTGCGGGGGGGGGAGGTTCACCTCATCATTCCCTGTATTACGTGTCAACTCACCATTCGGGAAAACTAGAGTACGACGGTTTGGCATGGTTTAACGGCATGGCATTTCTATTTTTGTCACAAATTGCTTTCTGTTGCACTGTTGCATACTCTGTGTTTTTTCGAAACCTTGCGATTATCACCCTCTCTGTGTTTCATACAGAAAACGTAGTTGCTATTCCATTTAGAATCTACAGTGAAACTATGGGAGGAAGGGCAATTCGAAGTGAGCCTCAACAGCTGACGATCTCCGCTGCTGCCCGGGAGATCCTGGAAAGAGCAGGATGGTTGAATTATTTCAATCGCCTACAGGAGTCCAACGAAACAGTGGCGATGGAATTCTTGCAGAACCTACAAGATGATCACTCCATAGTAAGAGGGAAGCGGATAGCGGTTACTGATGACATAATTGCAGAAGTTTCAGGACTACCAGCCACCAGATCGGTATGGACATTAAAAAAGGAACGATTACAGAAGGTCATGGAACCGTTCCAGGATGAAGGCCAGAATTTGACAATTAAAGGGAAGGGAGTTCTGCCAGCAACCCTAGGTGAACCCTGGACGGAGCTAGCAAGAACGGTGCAGAGTTACATTACCTGCGAAGGAAGAAAAGACGTGGTAAGACCACGACACCTTAAACTTTTAGTTGTTTTAAAGCAGAGATGCTCTGTAAATTTACCTGCACTCCTGAACTCCTTACTGCATGATGCTGCACAAAGTATGAAAAAGGCACAGCACGTAGAGTCAGTCGTTAGTCACCATGGGTTGATACGACTAGTTGTTAGTTATGGTCTCACCCAACAGCAGAGCAGCTGGGAAGAGCTGATTGCAACGATTGAGGGGGGATTGACAGAGCCATCCCCAAAACGCAGACATTCTATAAGCACACCGGAGTGTCCGGAAAAACGCAGAGAACATGTTGCTAGTACATCAGAACAACCAGAGATACATCAAGAATCGGCAAAGCGCAAGCATGCCATTGATTCACCCGAGCAACCAGAGGAACCCAGAAAATCAGCTCGGTTAGCTCAGATGAGAGGAAGCATAGATAAGCCCAGAAAATCAGCCAGGTTGGCTCGGATAAGGGGAAGGCTGGAAAAGCTTCAGGGAAGCACCAGCCAACCAGTGATAATTGAAGATGAGCAACCCGAAGAAGAAGCAGCCGAGCCTTTGGGAATAGAAATAGAAGCAGAAACTGAACAGGAGGAAGAAATGGGACAGCAGGAAGATAGCCCATTACAAGACCTACTGGGAGATGATGACTTGGCCGCAGTCCTAGCCAATATGAGTAAGTATGGTCAACCTTCTAGTTCAGAGGACCCTCACGACAAACCCCAAGAAGAAAACATGCCTGTTCATGATGAGGAGGAGGAAAATACTGAATGGGAACAATCTGTTCCCAGGTCACAAGAGGAAATTCTAGAAGGAGTAGGAGCAGAAACAGCAGAGACAGAACCAGTCGAGGCTCCTACCCCAGAACAGCCAGAGCAGAGCAGTGAAGAAGAAACCCAAGAGGAAGATTTAGCAACTAGTCATGATCCAGTCCGTAGCAGACAGACTGTTGTTCCTTCGAATGAAACATTGGAAATTAAGAAGTTGCGGAGGGAACGGAATAAATTTTTGAATACGATAACCCAGCTCAGACAACAAATTAGGATTCTGAAAAAGAACCAGAAGGTAAGAAAGACCGGAGGGAGGAAAAAGAAGGCCAACAAGCGGCCTGCTGTTCAAAACCCTACCGAGAATCCAGCTGTCGTTCCAAATGATGCTGAGGAACGGGAACAGACGGATGTTCGCGTTAAAACAGAAAAGGATGATATAAGGATCAGTGACAAGCAAATTCAGACAGAGGCACCACCCTCAGGGGTAATAAGGGTTCTGAACTCCAAACAGCATAATAAGAAAGTTCAGGTAAAACTCCCGGCCTCCACCGACCTATGGAAAAAAGATCCGAAAACGAAAACCTTGCATAAGATGGTGAAGCAAGCCCAGCAAGAAGCCGAACAGCTTAGAGAGCAAACGGTTCCCCGAGAAAAATATGAAGAGTTACAGCAGCAATTAAGGGACGTCAGTCAATCCAAAAGCCAGGCCTTTGAAGGTTGGAAAAAGGAACAAGAGGAAGGTGCACAGGTAACCAGTAGACTAAATACTGTTATCAAACAGATGAATGACTTGTGTTCTTTATACAATGATGTTTTAGCATGTAGGGCTCCTGCTAAAAACTATGCTCTGTTTTTATTAGAATGGTATTTACAATTAAAAATCAAAGCTGTTAAAGCAGGCACCCCTATACAAATTAACACCGTCAATGACTTTATAGACTGCTGTAAACATTATGGAGTGAAAGTCCAGAGGTTGTTGTGTGAACTTTATTTGCACGACCTTGTGCTAAGTCATGAGACTGATTTAAACCCTGGCCCTTTCATTGGAGACATCCAATTCCAAGCATTCATTTCATTCGGGGTTAATCATATTAAGTGGCTCAAAGCCTATGACACTTTCCAGGGTCAGGAACATGGTCTAGATTTACGAGTTAGGGCTGAGCCTAGGAACCCAGTGCAGTTGTGGAAAGCTCATAGAAATCTTATAAGGGCTCCTGGTGCCATTGAAACATTAGGACCCATGCATGAGGCACTCATTCGAGAGAGTTTAGAGTATTTTCTTTCCATCAAAGACTTGGCCATTAATGCAGCCAAATTTCGATACCGAATCTCTGATCCAAACATTCAGCTCAGGGAACCATTTAAGTATGAGAACTTTGAGTTAGCTGCTGACCGTTTGAACCTTTATGGCGAGACCATTCTGAAAGCAGGGTCATCCTGGTTAGGATATAGATTTCGCACTCCAATTATTTGGCACCCTACACCCGGATACCAGGCCCTGTATGATATGCCTGAGGGGAAAACAGGTCAGTTCTTTGACTATCTCATCACTCAACATGGTTGTAGGCCTCCGCATGAGACTCCTTCTCCAGCATATTCTCTCACTGCATTACATGTCAACTACAATGTTTTCATGAGGACATGAAACAAGGTAAGCAGGGGGGTGTGTGGAGTACTAAAAAGGTATGCTTTTGATGATTATTTCAGTGGCTTTTTAATAGAATTTGTGAACCTTTTTGTGTCATGAATTTGGGAAGTAATAAGGAATTATAAAAAAACATGTGAGAATTGATATGCAAGACTTAGCCACTGATAATGGTTATTTTCTATACAGGAAAAGGAGAAAACGAGGATTTGCCGTTCCAAAGGGAAGGACAAAGTCGAGATAACTGCTGTCCCTCTGGACGAGAACCGAACGCAAACAAAGATAAACAGATCAAAGCAAATCGGTTCGGGAAAGAAGGAGAAGACACCAGCTCAGCGCAAAAGAAAAGACAGGATGAAGAGTTAACAGTTTGGCGAATCCCTCAGGATCTTCGATCCTGAGGGATCGCTGCTTTATTTACCTTGTCACTTGGACATCTCCGCCGTCGTCTTTATATAAAGAGACAGCACTGTTAGCTTAGGGATAGGATAGATATAGAGATGAAGGATACGCTTTTATGTAATTTCTGTAAAACATCAGCTTTGATTATTAAGTTTCGTTGAGAACTGGTTCAATGTATTTTTGACCGATGCATTAATGGAAGTTTGGTGATTATTTCATCTCTGCGACTGGATTAACTTCAAGCGGTGTATCCTTGGAGGCTAAGGGCTCGGCCCCGAAGGACACTTGCTTCTGTACCATTACGACTTTATTTCTGTGTGGTTTGTTTATCATTGTTATTTGGTAATTCGGTATGTTTTATAAGTTCATATTACATGCTCTGTTAAAGATTGAATCCTTGAGATAGAATCGTGTGTTGACTCCGCATCAAGTTATTAATCCTTTCAAGATTTCATTGCATGTTCTTACTGATATGTTACAGAGCTGTTATATTAAACGTTCGTGTTGTGTGCGTTTCTAATGTATCAGTACTATTCCATAATTCATTAATCGTTGTTGCTGTTCCTTTAGTGTGATTTGTGTGAATTGCCTTTGGAGTGAAAGAATGTTATTTGATTGCATAGAGAGTATTTGAGTTAATAGGTTACAACCTGCGGGACTTAGTTATTCAATTGCTGTTCCATTTTAGACTTGCTGTTCTATTCCAGAATTGTTGTTCAATCCTTTATTCGCTTTGTTGTTCCATTTACTTGCAGTTGTTGGTTTGGTGTGAGAGATGATCTAAGGCTGTAGTGAGCAGTGGCAGTCACTGTCTAGCTCCCAGGCTCATGGTCTATGCTCTAGTTTCCTTTCCATCAGTTTCCTAAGGGATGGGTTATCACTGCCGAACCCTTGACTGATAAACTATTGAGTTTTCGGAGTGTGTGATTTATCCTTTGAAGTAATTTAGTTATCAGCAAGCATCCGTTTACTCTTGTATTTCTTAAGCACTGTACTACTAGCATTACTCTGACAAATGATAGCCTCGGATTGAGTCACTCTTTGTAATAACAAAACGCTCCCAGATTGACATATTAATGTGAGGTAATTAGAGGTGAAAGAGACCCTTTTTATAGCTCTACACTAAGATAGAGGGGAAGTTTTAGGAAGGGGTAGTTCCTCCTTTCTATATCAGTTTCAACATTCATGACAAGATCCTGCATAATGCAATGCATGATTCTGGAGCATCTCACAACCTAATTCCTAAGGTATTCATGGAGAGGTTAGGCCTAGAGATAACTCGTCCCTACAAAGATTTATACTCTTTCGAATCTAGCAGAGTAAAATGCCTGGGCCTGATCAAAGACTTATGTGTGAGCTTAACTCAAATCCCAGCTAAATGTATGGTCATGGATGTTGTGGTGGCAGATGTACCACCCAAGTATGGCATGTTATTATCGAGATCTTGGGGAGCCAAGCTGCAGGGTAAAATGCAGATGGATGGCTCATATGCCACAATTCCTATCTTTGGACAGCCTAAAAAACTGTATAGGGAAGCACAGATGAAATTCCTATTCAGTAGCCCCAAAAAACTAGAAAATTCACCTGTTTATTCTGTACACACAGACCTTGACTCCTTCATATTTTGTAATGATGAACCTTAGAAGGGTCAGAGCCCCAAAATAGAGATACAAATGGAGAGGCAGAGGCTATTGAATTTAACATAATGGCTGCTCTGGATTTAGAGGAAAATGAAGAGCAAAACAACAACTAAATCTGTAGACAATGTGACAGAGACCTAACTCTGAGTGAACAAGAAACAGAAGAAAAACATCCAATCAGTCCTCCCCCACAAACTCCTTCACCACACGAAGAACTGAACAGCTCACAGCCTAACGCAGACTCGGTAACACAACACAATAGAGAGCCCAGCCATAGGGAAAGAAATGATAGCGAAACCGAAAATGAAACCCTGTGGGTAATGAACTTTGATGGGTCTTGCACCAAGAGAACTGCTGGAGCTGGGGTGTGGTTGCATAACACTAAAAACGATTATGCAGAGAGCCACGCCTGTACTCTGCATTTCAAATGCACAAATAATGTTGCTGAATATGAGGCTCTAATCTTGGGTCTAAATCTGTTGAAGAAAATAGGAGCCCGTAGGATAGCCGTGACGGGAGACTCAGAGTTGGTCATAAAACAGGTAAACGAGGAATACACGACCAAGCACCCTAGGCTGAGGGCGTATAGGAATGATGCCGAAGATATATTGAAAACATTTATCGAATACAAATTAGTGTTCATCCCTAGGAGTCAAAACATTATCGCAAACGGACTGGCTTGCCTGGCTAGCTCCTACCCTAAAACTCCAAATTACCAGCAGATCATCATACAGACCAAATTCAGACCTGCAGTGCCAGACAATGAAAAATATTGGCAGGTTTTTAAGGGGGATAAACAAATTGAAGATTTCCTGACCAGCAGGAATGAGTTTGAGTTTTCGGACTCTGACTCTATGTCTGGTGACAGCTGCCTGAGAGAGGAACCCCCAGACGAGGAATAACCACCTTTAAACATAGAAATAAACGCTTTAAACGAAGAAACTGGAAATACAAACGGAAATTGTGAAAACTCAGGAAACGAAGAAGTCGAGGTGCTGCGGGCCAGGGATAAGAACATACCTCGTGGTCTAGCTCCGCTAGAAGGCCTGTTTGACTTTGAAGATGTAGCTAAAAATCCCACCATAGAGAATGCAGACTCTGATGTAGAAGAATGCAATATAGGCACAACAGATAAGCCAAAAATGATTAAATTGGAAAATTCCTTACCCACAGAAATGAAAAAGAAATATATAGACCTTTTTAGGGAATTTGTTGACATCTTTGCTTGGAGTTACGCAGACCTAAAGGCTTATGACACCAACATTATATAGCACAAAATACCTTTAAAAGAGAATCAGAAACCCTTTAGGCAGAAACTTCGTAGGATAAATTCAAAACAGTTGCCTGCAGTGGAAAAAGAAATTAAAAATATGTATGAGGCGGGCATAATTGTTCCCGTAAGGTTCTCTGATTGGGTTTCAAATTTAGTGGCTATGAGAAAGAAAACTGGGGAGATCAGACTGTGTATTGATTTCTGGAATCTTAATAGAGCCTCACTCAAAGATAACTACCCTCTGCCAAAAATGGAACACATTCTTCAGAAAGTAGTACGCTCCAGGAGAATCTCCCTGCTAGATGGTTTCTTAGGTTACAACCAAGTCCTAGTCCTCCCAGAATATCAACTAAAAACATCTTTTACCACTCCCTGGGGCACCTTTATGTATGTGAAGATTCCCTTTGGACTGATGAACGTTGGCTCAACCTTCCAAAGAGAAATGGATATAGCTTTTTCAGATGAGATAGGGCACTTCATTGTTATTTACTTGGATGATATAACAGTCTATTCTAATACTGAAGAAGAACACCTGAAACATCTAAGAAAAGTGTTTGAAAAATGTAGAAGTTTTGGTCTGTCATTGAACTCCAAAAAGACTGTATTCGGGCTGCAAGAAGGGTGGGACCCGGTCGCATAGTGTGCATTGCATGTTTCAAAAGATAAGTGTGAAGGAAAGGTTAAAAACAGCAAAGTACGAAGTGCGATGTTAGCGCAGATGCAATGTGGTTCCAAGATGGAATCTAAAGGATTTTAGGTCCAGGATTATGAGGTTTGTGCACCATTTTATGAAGAAATAGACTAAAACACGGCATAAAGGACTTATGTTGGAATAAGCCCTGGCAAGGAGTGAAAAAAAAGGAGGTTGAGTCGGGCAAAGGACGTTCATGAGGAACTGTTATGGTATACCAACAAAAGCAGAAAAGGCAGTAAACACATCAGCGCCATCATCAATCAATGAAAAGTGGCAAGCATTACCCCGAATTTAATTACCAAACGCAAGTTTTCTGAAAATCAGGGCCAGAAGTCAAAGCCACCATTGGTTACCTCTTCGTGACCATCACAGCCACCTCCAAGCTTATTGTTTGATCTTATGACGAGCCATCAAATCGTTTGGATCCATGAAGAGCTGCCCAAAAGTTATTCTACAGGTGGTGTTTTTGTCAGAGATTTCTAATCAGGCCTTGCATGGCCACACTTTTCCATTTTATGCTAAATTGTAATTAATGAAAGGTTGCCGAGTAAGGTAGGGCAACCGACTTAGTCTTTAGATAAATACTGCATGCCTTAGCAATATCAATGGTTGGAAATTGGACCTTGTTGAAACTTGCATTGTAGGAATTATTGGAGCATTGTAACTGTTTAATTTGGGCCTCAATAATAAGAGATCGTTCACAAGATTCTTGAGCTATGTTAATGACAATGTTTTTCCTCTGTCTTTTCATGTTGTGCATCAATTTATTTGATTTCAAAACAGAAAATTTAGATTAAGATTTGTTGAGAGAGCAGCTTAATTATGTCTGTGTTCATTATCTTAATGTTTTCTTTTTAAGTATAGTTAAATCATTCTTAACTTCTCTTTAGATATTTTTGAACCCACTACTTTCTCCCATCTCATATTCACACTGCCAGTAAGATTCAGTATGCATAGTTAGCTTTCCCTGTGAATGCCCTTGAAAAATTGATGCACAATTCAGCCTTTTATGACTCCATAGCATAACGGATTAAGTCTCACAGCTCTATCTGTTCAACCACATAATCAATCAAAACAAACAACCCTCATAATTTCTAGAACTAGCCTAATATCAACACTTATAATTATCAAGTTAAATCATAAAATAGAGAGAGCCCTCTCTAAGTCTAGGAAGGCTAGGTCCTAGACTCCAAATTGGTTGTATGTTGTCCTCTTTCATTTTTTCTTACCAATATTACAAATTACAGGGTGTTAACACTCACCACCATTGTCGCTCCTAAGAGCCTTCACATGCTTCCCCATGTCTTTCTCCACCAGTGCTTTGAACTCACAAAATTTTGAGAACGTTTCATCTTTCTTGTGCATGAAGTATATCCAACACTTTCTATAAAAATCATCAACAAAGTTCACATAATACATGTGTTTTTTTTTCGAAGCTGTAGAGAATGGTCCACACACATCTAATTGAACTCTCTCAAGGATTTACACTATTGAGTTCTCCTTCTCGTGAAAAGTGGCCTTTGCATGCTTCCCCATGGTACATCCCTTGCATGTGTTTATCTACACAAGAGTACCCTTGGGAAGACCCATAGAAATCGGTTGCATGACCTTCTAGGCTCCGTGGTGTAGATGTCCCAATCTCTTATGCCATAATTCACCTTCATCTCGGCTTACCACTTTGTCTTCCTTACCCATCAATGTTGCGCATCCATCTACATCAATTTTATAGAGATTCTTCACATGAATCCCAAACTTCTGGGATTTTCCTATGGATTTGTGTTGAAGGAAGGCTTTCCCTTCACTGAAAACCACATCATAACCTCTATCCCCCAACATTTTGACTGAAACTAAATTATTTTTCAAGCCTGGTACATGCATTACATATTTTAATAAGTAGGGTTTACCTAATTGTCTCTGGAAGGTAACTGTACCAATCCTGGTAGCACTATACCTCCCGTCATCACCCATTTCAATATGCATCTAGAGGGCCTTCTCCTCCAAGATACTGAAAATTTCTTTGTCTCCCGTCATGTTGAAATATGCACCACTGTCCAAGCACCACATTGATCCCATTGCACTTGATACCATGCATGCGATGAGTGAGAAGTCCAACTAAAATTGTGAGGCCAAAGCCTCACTAGCTGCATATCCTGAAGCCTTGTTTCTCTTCTTCTTTTGTGGACAATTAGTGGCATAATTTCCATGCTCATGACAATGAAAACACTTCACTCTGGACATGTCGTGCTTCTTGGCTTCTTTTCCGAACTCGGATTTAGAATAGGATTTATTTCCTTTCCCCTTCTTCGCTTTACTAGCCAAGGCACAATTTTCTTCATCATCTATCTTATATGAAGATCCATCCCTAGTATTCCGCCTGAATTATTCTTGCACCAAATCTGACCAAATTCATTCCCAATCTAGCATATTCTACCTCCCATTGACAAAGTCCTGATAACTATGCCAACTCTTGGGAAGGCCTAGAAGAGCTAGGCTCACCAAGTCATCATCTGCGACAGTAATTCCAACGCTCCCAAGCTCATCTCAACATTGGACAAACTTGGTTAAATATTTAGGAATGGTGTCACCTTTCTCCATTTTTATTTTCCTGAGATTTTCCTTCAGTGCCAATTTCTATGATCACAGCTACTCTAAAACAGATCTGTCAAAGCCTTACACATTGCATATGGATTCTCCTTTCCATGGAGACTTGAGAAAATGTGGTCTCGTACTCCCTCCAATAATATCCTCCTCGCCTTTGCAACTTTCTTTGTCCAAGCATCAAGAAGAGTGGCATCTACTACAACGGGTTTGGGAATGTCATTATCAATGAATTCCTTCAATCCATTGTCCTCCAGAACTGCCTCCATCTTGTCTTTCCATGAAATATAATTCGAACTACCCTCGAATGCATACTCCAATATCAAGCCATTGAAATCCATCTTGATCCTGATTCATCTGTCGCACCAAAGAATACATTTGCAAATTCGAATTCTATTCAGTCACAAACTCAATATCTTCTCCACTATATTGATTTTTTGTTCTCTAATACCATGTATAAATTATACAAACAATATGTATATCAATTTATTCAATCTTATCATGTGATATACTAAAGCAAGATACTTAATCCTTCTACAAATGAATTGCGGAAAATTGAATATCTAAGCCAAATCCCATGATTAACTTGCCTATGAAATTTTGATAGAGTATTGATACCCTATCAAATGCTCTTAGACAATGTTCCAAGAGTATTGAAAAAATAGGTTATTCAACAAATATGGAAGAATGTCAGGTTGCTAAAATAATTTGATGGTGGTAGGTATAAAAACTATAATGTCCATTAAGAGAATTTTTTTATCTAGCTAGATTTAGATAAAAAAAAAAAATATTGCCCTAGTAAAATTGTCAAAAGAGAAACATGCAATATATGAAAGGGTCGTGAGGAAAATATTGGTCACTTGTTTATTTATTATAGTTTTTCTAGAGCACATTGTCTTAAAATTATTCATATTTTACGTGGTAAGAATAAATGGAGTAGAGGTAATTGGTCAATGGCTTCCATTCTTGGATGGTAGACAATTCAAAAAAAATGGCGACTTACCTTCTTATGTGGTTTGGGATATTTGGGCATATAGGAATAAAAATTTCTTTCAAGGTGTTGAACTAAGTCTGGGATAGGTTTCACGTGAAATTTAGATTACATGTGTGTTGGGTTAATCTTGGATCAGTCATAGAGTAGTTAATATAACCTTGATTTGGTCATTGATGAGCTTACAATTAGTGGCTCATGGGCCTATGGTATTTTGTAACCCATGGTATTTGATGTGATGAATCTTATTGAAAGGCTTGAATAACTCCATTGTAAAATGTATAATGTGGCATGGAATTTGGTCTTCTTGGCCAAGTAAATAAATATATACATGAGTTTTATTTTTCCTAGTTAATGTTTCATGCATTTTGTGTTTCTTTTTTATATTTCTCTCTCCTAGTTTCAACATGTGGCATTAGTTTTAGCATTTCTCACTTGATGCAACAAAAGACCAAGATCATAGTTGTTTTATCTCTCCTTACTTATCCAAGTAACTCATTCATGAATCCACTCCAATCCATGTGTTTTTGTTAGTGAATGTGAGCGAGCACATTAATGGTACATATTGTGTATGTTGGTGAAGTATCATATATCTATTAGGTTGTGTCGATCCTATTCAAAAGAGAAATATAGGGGGACATGAGAGTGCAATGAAATATATTAAACTCTAATGGAAAAAAACAGGAGAGATATATTGTAGTGGAAGCATTTTGTTTGTAGATATAAAATCCATAGTCAAGGTTTTATTGGGTGAATGTAGTTATTCAACATACTAATGCCTATTATGGATGACTCAAAGCTTTCCTAGGTTATATATTCTTGTGCACATAGTTTTTCCAAGAATTCAAGAGTAGTAAGATGGATTTTAATTTGGTTATAAAAACAAATGAAAATCCATTGATTTAAGTATTGTTGTTGCTCTTTATGGAAAACCAAGAGTAGCTCAATTGGAAACAACATCTCTACGAATGTTGATTCCTGTGTTGGTTTATTTCATCATTTCATAAACAAAATGGTTTTGGCAGTGGGAGAAATCATCCACATGCCAAGTGTTTAAAAAAATGCAAGGTATGTGAAATATGATTAATTGGGGAACAATCATGAGTTGTTTGAAAATTTTCCTAAATGACATGGGGTGTCCTTAATGTGATGATTGTTGGGTATGCAAAACATGGGTAGACTGAGGAAGTCTTGAAACTACATTGACAAATTTAGCATTTGTTCTTAAGATGAAATGTGTTCTCTTGTAACTGTAGTAATGAATGGATGCAATTAAAAGTGATTAGTGGATGTTATATAAGATAGGTGAGAAACATACTAGCTTTTCAATGGAAAGGATCCTAGGTTCTCAACATGTCATATCAAATCATGGGTTGACTTGGACTCTCTCACAATAGTGGCATGATGTTGGGAGCACGAGAGATGCAAATGGAGAATGGTTAATGGGTATACAAATAATGGTAAATGGCACATAGAAATGTATTACAAGGATTAATGTAGGGCATTATAAAAAGTACATTGAGGAATAAGTACTTAGTTAAGGAGTGATTGAATCGACTAAATGTATTAGAAGTAGGAAGAATGTTGGTAATGAAATAGGTTGATATTTCATAGCATCACATGCTAAGGCATAAAATTATAAATATTTTATATGGTGTTGTATTTTATCATATATGTAAAATGGGAATATGGTTGTAATACCTATTTAGGCATGCATACCCATGGTTTTATAGTTCAATAGTAAAGTATAGACATAGACCTAGGTGTCAGAGTGGGCATGTTCTATTCTTAGAAACTTGGTGGGAAAAAATTGAATGTTGGGGGGGTGGGGGGTGAGGTGGTAGATGTTTATCCCAAATCAAGCTTAAAGGAGGAAATTTTGGGTTAATCTTGACTCCATCATAGATTAGTTAAGACAAAATTTTGTTTTCCTAAATTATGCTTAGAACAAAGGGAATATCGTCCCACGGATATCACCTAAGGATATACCAGATAATCAACAACATGAACAAGAGGCTTCATATATCTATAGAAATATTTTCCTTTTATGGGATGGAAATGATACAGGTGATGACATATCTTATAATCCATTCATGCCTATGAATATAGCAGACCCACTCTGACAGTTATAGGCCTTGCTCTCATTTAGAAATCATGCTCCAACTTCTTAATCCCAACAGTATACACATGTACAATCAAACAAAGATAATGTATTTTCCTTTCTAGCAAGGTAAGTTAGATTGCAGGAAAGATAAAATCATTCTAGATACAAAATGATCCCATAGACAAAGATAATGTATATAGGGAAACCAAATTTTCATTACATGTATACCAACAATATAATAGAACAATATACCTTCAAGTGTGTAGAATTCTTCGTCGATGCCTTGATCCTTGTCCTCCCTTGATTGATTCACAAACTGCACTCATTCATGAAGCAAGTGAAGCCCTAGTATAGTGGTATTTTTGCAACATGACAAATTACTCTTACTACTTTATCCTCCCTTAGACCCCTGAGAGGGTCTCATTATCAAGGCCATTATTAGATCTAGGAGGATGTATCTAGACATTTAGGTCCAAGAAAAGTTGGGCATGATGGCATGTGAATTGGATGGATACAATTCATGGATAGACTTGATAGCATGTGAACCAAGTAATTACAAGTCATACACGCTTTTCATGCTCAAATATGAGTTTTTCCTAGCTCAGTATGAACTTTCTTCCCAATTATGAAATTGTGAAAAAATTAATTATGATAAATTGCTCAATTATTTAAATTTATCCCTATAACATCTAATAACTTCCTTTTAATACCCAAATGAGAAAAAATAATGGTGGAAAGGGATGCATTCTAGCCAGCAACTGAGATAATTTGAACTAGGTTCTCTCTCCTAAAATGAAGTGGAAAATAGGGTTATAACATATGCCCCCTAATGCATGACGTTGGAAGAGAAATTAATGGTCGAAATGCATTAAAATCAGGAATCAAAATGCAAGGAAGGAGTTAGGATCATGGGACCATATCGAAGCAACTAAAAACCAAGGCACAATCATAAGTATATCATCCCCAAGGGCAACATACCCATGCTCAGCATAAAGAATAATTGACACAGTTTTTAAATAATACATTACTTATCCATGAAATGAAATGCTAGGAAATTTCCATGAAGAAATACACAAAGGATCCATGCAATAAACCAAAATATCATAGCCACCAAAAAATACAATGTGGACTTATGTCACAATATACATCAATGGAACTATGGACACATAGAATAGAGTTGCCCTAGAGTAGTACTCAAAGTACATGAGATGGTACAAACTCCAACGTAACTTAGGAGGAGTGCCATATAATAGTGAAATTTTCCCAAACCCAAGGTCTTGTAGAAAATATATCAAGGGGATGCATTCTAATCTTGTAATGTACTAAAACAAAATACTAAATCCTTCTACAATTTGTAGAAACAAAACACAATCACACAATCACATAACAAGTTAGATAAAGAAACAATCAATCGCAAAACACAAGATGTATCTGGGGAAAGCACACTGCTCGAAACCCCGCTATCTATATATTGTATAAAGTCAAGACCATGAAAAAATAAAATGGTTTTCTCTCACTGATAAACTCTTGCACTCTGCCAAATATCTCACTCTGATGTAGGCAAAATCAATCAAATACTTAACCAATTCTCAACCTCTGTCTGACTATCCTTGCTCACTCCTTCTTGGAGGAATTTTTTCCCTATTTAATACGAAATTACCAATAATTTATTGAAAAATTCCTTCAAGGCATCCTGATGACTCTATAACTGGCCTATACAATTTTATAATTATACAACTAATAGTTAGCATCCCTTTAACCTCAGTCTCAACATGGCCTTCCTTAAAATTGACATGCAACAACTATTTATACGAATTATCAGTTAACTAATCGATCACTACTTATGAATTAAATGAGATTTAATTCACTAGACCTATTTTTGGGCCTCAAAGATGCCTAAATTTTCCACTATATATTACCACCATTCATAACCTAAATTCTGACACCTTTACACTCATTTCACACCATAATTCCATCACTTATCGCCAATTCATGACTTACACCTCATGGTTGATTATCATTAGTTTTCTTAGATTTTATATGATTAGAGATGATTTAGTCATGATTTTCTAATGATGGTTTTTCTAAGTTCATTTTTCATAGGGTTCCATTGTCTAAATTATTCACAAGCCAGTTAAACTAGTTACTACAAGTAGAGTACGGAAATGTCCAATTTGGAGTTTAGACATCCTGACACGCTTCTGAGTAAAACCGAGGGAGTTTATTGACCAATATAATTATTTAATACCTTTCCCATGCATTGGATTTCATCCAGATCACAGATGTGGGTCCCTAGGAGTTGATTAACGAATTTGCTCAAAATGTGCATAGTTTCCAAACTACCAAGTTTGACCTCTATTGATGTGAATCTCGAAGCGAATATGGAAAATATAATCAAATGGGTTTGTTAAAAATATAACCAATTATTTATAATCAAAACGATTTATCTAGATTCAAATTATTCTAAAATTTATACATGGTTCTTGGAGGCAGATTTATAAAAAATTATTGTTTTTCCGTAATTCTAGAACCTTGCAAAAGGAGCCAGACATCCAAATTTGGGCACGATTTCCGAGGATATAGATTTGAATGAGACAAATCCAAGAGATAATTTTTGTTGAAAATATAACAAACTAGGCTCCCTCCAAACTGTTTTCCAATATTCTTCATGGTTAGGAAGATATGCCAATATCTTTGAGGTCAGTTTGTTAAAATTGTTTAATTTTCTAGAATTGAGGAAAATGGCTAATTTGCCTTCTAAATCTTATAAATGGCTCATCCATGGTTTTTATTGTAAGCTTGGGAAGTTTTTGAAGGAGGAGGAAGACAATGTGTGAACATGAGACAAATGATTGAAGGAATGTATGTAAGTAAACTTATGATTTGAATCTTAATACAATTTGACTTTGCCATGAATTCTTTGTAAATGTTATGGTTTCTCTTAATCTTTAGGCATTGATTTAGTTTAGACTTGCTCCGGGAGAGGAAAAGGCCTACCATATCCTAGAAGTAAGTTTTTTAAAACATCATAGGATATATCTAGGTGTATGGATTTTATTTTGAAAGCATTCGCTAATTAAGTCTCATAATTACAATTTTGTACTCAAGACTGTAATTTATTTTCTTGAAATTAAATAGATACTTCATCTCAAACTCGTTGCATACAAAAATGAATGGTGTTGATCAACGATTTTATTGCATGAATAACCCCTTTGTTACAGGTTTACAATTGGAATATTTAAAGGTGCTTCTTAATTGGATAAGCAAGAGATTGATAACTCCATTTATTTTAAATATGAATTGAAATCGATCATGTACCTTACTGATCCACTATAATTTCTTGTAACATTGTGTTTTGGCAACCAATTATTTGAAATAAATGCAACGATACCATTGAATCATTGTTTGGAGTTTTAAATTAGTTTTGCAATTCATTATAATTGTAATTAATTATTGGTAGAACCATTAGTCAATGTGCTTATGTTTGAATGATTTCTTGAGTTTGATTAAAGTAATCTAAGGATAAAATAGTTTCCTATTTTGCAGTATTTTAGATCTGAAATCATGTCAATTAGAACCTTGGTTTACTTAGTTTCTTTTGAAGCAATTGCAGAGTGGTGAAAGAGGTTAGTTTGAATGCTTATTTGATTTGTTTTATGTTGAAGTCTTGTTTGTTCATTGCCTTAGTTTAAGATCATTTGAATGAGAATGAATTTTATTAGGATTAAGATTTAGTATAAGTTTGGTATCATTTTAAAATTAATCTTGATTGATTTAAGATTCTTGTATTTAGATTAGATAGATCTTAGTATTTAGATTGAGATTTCCATTACATATAGTGAAATTAATATCGTTTAAATAGTAATTTTCATTGCTTGGATTGTGATTAATATTTATCATATGTATATTAGAGTTATTTTTACTTGAATTCAATTTAGTATTGATTCCATTTGGCTAATTTAATTCAAGGCAAAGAGATATGAGTTCTAGTTTACTTTAATTGATAGAAGAGTGTGTACTTAACGATCATTAACAAGGAATTTATATGCTCTGACAATAAGTTGAGACAAAAACCTTTTACAACTCGAAGCTTACAAGCCCCGGATTGACAATTAAATATTAAGAGGTTTAATCGCTAATTAAAACTCTCAACACCTATCACTAGCTCATCTCTCATTTAGAACTAGTTAAACTAATTTTAACTCAATTAATTGAGTTAACTAATTACAACTCTTAAATAATTGTAGTTGGACCCCCTAAAATCATGGGAGAACTCTACATGCCTCCTATCAGACCCTCAACTCGAATTTCCTAAGATAACTCAGTCTTCCTAACTCAATTAACTAATACAAGTCATCATGATATTAAATTACAATTTATCTTCCAATTTAATTAAGGGAAAATTAAATCAGAAGCCCCCTTGGGTGCCATTTCAACACTCCCTCTCAATAAGAAATGGATTATCTGCTACCCCAATCCTATCTCTGTGAAATTCGAATTTTCTTCTTTCTATCACCTTTGTCAATATTTCTACATCCTGCTCCTTCATGGGAATGTACTCTAATGACATAATCCACCTCTACACACAATATTTGAGATGGTAATACCGAGTATCAATAAGCTTGGACCTGTCATGAAAAACTATACTAATTGAGACTTTGATGCAACCCTGGTTATCACAATTTATCGTCATCAGATCCATTTATTGACCAAACAAACCAACAAGTATCTTCTTCATCCATATGGCCTTGTGTTTACCTAACTAGCCACCATGTACTCTGCCTCTATTGAACTGAGTGCAACTGATATTTGTTTCTTGTTGTACCAAGAAATTGTTGATGTTCCTATGATGAAGATGCCCCCTGATGTGATTTTCCTGTCGGATGGACTCCCTGCCCAATTTATATCAGCAAAGCCTTGAAGCTTCACTTCCTCTGTCTGTTTGTACCCTAATCCATACTTTGTAGTGCCTCTAAGGTATCTCAAGACATGCTTTTCTGCCTTACAAAAGAGCTTGGTAGGCTTAACCATAGCTTGACTAATCTGGTTAACTACGTAGCATATGTCTGGTCATGTGTTCACCAAATACATGAGTGAACCCACAAGTTGCCTGTAAACCATAGCATCTATTACTTCGCCTGAAGTAGCATCCTCCTTCCTTCAGTTTCCTGCTAGAGTCTCCATGGGTTTTTTTCCCTCCATGTGGAACTTCCTAAGAATCTCTTTGGAATACTTTCCTTGAGATACAAATAGCTCCCCATCTATTTTCCATATTTCCAATCCCAAAATAGTGCAAGAGCCCCATGCCTTCATCTCAAATTCTCTTGCAAGATCAAATTTGTAAGACTTGACCAGTTTCTCATCACCTGTCAATATCAGATCATCGACATAAAGTACAATAATCAAAATCTTACCATCAACCACAATGTGATATAGGTTTGCATATGCTTCACTCTTTGTGAAGCCCAACCCGGTGAAGTAATTGTTGATATGAGGTGCTTGCTTCAGCCCATACATTTCTCTCTTGAGTCTTAACACATGTGAATCCTTGTCTAAGGTATCAAAACCTTCTGGCTGCTCAATGTACATCTCTTCCTTAATAACTCCATTTAGAAAGGCTATATTTACATCCATCTGATGTATATGCCATCCCATCTGTGTTGAAAGTGCTAGGATGGATCTGATAGATGAGTACCTTGCGAGTTGTCAAAATTCTCATCATAGTCAATCCCCTCCACCTGAGAGAACATCATGGCCACAAATATGGGCTTGTGCTTCTCCACACTCCCGTCTGATGCATGCTTCACCTTGTAGATCCATCTGGATCCTACAACTAACTTCCCCACTGGTCTTGGGACAACTTCCCATGAATTTTTTTTGATAATGGAGTCATACTCCTCAACCATGGCATCAACCCACACTAGCTAATGCACTTATTCCTTAAAAGAGGATGGTTCTATCTCAATACCTTCGCTCATAAGAGCCATGTATCTAGTGTACCACTTTGGGGACCTTCTTTGACTATGATGTGATGTGAGTGCTCCCACATTATCTCTCACATCTAGCAACAATGTGTCAGCCTCTATGGTGTGCTTCCTTTCATATCTGGTGGATGGATATGCATGAATGGTTTCTACCACTCTCTATTCCTCTGCTTGTGGCTGATCCACATCCTGATGTTCATCCTTCGGAGCCAAGATCTCCTCAATTGCAAGCAACTCAAGCTCCCTCTCAAGGGACAATCATATGGATTTCTCTTCATCGAATTTCACATCTCTTTTGACCATTGTCATCATGTGTGCTAGAAAGTACACCTGATAGTTGTGAGTTGTATCAGTGTACCCCATAAATATCCCCAACTCTGTTGTTGGCTCTAGCTTCTTCTTGGCATCTTTGGTCACATGGAAATAAATTGATGAACCAAATATTTTAAAATACGGCACATCTTGTCTCTTATGTGAAAAATCCTCCTCTATTGTACTCATCCCAAGTATCTGATGAGGAATTATGTTCTGCACAAATACTGTTGTATTGCATGCTTCCGCCCATAGATGCAATGGTAGGCCCTGATCATGCAACATAGCTCGTGCTACTCCCACAATAGTTTCGTTCTTCCTTTTGGAAACCCAATTTTGTTGTGGGTTATGAGGTGCTATCAATTCTCTTCAAATTCCTTCTGAGGCAATAAATTTCTTGAATTCGTTAGATATGTATTCTTCACCATTGTCACTCATCAAAGCCTTCACTTTATTCCTTGTATATTTCTTGACAAGTGCCTTGAACTCACAAAACTTGGAGAATGTCTGATCTTTCTTTTGCATGAATAAAATATAACACTTTCTTGAAAAAATATCAAAAAAAATTACATAATACCTGTGTTTTTTTGTGGAAGCTGTCGAGAATGGTCCACACACATCTGAGTAAACTCTCTCAAGGATCACCTTGGCTCAAATTTCCTTATCGTGAAAGGTGGCTTTAGTATATGATCTAGTGGATCGGTTTAATGCTCAAAAATAAAATTTCTCATAATGGCTCGAAATCAACACCAAAGCGTAGATCTCGTCGTAATAAATTTGGCGCAACTTGTTTCACTCAAATCTAACATCGAATTATCCCGATATCACGTTCTGTCTGAATTGGGAAACAACAAAAAAATTGATTTTGGGTTGCAGGGATGCCCAGTTAACAATACGTATTGCTAATTGGACCATGACTAGGAAAGGTGACTTGTGCTCCTTCGGCCAATGGTTGTTTGACAAGTGGCACAATCTTATTGGTTAGTTTTTGGTCTTGTTTTATTGGTTGCGAGATTAATGTGTTGGACCAACTAGAGAGCACCACATGGGCCAACCAGAGGCTACCATGTGGCCTCTTGATGGCCAAGAAAAATTTTCTTTGGAGGCTGAGCATCCCACTGAACTCAAACACAAGACCTCTCATAAGCCAACCATGCCTTCTTCCAGTCCCACTACATTAGTTATCTATGGATAAAATACCTATTTAAGGTTTAACTATTTGGTATGTGGGGGTGGGGACTAGGGTTAACCCCTGACCTTGGTCCACAAACCAGGGTCAAGGGCTAACCCCCAGTTCCAGGACAATATGTTAATTGTATAACCCAGATTTTGGCAACACATATGTATCAGCAAAGAAAAATATTCATACACCATTAACAAACCTACGGACAAATCCATAAGTCAAGGTCTATGCAGCGGTTGGATAAATGGTTATGATGGCGGTTAACTTCTATGGCGGTGTTCACATGTGCAGTGTGTAACATGTTATGCTAGGGATAAACCTTAAGGGTTCAAAGTCGGTTACCACAACTGTTTCGGGGTATTCACATTAAGGCTGGTCTCCGTAGCAGTTTTTGTCGCAGTTAGGCGAAACCAATGGGTAGTGAAACCTTCCTTGGGTAGGGTTCCATTAAAAATAACCCTAACACAACATCCAAACCTACGTTTAAAATTGTAACCCAGGTCAACAACCCGGCGGGAAACCGTACTTTCCCCTTGATCAATGGCGGAGAACGCGCCAAGTGGCGTCATTTTAGACGGATAAAGGTCAAAATGGAAAATTTAACCAGGCCACAATTTGCACCAGGTGCGGAGGGAATTTCACTGGCACAGGGAAAATTTGTCACCCCATGTGACCACAAAAGGAGGAATTTGTAGGAAAGTGCAAATTGTAAGACAGTTAGCAGAAAATTTCATTGGAGCATAAATCGTTGAGCTTTTTACCTTTTTTGGAGCAGAAAGAGCCTAGCTAGGGGTTTTTTACTGTTCTAAATCAATTGGAGACATTGGTTTAGCATTATGAGCATTGCAAATTTATTTAAACACACTATTTTGGGCATAATGAAAGAGGCCCAACCATTGGAATTTGGACTAGGAGATGTAGTCAAGGAGGGGTGAACTACTTCATCATTTGTTGTTTTGTGTATAATATTATGGTACTGATGCCTTATTTTATTTCTACAAAATTTAGTTTTTAATCATGTTAATGTATTTATGAATTTTACATAAGAGGTTAAAAACCCTAATATTTTCACTTGTATAATTTGACATAAATCCTCAAGCTTTCATATACAGATCAATTTGGTATCATAGCTTTGGTTCTTTGTTGCTTTGAGGGTTTAATTTTTTTACAATTGTTTCTTTATTCTTACAAGGTTGAATATCAAGAGAGGATAAGGAAAGCGTGTGGTTTTAATTCCTCAAGTTAGGTCAAGGAAAAGGAGAGCACAATTGCCACAATCTCCACAAGAAGTTTCAGCTTAAGTTTCACCTGAAGCTTCAGCAATCATGGAACATGAGGAGACCCTGAAAATATATCATAGGATGAAAAGGCTTTGAGAAAATAATTCTTTGACATGACACAAATGATGAAAATTCTCTATGAAGAGAGAAACACAAGGTTGCAAGGTGAGAGCTCCAATCCTCAAAAGGTCGATAAGTCTTCAAGAGGAGATACAGGAGATGGGTACAAGTCTCCAAAAGGTAACGGAGGGAATGGTGACAAACCACCTTTGACACCACCATTCTCTTCACCTCTATCCACATCACCATATTCACCATCACCATATTCCACGTCAACCCCTTCACAATCACCTCCACATTCTCCAAAGGGAAATGGTAAAACTCCATTTTTGAAACGTGATATAAAGTTTGATTTGCCTAAGTATAATGGAAAGGTAAATGTTGAGAGATTAGATAATTGGGTTCATAGGCTTGAAGTGTATTGTAGGATACAAAGGATCAAGGATGATGACACCAATATTCAGCTTTCTTCATTAATATTGGAGAGTGCAACACTTATTTGCTGGGAAGCCAAAACTCAAGAGGACATGAAGAAACATGGTATGGTCTTAACCTCTTGGAATAATTTTGTTGCTGCATTGAGAAGACAATTTTATTCATTAGAATACATGGAGAAAGCTAAAATGGATTGGAAAATCTTTAGGCAAGGAAATGGACAAAGTGTGCAAAGCTATACTTAAGAGTATAGAAGAAGAGCATTGATATTGGGTGTAGATTTGACATCTCAAGACACTTTTTTGAAATACATTGGAGGTTTACATAGTTATTTAAGATATCTAATTCTCATGTTTAGCCCTAAAATTTTAGATGAAGTTTGTGTATAGACCACACATCTAGAGGCAAGAGGGAAACATGTTTCAGATGAAACAAGTGAGAACACCTTTGAGTCTGGAGAAAAAGGAAAGGGTAAGTTCAAGGGAAAAGGAAAGAAGAGTGATTCCATCAAGATGGAGAAAGAAAAACTCACATGCAAACGTTGCTCCAAAGATGGCCATGATGAAGATCATTGTTGAAAACTTCATCCAGAGATAAGACCTAAGAAGTTTAAAAATAAGGAGAAGGAGAAGACATCTGCAACTATACAAATTCATTTAGGTTCTAATTCCAAAGATGAAACAAATATCATGACAATGGATTTGGAAGGTAAGTACATAGCAAGTACTAGTTCTTCAAATTTTCTCAATGCTACTCAAGATGAAAAACAATAATTGAGCTTTTCCATATTAGAGTTATTTCAAAGCATACCAAGATAGACACACTATTTGATAATGGTTCAAAAGAAAATATTATCTTGGAATACATTGTCAAGAAGTTAAATTTAGAGTCCATTCCTCATATTAGACTATATCCTTTAGGTTGGGTATGTGAGAATGAAAAATTTCAGGTGACAAGGAGATGCATCCTTAGATTTGCAGTCACTGCAAACTTTCTTGATGAAGTTGAACTTGATGTAATTCAGCTTGATATTTCTGGTATAGTTTTAGGAAGCCCATATCTTTATGATAGGAGAGAAATATTTCATCTCCATGAGAATAAGTATCACTTGTTCAAGAACGAAATTGAGTACATTGTTAGAGCGCATATTAATAAGATGAGTTTGTCTCTTATGAATGTTGGAAAAATGAAGAGAATTGTTAATGCTATTCAAAATTTTGTATTATTAATGTTCAAGCATAAAGATGTTGCAAATGAGTCCTTTCAAGGATATGAATGAAAAAGTAAAATTTGATTTTATAGATGTTGACAATGAATGTGATAATATTTTCTAGGATTCTAACATGTTGCCTCCTAAAAGAGGTAAAAAATATGAAGTAAATTTGATGCAACATGTATCATTGTTGAACAGTGGTGTGAACAAGAAGTCAGTGTTATAGAGTGCAGAGGTCAAAGAGAAAGTGCAAAAGAAAATTGACAAGGAGGACATTGGTTCCAAAATTTCTTCTTGTTGGTTTCATAATGTGTTTTCTTTTAAACGAGATGGAGCATGGTGATGGCGATCACATTTGGACAAGGGTAAATCCTAGCACAATGCTATAAATTTTAAGCATCATCATGATGACAGAGTTCAAGGTGAGAAGAATTTCAGATTGTTTAATTTTCCTTTGATTGATGACCGAGGTGGGAATTTGTTTATTCTAGAAAGGGTAGTTTTTTTTTCTACATATTTTGGGAAATTTGGTAGCAAGATGTCATCTATGACAGCAAAACAAGGACTCCAAAATCATGGAAAATGATTTATTTTCATGGGAAGCTCAAAGTGTCAAATTCAAGAAAAATTCAATGGATTGAGACTGGAAGGGTGAGGAAGTTGTACCCTCGCCTATTTCTTGATTGATAAAGATATTTTGGAGGTCCAAAAGCTTCTAGTGGGGAGGAATTATATGGTGGAACAGTTTAATGCTCAAAATTTAAAGTTCTCATAATAGCTCGAAACTAGCACCAAAATGTAGATCTCATCGTCCTAAATCCGGTGCAACTCGTCTCACTCAGGTCTGACATCAGATGCTCCTAATATCATGTTTTGTTCTAATTTGGAAACAACAACAAAAAAATTATTTTGGGTTGCAGGGATGCCCAGTCAGCAGTATGTATTGTTGGTTGGACCTTGACTAGGCAAGGTGACTTGTACTCCTTCACCCATTGGCTAGTTGACAAGTGGCACAATATTATTGGTCAATTTTTGGTGTTTTTTTTTTTGGTTGAGGGATTAATGTGTTGGACCAACCAAAGAGTGCCACGTGGGCCAACCAGAGGTTACCACGTGGCCTCCTGATGGCCAAGAAAAATTTGGTTTGGAGGTCGATCAGCCCACCGGACTCTAACACAAGACCTCTCGTATGCCAACTATGCCTTCTGTCATTCCCGCTACATTGGTTCTTAATAATATATGGAGGCATTACCTATTTAAGGTTTAATAATTTGGTATGCGGGGGTTGGGACTGGGGTTAACCCCCGACCCCAGTCCACGAACCAAGTTTAAGTGCTAACCCATGGCCCCGGTACCATATGTTAATTGTATAACCCAAAGTTTTTTAATACATATGTATCGACAGAAAAAAATATTCATACACCACCAAAAAGCTTATGGTAAAATTCATAAGCCAAGGTCTGTGCAGCAGTTGGTTAAATGGTTATGACGGTAGTTAAGTTCTGCAGCAGTGTTGATATGTGCAGCGGGTAACATGTTATGTTAGGGCTAAAACTTAAGGGTTCAGATTCGGTTACCACAACCATTTCGGGGTGTCCACATGCAAGTGGGTCTCCACAGCAGCTATTTTTGCGATCAAGTGAAACCAATGGGTAGCGGAACCTGCCTTAGGAAGGGTTCTGCTAACCATAACCCTAACACAATAACCAAACCTGCGTTTAAAATTGGAACCCATGTCAACAACCCAATGGGAAACCGTACCTACCCTAAGTTTAATGGCAGAGAACGTGCCAAGTAGCACCATTTTTAATGGATAAATTTCGACATAGTAAATTTAACCAGGAAACAATTTTCACCTTATGCGGCGGGAATCTCTTCGATGCAGGGAAAATTTGTCGCCCCACATGGCCACGAAAGGTGAAATTTATAGAACAATTTGCAGAAAAGTTCGAATTGTAGGACAGCTAGCAGAAAATTTTATTGGAGCATAACTCATTGAGTTGTTGACCTTTTTGGAGTAGAAAGAGCCCAGTTAGGGGTTTTTTACTGTTCTGAAGCCATTCTCCAAAGGGACATGGTAAAACTCCATTTTTGAAACTTGACATAAATTTTTATTTGCCTGAGTATGATGGAGAGGTAAATGCTAAGATATTAGATAAGTGGGTTCATCAGCTTGAAGTGTATTGTAGGATACAAAGGATCAAGGATGATGACACCAAGATTCAACTTGCTTCATTAACATTGGAGAGTGAAACACTTATTTGGTGGGAATCCAAAACTCAAGAGGACATGAAGAAACATGGTATGGTCTTAACCTCTTGGAATGATTTTGTTGCAGCAATGAGAAGAGAATTTTATCCATTAGCATACATGCATAAAGCTATAATGGATTGGAAAAACTTTAGTTAAGGAAAGGGACAAAGTGTGAAAATCTATACTTAAGAATTTAGAAGAAGAGAACTAATATTGGGTGTAGATTTGACATCTCAAGACACTTTGTTGAAATACATTGGAGGTTTGCATAGTTATTTAAGATGAAAATTCTCATGTTTAACCCTACAAGTTTAAATAAATTTTTTGTACAGGCCACACATCTAGAGGCAAGAGGGAAACATGTTTCATATGAAACAAGTGAGAACACCTTTGAGTCTGGAGAAAAAGGAAAGGGTAGTTTCAATGGAAAAGGAAAGAAGAGTGCTTCCATAAATATGGAGAAATAAAAACTAGCATGCAAACATTGTTCCAAAGATGGCCATGATGAATATCATTGTTGAAAACTTCATCCGGAGATGAGACCCAAAAAGTTTAAAAACAAGGAGAAGGAGAACACAACTACAACTATACAACATGATTTAGGTTTTAATTCCAGAGATGAAACAAAGATCACAACGATGGGTTTGAAAGGTAAGTACATAGCAAATACTATTTCTTCAAATTGACTCAATGATACTCAAGATGAAAAAACAAGAATTGAGCTTTTTTATATTAGAGTTATTTAAAAGCATATCAAGATAGACACATTGTTTGATGGTGGTTCACAAGAAAATATTATCTCAAAATACATTGTCAAGAAGTTAAATTTAGAGACCATTCCTCATCCTAGACCATATCCTTTAGGTTGGGTATGTGAGAATGCAAAATTGCAGGTGACAAAGTAGTGCATCCTTAGATTTGCAATCACTGCAAACTTTCTTGTTGAAGTTGAACTTGATGCAATTCCACTTGATATTTGTGGTATAGTTTTGGGAAGCCCATATCTTTATGATAGGAGAGAAATATTTCATAGCCATGAGAATAAGTATCACTTGTTCAAGAATTTAATTGAGTACATTGTTAGAGCACATAGTAAGAATATGACTTTGTCTCTTATGAATGTTGGACAAATGAAGAGAAGTGTTAATGCTAGTCAGAATTTTTCATTGTTCATGTTCAAGCATAAATATGCTGCGAATGAGGCCTTTCAAGGATATGAATCAAATGTGAAATATGATTTCATATATTTTCCTAATGAATGTGATAACATTTTTTAGGATTATAACATGTTGCCTCCTAAAAGAGGTAAACAAGATGAAGTAAATTTGTAGGAGCATGCATCATTTTTGAACAGTGGTGTGAACAAGATGCTAGTGTTAGAGAGTGAAGATGTCAAAGAGAAAGTACAAAATCAATTTGACAAAGAGGAAATTGGTTCCAAAAGCTATTCTTGTGGGTTTCATAATGTGTTGGCTTTGAAAAGGGATGGAGCATGGCAATGGCGATCACATTTGGTCAAGAGCTGAGCCAAATGCAAGGCTATACATTTTAAGCATTGTCATGACAACAGTGTTTAAGGTGAGAAGAATTTGATTGTTTAAGTTTCCTTTGATTGACGATCGAGGAGGGAATGGGTTTATTCCTTCAAGGGTAGTTTGTTTTTCTACATTTTCTGGTAAATTACAGCAATATATCATCTATGACAGCAAGATAAAGACTCCAAAATCAGGGAAAATGATTTATTTTCAAGAGAAGATCAAAGTGTCGAATTCAACCAAAGTTCAGTGGATTGAGATGGGAAGGGTAAGGGAGTTTTACCCTAATCTATTTTTTGATTGATAAAGAGATTTTGGAGGTCCATAATATTCCAGTGCGGAGGAATGATCTGGTGGATTAGTTTAATGCTCAAAATTCAAAATTTTTGGAATGGCTCGAAACCAACTGCAAAGCGTAGATATCGTTGTCTTGAATTTGGCGCAACTCATTTCACTCAAATCTGACATCGGATGCTCCCGATATCGCATTTTTTCCAAATTGGGAAACAATAACAAAAAAAATATTTTGGGTTGCAGGGATGCCTAATCAGTAGTCCATACTACTGACTAAACCATGACTATGCAGGGTGATTTGTACTCCTTCGGCTAGTGGCTGGTTGACAAGTGGAATAATCTATTTGGTCAATTTTTGGTGTTTTTTTATTGGTTCAAGGATTAATTTGTTGGACTAATGAGAGAGTGCCACATGGTCCAACCAAAGGCTGCCACATGGCCTCTTGATGGCCAAGAAAAATTTGTTTTGGAGGCCGATCAGCCCACCGAACTCGAACACAAGACCTATCGTATGCCAACTATGCCTTCCACTAGTCTCACTACATTGGTTCTTAATAATCTATGGAGACATTACCTATTTAAGGTTTAACTATTTGGTTGCGAGGGTGGGGACCAGGGTTAACCCCCAACCCCAGTCCACGAACCAGGATCAAGGGCTAACCCATGACCCCAGGACCATATGTTAATTGTATAACCCAAAGTTTGGTAATACATATGTATCGGCGAAGAAAATTATTTTAATGTTCCAAAATTTTAAGCTTCCAAGCTAAATGGAACATTAGAGTTAGCAACAGCTTTAGTCGGTGAATAAATGGGTAGAAAATCCCATAAGTATCCTAAGGAGGATAAAAACACTCCAAGTGTGAAAGGAGACCCTCTTTTTAGCTAAATAAAACACCTCCATGTGTGAACAAAGATAAAATGAAGCTGGTTTGACCAAGTCAACAGCGCGGTTTTAGTGGAGGAGGAATCCTAGGATGGATAACGCAATTTTGGATGGAAATGTAACTTAGGTTAGAAGTAACCTAAGTGAGTGGGGCCAAGGGAAAGGAAACTAACATCTCATATAAGGAAGAGGATGGCAACATTATTCATCATGTTGTAGATTATTATTCTTGGCTGCCAAGAATTGTTGCTGCTTTTTTGCTTAGCAAAGCTGCAGTCACTAGTACATTTGGGGGGAATTCCGACACTTGGTTCCGACGCTTTTGACCAAATGTCAGAAATTTCCCCAAATTTTTTCAATCCTGCCCGAAACCGTCGCTATACCGACGTTTAGAAAAAAGTGTCGCAATACCGACACTTAGACAAAGTGTTGCAATTGTGACACTATGCCCCAAAGCGTCGCTATTGCGACGGCTGCCTCCAAACGTCGCAAGTGCGACACAATGTATAAGTGTCACAATTGCGACGTTTGGAGGCAGTTGTCGCAATAGCGACGCTTTGGCCGCCATCGGTATAACGATGCTTATATGCGCGCTACATAAAAAAAATTTATTAAAAACTACGACACTTATATGTGCACTACATAAAAATGATTTTATTAAAAACTATATTAACGTCTGATATCATGCATGCATTCACCCTCAGCTCTTGCAGAATAACATTCGCCCTTAGCATTCACCCTCAGCTCTTGCAGAACAGCATTCTCCCTCAGCATTCGCCCTCAGCTCTTGCAGAACAGTATTCGCCCTCAGCATTTGCCCTCAGCTCTTGCAGAAAATCATTTGCCCTCAGCATTCACCCTCAGCTCTTGTAGAATAGCATTCACCCTCAGCTCTTGCAGAACAGCATTCACCCTACATTCACCCTCAGCTCTTGCAGAACAGCATTCGCCCTCAGCTCTTGCAGAACAGCATTCACCCTCAGCACTTGCAGAACAGCATTCGCCCTCAGCTCTTGCAAAATGGTAAGTTCTTACTGCAGGCCCTTCCTCCTATAGTAGGGTTGGCTCTATTTGGGTTTTTTTGGTCAATTCCATCGGGATCGTGTTAGACATAGGCTCCTAGATGTCTTCCAATGTCTTTCTCATGAGTTTCAAAGAGGATGTATAAGATGTGTTTTTGCTGCATGAATTTGACTCCACCAGCTTCATGAATTTAAGCCATGGATTTTAGTTCGACAAACTCATCCATCTCAACACCAAAGAAATAAATTTCCCCTGGTCTGGACGATATCAAGGTGAAGTGCAAAAGTGTAGAGAATGGAGATCGAAAGTCACTTCAACTTTATCACAAGGGTAGTACTCCAGATCGAAAGTGATGAGCTTTAGTTCTCTAGATTTGGGGATTTTCTGATATTTGGGGATTTTCTGATGACATACCAAAGGTCACATCCATACAACCATATCAAGGTCAATGTGAGATCATTCTCATATAGATATAAGTCACTGATATATAGGGTTAATATCATCATCACTATCCATGGAAAACGAATGGTTACAAAATCTGTGATTATGGTTGGCTCATTTATAATTATTACCCATTTACAGTAGAGCACAGAAACACTAAATATGGCTCGAGCAGAGCCTTTACAACAGGCAATGGAATTGCAGTTGCTTCATCAATAACCAATAGCTCCACATGAGAAAACTTTTCATAATCTTGGGGTTGGATATACTACAGAGCAAAAAATTGTAGTTATCATTCGTGCTCCAATATATTAATATACTTTTTACATTGAACTGAAGAAAGGGAAACAAGCAAATGCTAGCCATCATACAATGCTTTGACATAAGAGTTTTGAGTGACATACTTGAAAAAAAGAACTCATCCACCGATATTTATAATCATTTGAGTTATTCAAGTTAAACACAATGTCAAGAATCAAGATTCAATACCCTCTATTATCTTCATCACCCAATACAAGATTTAAATTTTTCCCAAAGAAACTCTTATTAAATTGGCAGCCATTATTTCTCCCTGCTTTAAAAACCCTACATTTAAATGAAAACAAGCATTGCATTTCAACTACAAAAATCTATTAGTGTTCAAATGCACATGTGTGCATCACTTGTGTAGGGTATTCCTTTTCCACTTTCACATTATCCAAGAATGTGTGCAGTATAGTTCATATTTTTTGTGATTTACATTATCTTGAAAAAGGAAAGGTAAATTATTTCCCATGGAAAAAGAAGGTTTTCCCTTTTTACTACTGGAAATGGTACAACAAAGTTCCATTTCTACCCGAAACTCCTATGAAACAGGAACCAAATAAAGGCCATGTCCTCAATGGACATCATTTGGCTTTGAAAATGGCTATTGCACCATGTTGTTTCTTATATTACATCACAATAGTTTCTTAGGTCATTTCTTGTTTCTTGAGATGAAAAACAACCAACGAAATTGTGAATATCCTTTCAAGAAATAAATGACCATTTCTCAATCATATCTCAACTATTTTTTATTTTATTCAGTGGTTGCTTACTTTGAGAGAAATTTGACACTTTTATAAGGAATATAACATAAAAACATAAAATGGGAAGGAATTGATGAGGTAGATGACCTTTAGTTGTTGTCAATTAAGAATTGATAATGTGCCTATTATATGTTCTCTCAGACAACACAAAACCAGAGATCCCCTGGATGAGACAGAGTGTTAAATGTTAAGTTCTACCTTCAGACTGTTGTTTGGTCTTGGTACCAAGACACTGCAGCAACATCTCACTACCATGAATAATAATGTACCATACCTATAATGAGAATTAGAAAATTTGTTAGATTATTACTTCACTTATGATTTCTTCCATAAGTTACTTTTAAGTTTGCATAGTTTAGTGTGAAATTATTCTAGTGTGCCCCTAGGCCCAGGTGAAGGAATGCCAAGGACTGAGAACCCTAGTTTTTAAATGGTATTGTTTCTTATACCCAAAAACCCCTCAACATCACTTCTTATTAGTTTTTAACAATAGTGTTGTAAACAATTTGAGAATTGATATAGCAAAATCTCGCACTTCTCAAGATAAAGTCCTAAAGCTAAAGTGTGATACCATGTGTAATTCAATAGCCTCATTGTCACCTCACCAACCTCTTTTCACTTCGGGCTAGCTCTCCTCCAACTCAAGGGGGGTTCTCCCTAGTAGATGTTAGGGATCTAATGGCCCAACCAAACCAATTCAAGATCCCCCTAACTCTCTATGTTTACTACTATCAATCAAAATATTGAACAATAGGGTCAGACATGCATCCTGAAGATAAAATTGCCAGGGTATTTTTGGGTAATTTCAAAGGGGAAGTCCCCAAACACATATAATCAAGGAATTATAACGTGATTTCAAACATTAAATATCAACAAAATCGTTTAAAGGATATTGAAAGGAAAAAGGTGATGGAAGATAGAAAGTGCCTTACTTAAATGCTCTAAGGATTTTTCAATAGTTGCTCCAAAAGGTTCACTTCAAGGCCCTTCAAGATCGTCTCCAACAATGCTATACCATCAACTTCAACAATGTTGCTCCAAAAATGTCCTCAAGGTCTTCACAACAAGTTTACTAGAATTTGCTCCAACAATATATTCAATAAGGTCTTCATTGTCAACTCGTCTCTTGTTTGGGTGCCTTAATGTGCAATGACATGTTTCCAGGACTGAATTCAATGCAAGGCATATTTGAAACTCTAACTCTGTCTTCCGGTGTCTTATTAGAAATTATTTCAGCTTTCATTTTGTGTTTTCAAGTTAGATATTGTTTTCAAGTTTTTACATTTATAATTTTATTGCAATGTGGCAGACTGATCAGGGCAGTACAGGAACAACCCCGAGACGGGATGATCGCGGAAAGAGGCCAGCGGAAGAACATGTAAAGTGCCGGCATTGCTCTATCTTCAGGTATTTTAGTTATTTACATAATTGAAATAATATTAATTTTGTTCAAATATGCAGACACCTAGCCATGGTACGCCTGATGATTCCCTCTTTGAGGAAGATCTTTCTTCATCCCTATCTCCAGTGTTCTTGTTGCAAAAAAAGTTACGAGATGCAAGGTCATAATTTAATACTTTGATAGACGCGCCTCAAACACATGAAACCGAAGAGAGGATAAAACATCTTATGAGCCAGCTAGAAAGATATCAGGTAATAATAAAAAGTCAAAAGGATTTTTTTTTGTTCTGCATGAGATGAATTGTGATAGTTTGATTTTTAATTTTTACATTGACTAAACTAACAAAAATTTCTTTTGTATGTAGCGTTTTCTGGCACTTGCTGAATCTGGTGTTAGTGGTAATGGGACATAAGGGCAAGATATTTCTGAACAACCCTCTCGTACACCTTCTACTCCTTTAGGTGCCAGCCAAGAAACACACCCTGCCCAAGCAGACACCCAGCCAACCATTGAACGTGTTGGCAATGATGAGGCTGATATGACCAACTACATTATTGCGTTTCCTGGAGCTACACGTGTCAGCTCCACAGGGACCATTAATGGCACATTTTTGGTGAACGATGAAGGTGTCCCTATAAATCACGTACAACTCCCAGGTAAATTTTAATATTTTAACTATTTCATGTACTCTATCTAAAACATATTTATCATGATTTTTATTTTTAAATTAATGATAATATCTTTTTTTTTCTGTGTAGGAAACAATGAGTTATACAGGTTTCTGGAGAGCCATGCATTGGTAATTTTTGGCCCAACCATACGCACAAGGTGGAATTCCCAAAATTCCAACCTGAAAAAAGAACTTCTAGATTATCTAGAAGCCCTTTTTGGGGTCGGCACATTTGATAGAACAGCGATGGCTCGAGTAGCCGACAAATATTTGAAATATACCAGGGACACCTATAAGACGCAATTTCAATTTAACCCTTGATACGAGTGTCCTCTCACAGTTCCATAGAATGAGTGGAGAGCACTCATCCATGACGGAAAAGAGAAAAGGGCAAAGAAAGAAGGAAAAATGCCAACTGGACCCGCAAGGTAAATTACAACTTTAATTCAATAGCTTTAATTTTCTCTATGTCTAAAATAAAAGTGTGCTACATCATATCTAACTTCAATATTTTGATGCTAGGTTTCCTGACACCTCGAAGGCAACCAAAGCTAGGATTGAAAAAAAGGGCCATCACAAGCTAGGCTAGGGCGGCTACTTGAAATTAGTTGCAAGAATTGTAATTAAGTAGCTAAACATCTTAAAATTAATTGTATCGCCTTCCAACGTTTTTGTAATCCTATCAAATATGATTAAAAATACACAATCATGTGTAATGTATGGTGATGACTTCAGAACAGAAACTACAGAGGAAGATAAAAATATCGCTTTCCATTTCAGCTATCAAGCCGTAGTTGAACGTCGCAGAAGCTTGGGGCAGGTCCCAAGATCCAGAATTTCTGATAAGGTAAAACATTAAATTTTCAATATGTTTGTTTTCGTCCATAAATTTAATGTCTAACAAATTTGTTTAAATGAGGGGAGCAGCACTACCGACGAGGCAAATAACCCAGTTTTAGAGCCAGATGTAGATGCTCCTCACGTGCAACCTGACCATTGTAGTGGGGACCAGGCCGACAATGCTACTATCAGTGAGGGCCGTGATGGTAATTAATTTCCACTTATAATTTTTTCTAATTATACCTTGATGGTTCTCCTTATAACGTTTTTTGTTTAAATGACAGAGAATGTTTCCCTTGAGGATCTTACCACCATAGAGGAAGACAAGGCAACAGTCCCAACGGCGACAACTGGTGCACCAGGAAAATAATCTCATTGCAATTTTTTTATCAATATTACCGAACTAGTTCAATGATATTTAAAAACTGACAATTAAAATTCAATATTATCTGTTTTTGTAGGTGATGCCTCGTCACTGGATGAGACCAGACATCGTGACTACACAACTAGGTCAGCAGTGCGGGTCGAAAGGCACGAAACATGAGCAAAGCACGATGATATTGATGATGTAATTACGAGCTTTAGAAATAGGAAGAAGAAAAAGAAAATTTGATAATGTAAAATATTGTATTATTATAAGACAAACGTTACCATACTTGGAACGTTTTTTGCGTTATATAAAAAACTCATTTATCATACTATTTTTATGTCAAGCATTACTTTCAATGTTTCCTTGCGTACTTTTTGTTGAATTGTTTTTTTATTAGTTATTGAATATTTTTTTTTATGCTCATGAAAGTAAAAAATGAAATATAGATTGGGTATTGGGGAATTGAGAGTGATGTGAGAGGGGGGGGGGGAGGGGCCATAAGAGTTTCCACCTTCACGTGGTTGGCCCTGTTTAGTAGAGAATAATTTATTGGAGCGATTTAATCTTGGAGCAAACCTCCCTTGATCCAGCGTAGCAACAAAAAAGTCACTGTTGACTTAGTTGCTACTCTTTCAGATCGTGGGAGGCTTGTTCCAAGTTCATGCGACTCCAATAATTTTTTCTTGAAATGAAGAGGAGCTTATTCAGGTATGTTTTGACATTTTCAACATATGTTCTAACATTATCATAAGAATGCATCTTATAGTAAAAAATACTACATCAATTACTTGTATTTATTGTATAGATAATGATGGATTTTGATTGACTTGGCAGTGCAGGTACAAATCCTCTTGCATCATGAGCAATACAACTTGTCAACCAGGGTCATGTCCAGGATATTTTTTCTTGTGCGCTTGACCAGGTTTGTAATGTCACATTTTTTAAGTTCCTTTACAATTCATAATTCAATATTAAGCTTGTTCATGATTATTATCTAGGTTTTTTGTATGTGTTTTTTCATCTATTTGATTGTAAGCAACTCTGCATGTTTCCTGTTGTTCACTATGATTTCTCCCATTACCACTCCCAGGATGAATCCGACTTTATTGTTACATAGGTTACTTTATTGTTACTATGATTTTTCCATTTACGATTTCATAGGTTACATCATGTAAAGTTGTCAATCTCAGGTTGGTGATGAGCTTTAGTTCTCCAGATTTGGGGCTTTTCTGATATTTTCTCCCTCATGTCATTCCTGCATCACCTCGTTGTTTGAGCATGCCAATTTTCTACCACTTGTACCAATTGGCACATGTCAATCTCTCAGTGGTGCCACATTTCACCTATTTTCGGCCCACTTGACCACCTGAAAAACTCAAATCCACACACCATGTGTCTTTATCATGGAGTGCCACATGTCCTAAATATTTAGGCCGATAGGCCTTTTGTTATGAAAGGGATTTTTTTTTTTCGTCAACACTTCTTATCTAGGCATGACACCTGTTACTTGTTTAATCTGACGGTCATAGTCTCTCGGGTTACCTTATAGGTTTGACATACCACTGGTTTCTGGTATATTTCCATGGAATCAGTTTGAAAATACCAGCAACAATCCACACACCTGCAACCGTCGACAGACCTGCCGTTTTAGTAGCTGCATTTCCGCAACTGCCAATACACCTGCTGTTTTAGTTGCTGCATTTCGGCAACTGCTAATACACATGCCGTTTCATTCTCTTGGACTCTGTGTATGCATATTTTTCATATAATTTTATCACGAAGTTGGCTGCAGTGCTTTGACATGCCTTTGAATATTTTTGCAGGTTAGAAGACATTTCAGGCCAGAGCTATTGAATAGACTTGATGAGATAGTTGTATTTGATCCTCTTTCTCGTGATGAGCTCAGAAAATTTGCTAGACTACACATGAAAGATGTAGCGATTCGTCTTGCAGAGAGAGGTGTTGCTTTAGGGGTTACAGATGTTGCTCTGGATCTTGTTCTTCAGGAAGCCTATGATCTTGTAAGTAATCACTTTGTTTTGCTTTCTTTCTTATTCAGAGTCTATCTTGCCAGGGGATGTGCCCGTTATGGTTTGTTATGAGACCGTTGTCAATTTCATCACCGTCCCTCATAATATGTTTGATTGTGTTTATAAATAATAAACAATTATTACACCAAACAATAAAAAATTAACTGTACTATGAGTAATATGATATCTTGAAATAATTATCATTATAATTTCATAACCTCTGCTCTCACTTGGTGGTTTCTATATCACTAAGTGTGTCTTCTTTAAAATTATAGTTACAACAGACAATGAACAATCAATTGCACTGTGAGTGATATCTTGTAATAATTATTATTATAATTTGCTAACCTCTACTCTCACTAGGTGTCTATATCACTAGGTGTATCTATTTTAAAATTATAGTTTCAATGGTAGATAAATTGTTATCTTAAAATTATAGCTTTGATGGTGATACCTTGTGATTGATAATGCAGTTTGAAGCAGCTTTGGCTTTGACTAATATAGTCTCAGGAACCTCCGAGAATACAAAGGTTGTGATTGATTACGGGGCACTGCCTATATTTGTGGAACTTCTTACCTATGGGAATGATAATGTTCGAGAACAGGTAGCACGTTTATTTTAGAGGCATAAAATTATTCTTCCCAACTATCTTTATATGTCTGTAATTTTGGAATTTGATTTTAAAAACTAGTACCCAACTTTGAGTTCAACTGGTGTTCGTGTAAGGCTGTTTGGGCTTTGGGAAATATTGCTAGAGACTCTGCAACATTTAGGGATCTTGCCCTCAGTCATGGAGCTCTGAGGCAGGTGCTTTCCCAGTTGAATGATACTGCCAGAATTTCAATGATAAGAAATGCTACATGGGCTCTGTCAAATTTTTGCCGTGACGTAAACCCCAACCACTATTCGAACAGGTAAGCAGAATACATTTTCTGCCTCTTCTTCTTAGTTCGCAGATACTGTGGATTTTTTTTATAGATCTTGGTGCTTGGTAGATTTGGACGTAATATGGACCTAGGCGCTTTTTCATTACAATGACTCCGTCATCAGGTTTTAGAAAATGCTCAGAAATTTGGGTTTCACAAGGGGATTACCCTTGCTTGCAATTATCGATTATCAATCACATTCAAAAAAAGTCTTTCGAAACATTGTTGAGCTCTTTGTAGGTGAATTTCCAAGGAAATTTCACAATATCTAAACTAAATTTGTCTGTCCTTTTCAATACTCTGCGCTTGTAACAGAACCAGACAAACAATCGAGGTGGCCAATGCAACAACAACAACACCTCCTGTTGCAATGCCTGCAATTCACCCTCTCTGCATGCATGAATGACTATGGCACCCTCTTTTTTGAACAGGTACTGGAGCTGAAGGTACTGGTTTCCATTAGGATCATGGAATTCAACATCCAAAATAGTATCAAATTCCACTGCAATAGTATTCCCCAGCGAGGGAAACAGTTCATTGAGACCTATTGGACTCATCACCCCCAAATAGCCTCTGGGGCTACCCAGAGTGTGATCATCTGGAGCAATAAAAAATGCTTATCCATCCCCAATTGAAACAAGAACAGGTCCCACATTGGTTATAGAAAACGAGAAACACGTTTTGAAAGAAGAATAAACTTTTGTATTAGAGTCCAGAAATCTAAGTGGTCTATTGTACAATTCCCTACCTGCACTTCAAATTGGTACTCCCAACTCCATGCTAAGGCTCACTGTGCCATTCTTCAGATGAGAATCTTAACCTGAAGTTTGATTCCAAAAAACCCGAGTCCCCTGTTCTATGCCCAAGACCTCTATTACAACGTGATGTTTCTATTTCCCAACCTGAGTTATCTGCCTGTGGATTGAATATCTCACAACACAATCATTCATTTCCCAAATTTCTACACCATGAATCATGATAAGTAAAGTGAAACAGATGTTAAACAGATCAAGGTCTATATTTGTTCCCACAATAGAGAATTTCCATAGTAATACACTTTTAATGCTGTCCTTGCAGAGTTTATCACCTCGATCTAACCAGAATATCTCCAAACTGATGCAGCAAATAATCAGAAATTATTTTTCTTTAGTATAGAAACTATTGGTGATTATGTATTTTGTACAGCTCTGACACCCTAAGTGCATGGTTGATTTTATTTAGCTATATGTGAAATGACCGAACATTCAGCGTAAGGATATGGAAGGTTTAAGGTTTAAGGAAACCTTGTATATTGCACAGTAATTCTCTGTATCATTCTCATCTTTTTTTGGATTTCTCTTTTATACTGCGTTTCTACAATGTTGTCTTTATGCCGAGTTTTTAATAAGACTTAGAATGCAAATTTATAGATTAAAGGCCATTTTTCACTTCTATATTAATTTATGCATTAGGCTCAAATAAATTAGGAACAAATCCATAGATTTTGGTTTTTGGATTGATATCTGTCAAATCGTTGCTTAACATAAGCTTATATATTGACCAAGGTCTTGCTAACTATGAACTAGCACACAACCTACAATAAGCAGATTACTATGATTTATTTTAAGTGACTTTGATAGAAAAGTCTTAATTGAAGTTATTGAGGACATATCAAGCAGTGTGAAGCAGTCCTCTGATTATAAACAGATGGTGAGTTACAACAGTGGTTATAATCATTTGGTTGTGTATATTAACATCTGGTATTGTTCTTCTTAAACTAAATTTTCCTTTTGGATATCCTATACATTAGTTAATCTCTTTTTCTTCATTATTTTAACCACATTCTCAATCTCGGATTGCACTTTCAGAAAATAGAAATTTTTTTTTTCTGGTAATAGAGTTAATATACCATTTCTGAGGTGCAGAGATCTCTTCAAGCCGAGTTCTACTGTCTATTTTTTTATAACAGCTTAACTAAAATCCGATGAATATTTCATGCCCGTGAGCATATTTAGAATTTTCTTGAAAAATATGGCTTGGAAGGCTTTGGACTTTCCCTGATACAGACTCTATAAAGCTCACCTAATGCATTATACCAACATTATTGTTCAAGAGGCAGTCTTACAAAGTTGTACATCTTTTTCATTTAACCTTTTCGTAAGGCATCAACCTAAAGGGTAACCATGACTGATGTGTTTCTCCCTTTTCTTTCGTTAAACATATCTATAAATTCCTAGGGGATATTTTTTACATTGTTCTGCAGTTTTTATTTCATGCCCTTGTCTAGCAGACAATGAAAACTTTAACATGTTGAATCTATAATATATTATCCTCAAAGGTCATTGACTACATGTATGCCAGATTAATTATCATTTTGGTTAGACTTTTTTTGTTTAGGTCATTGAGTAAATCACTGTGTTGTGATACTTCATAACCCTCCATTTGTTCTAGGTAATATAACATGTTAAGTCATGGGTTGTAAGTGTTTTTGTTTTGGCAGTTAGTGGCAAGCCAATAGTTTCCAATTTTCATAGAATTCACTCGTGGAGTTTTCGGCGTGGAGATCTCATTATAAATACTCATCTTCAAGATATGCTTTAATAAGCAGAACTTGTATTTGATTTGAGGATGGAAACATATTACTGTTTATATCTACTTAGCTCATGTCATCCTCGTTGAGTTCTTTTGTTCCTATTTCTATTGTCTCATTTAGGAGGTCCTTTTGCTCGTCTCTCTCTCTTATGTAGTGTATCCAAGGTGGGTGATCAGGTTTGATCAACCTAAATCTTTCATTTTCTGTCACATTCTTTTATCTTCTCCTTAATATTTCCTTTTTTGCTCTTATTTTCATAAAATTCAAATCCATTCGTCATTGTTATAAAACAACACAAAAAAAAGTTGAAAATGCATTCTTAGTTTTTGTTCTGCCTTTCTTTTTTGTTCTATGTTTTTTGTTCTCCTGTTACACATATCTAATGCCTTTCAAGTGTCAACCAATACTCATGTAACCCTCTTACATCTTTACAGTGATTTCACAGCGAAGCAATGGTGCTATGCTATTTGTTGATTGGCCCTCAAACAAGTTGTTATCCTAATAATTAATGTGTAAGTTGTGGCACTCTTCTGGGATAGCTAATGACGGTTCATTCCTTGGAAGATATCAATTTCTTTGTAGGTTTCTGGGGATATACAAGACCGTGGTTGTGCTTTTGATCATATTATTGTTTTTGAGAGACAAATACAGACCTAAGGAAGGCACCTTTTTAGCATGTTGCTTAGTCAGGCGTGGTTTAAAGAGAATGGCCCATTGCTTTTTTGCCCACAAGACCGTGACAGTGGTTTTGACAATATTTACATATTTGAGATTATGATAAAAACATGTGGAAGGCATCTTTTCAGCATGTTGCTCAAGCATGGTTCAAAGAAAATGGTCTATTGTTTTATTTGCCTTGCACAAAGAAAATATGCCAAGCACTACCGTGATCTTGTAGAATCCTGCATTTGAATTTGGGAGTCACTTGAACCTGTTGTGGAAGAAGTTTAGGTTACAGACCAAGTTTAGAGTTGTTTTAGGTTTCCCACCTGATACATATTTAAATATATTTAAATTTGGAAATGCTTAAGATATTTTTTTTGTTATATTGGAAGTCTAAAGTTGTAGATGGATTATATCTAACTTTTCAATTGAGGGCATTCTTTCTAAAATTCCAAATTTGATAGTTTTTGAATGGATTTCTTGTTATTGCTTTCATAATTTATTTTTTTGAAGTATCTCCTTATTTGAATAGTGTATATGGAAATTCAGAGTTTCCCTTAATATTTATTTCACATTATTCTATCCCTACCCAATTGTATAGGTGTTGCATAATTTGTGTTGGTTTCTTAAAAGGAAATGGAAAATTTTTGGGTTTATGTTCAGGACACTGTTCCAATTCGTCATCACTGACATAATCTTGAACAGTGTCACCCATCTGTCCTCGCATGTGTTGACCTTCTATTGACTTGCTATTGCAATGTCATTTTCTAATTGTGTAGCGTTCCATATTTTATTTGTCTAGTGAACATGGCATGCATTGAATTTTTTCATAATGACATTACTCTACATGCCGAGTTTCATATCCCCTCGAGAGTCCTAAAGCAGCCTTATGTGCAGAGATTAGTGTTGGTTTATCAAAATCGGGCAATTGATTTTTTTTATATTAACAATAATCCCCGATTTGAATTTGTAGCACTAATATTGGGTATCTTGGTTTATCATGCCTCAAAATTTAGTGATGTTAATCAACATAAGCTTCAGTTTGTGGCAACCAATATCAATTCCATTTCTAGAGGCTTGAGAGGGATTGAAAACCATTTTTGTATCCTTCTACTCAAATAGGTCAATGAGCCTCACTAATGCGAGCTCAAGTAATGTTATTGCCTCCTTTCGGCGTTCCCTTGCACCTCCTGGTGCAATTGCTAGTAATAAACTTTACAACTACATTCCTAAACAGGCTCACGGCCCTTTTCTTTTATATGCAACGCATATATTAAAATCATAACAAAACTATGAAAATAACAAATCTATTAAAATGCTCCTGGGGTCCACAATTTATAAATGTTTTAATATATATATATATGAAATATATATATAACATATATACGTCGCATTTAAAACAAAATATTACCAAAACCAGTGTGGGACCTTAAAAAACAATAAAACTATTTCACCACGCGTTATATAAAATAAAATATATAACAAAACCTTTGTCAAAACTTCAAACGAACCCCTTAGCCGTGGAGCCCGCCGGACTTCAAACGGCGATAAACCATAATTCAAACCAAATTCATGTTCCAAAATACCCTGCTGACATCGGCCAATTTTGTGACATGAAAACCAAATGAATTCAGCCCTAATCTTTTTCGGGTCTGAATTTGGGCTGGCGTACGGAGAGAGAGTTGTGACGCGAATTTCTTATCAAATTCACCCTAATCTTTTTCGGTTCCATATTTCCACTGCGTGAGCGGCCCAAACAAAGAACCGCTCTAATCACGGTCATTGGAATGCCCACAATTCATAACAAATATTGGAGATTTACTGTCATGTTTTAAAGTTTCATTTTTTTTTTTAATTGAACCCTTCGTTGGTATACCGACACTTTGTAAGTGTCAGTCTTCCGACGTCTTGAACGATTTCTGTCGGTCTTGTAATAGTTCTTCCTAGGGTCAGTATTACGACGCTTTTGGAATGCCTCGGTATTGTGACGCTTTTGGGACGCGTCGGTCTTGTGACACTTTTGCAATGCGTCGGCTTTGCGACACTTTTGTACGGCATCGAAATTGCGACAGCTTAAAAATGTTGGAAGAGCGACAGTATAAAACATTGGAAGAGCAACGTTCAAAACATCGAACCACATTTCGTCGGAATTGCGACAGTTTACAAACGTCGAAAGAGCGACGTTCAAAACGTCGGACCACATTTCGTCAGAATTGTGACATTTTACAAATGTCGGAAGAGCGACGTTCAAAACGTCGGACCACATTTCATCGGAATTGTGACAGTTTACAAACATCGGAAGCGCGACGGCTTGGGAAATGTCAGAAGAGCGACGCTTGTTTGGAAGCGACGGAAAAAGTGTCGGTAGTGCGACACTTTGTCAGTGGGTCGAAATTGCGACGTAATGATAAACCACTTTTTGCCTGTCCTCGAACTGTCGCTCTTGCGACGACTATGCGTCAGAATAGCGACGAAGTGGTCGTCAGAAATTGGGCTAAATTTTCTAGTGAGTGTTGTTTAGCACTGGGTGTTCCCGGGCGGGAATCCCACCTCTTTCCTTTGAGGAGCTCAATGGGAGAGTTTGCATTCATCATTCCACATCAATTTTTCAGGCCAAGCTTCAGCCATCTTCATCAGCACAACTTTTCCGGAGATTGTGTAGTGTTGCTGGGTGCAACAGTGGAAGGGATTGGAATCCCGGCTTCTGAGCTAGTTTCTCATTGGAGGAAACTTTCCTTCACTTGAGAGATATGTTTGGAGAGCTCCAGAGCTTATTTCAGATCTTTGGTATCAGACCACACATTTCCCATTCATTCCCAGCATTTTTTCTGCTAGGGAATGTGTTATTTTGGAGGCAGTGCTCATTGCATGGTTTGGTGGCTCCATTGTTGATTTTCCTTGTGATTGAGAGGTTCAACCTTTCATGGGAGGAAGCCCTTGAGGGATCTACATCAGATCAGACATATTTTAGCCTTGTACACTCATGTGCTTCAGTGTTGCAGTGGTGATTCAGTAAATTACTGAATATCCCATTTTGTATGTAGAGTGTTTGATAAGAAACCCTTGCCGATTTCTGCTGTATTTTGTATAAGGAGCTTAGATATTTGTTCTTCATAATTTTGTATCAATATATGAGTATATCTATTGTTCTCCTATCATTTTATATGTAAACCCTCTCTTAGACTGTGTAGGCCCTTGAGCAGCTGCTCCGGCATTTTGCAGTCTTGGGGTTTTAGCACCTTTTGGTCATCCTAGGTGTGGGAGATCTGTTTAGCCCACCTAGTTTGATTTTTTTCAGCTCTATTCCTGGATTTAAGTTGAATATTGTCTAATATATGGGATACAAGAGTCCATTTCACTGTTTTATTGCATTTTTTGCTGAAAAATGTTTTTTTGATGCATGTTTTATGAGAAATCCTGAAAAAGGAATATTACAATTATTCATACACCACAAAAAAACCTACGGTAAAAGCCATAAGCCAAGGTCTATGTAGTGGTTGGTTAAATAGTTACGATGGTAGTTAAGTTCCACGGCGGTGTTCACATGTGCAGTGAGTAACATGTTATGCCAGGGCTAAACCTTAAGGGTTCGGAGTCAGCTATCACAACCGTTTCGAGGTGTTCACATGCAAGTGGGTCTCCATAGCAATTGTTGCCATGGTCAGGTGAAACCAATGGGTAGCAAAACCTGCCTTGGGTAGGGTTCCACTAACCCTAACCCTAACACATCAACCAAACCCGCGTTTAAAATTGGAACCCAGATCAACAACTCGACTGGAAACTGTACCTTCCCCAAGATCAACGGTGAAGAAAGCGCCAAGAGGTGCCATTTTAGACGGATAAAGGCCGACATGTAATTTAACTAGGTGATAATTTTCACCCGATGCAGCAGGAATATTATCGGCATGAGGCAAATTTGTCACCATATGTGGCCTCTAAAGGAAGAATTTGTAGAACAATTTGCATGAAAGTGTGTGTTGTAAGCTAATTAGTAGAAAATTTCATTAGAGGATAACTCAGTGGGATTTTGACCTTTTTTGGAGCATAAAGAGCCCATCTAGGGGGTTTTCATTGTTTTAAATCCATTGGAGACATTTTTTTAGCATTCTGAGCACTGTAACTTGATGTAAACACACTTTTTTGAGCATAATAAAAGAAGCCCAACCATTGGAAGTTAGACCAGGAGCTGTAGCTCGAGAGGGGTGAACTCCATCATTTGTTGTTTTGTGTATACTTTTATGGTATTGATGTCTTCTTTTATTTCTACAAAACTGATTTTTAGCATGTTAAGGTATTAATGAATTGGATATAAGAGGTTAAAAACCCTATTCTTTTCACTTTCATAATTTGACATAAATCCTCAAGCTTTCAATACAGATTGGTATACTTCCCCAATGTACACCCTTTGCATGTATCTCTTTGCGCAAGTGAACCCTTTGGAAGTAATATAGAAATATGTTGCATGATCTTCAAAGCATTGTGGTGGAGATGGCCCAATATCATGTACCATAACTTAGCAATGTCTCAGCTTTGCACCTTCTCTCCTTTCGTGCTCATGGCAGAACAATATTCTACTTCCAATTTGTAGAGGTTCTTTACTTGAACCCTAATATTTTTCACTTGTCATGTGGTATTGTGACTAAGGAATGTCTTTCCTTCATTTAATATCACATTATAGCCATGATATTCCAACATAGCAACAAAAACCAAATTCTTCTTTAAACTAGGAACATACATGACATCTTTTAATGTGATTGGATTACCTGACTCCCTCTGAAACGTAGTTGTACCTACACTGGTAGCTCTATACCTCTCTTTGTCACCCATCTCGATGTGCATCTTGAGCTCCTTGTCCTCTAAGATATAGAAAATTTATTTTGTCGGTCATATGGAACGAAGCTCCATTATCCAAGTAACACACAAAAACCATTACCGATGACACCATGAATGCGATGGGAGTGAAATCCAAATTGAACTGTGAAGCATGTGCTTGTGACGTGTTCCTCCTCATGAGGCCTTCTTGTTGATCTTATTTTGTGGAAACTTTGTGGCATAGTGTCCATGCTCATGATAGTTAAAAAATTTTACCTTTGACAAGTCTCACTTCTTTCATGCCTTTCCGGACTCCAATTTGGAATGGGATGTCTTCCCTTTCCCTTTATTTGCCTTTCCATCCAAGGCATAGTTCTCCTCATCATTAGTTTTTGATGAGGATCCATATCTGGTGCTCTGTCGAATGTCTTCTTTTACCAAGTCGGGTCATAATTACTCCCAATCTAGTAGCATGTCCCTCCCATTCATAGAGTCTTGGTAGCTATGCCATCTCTTGGGAAGTTCTAGAAGAGCTAGGCTCACCAAATCATCTGAGGCAACAGTTATCCCAACACTTCTAAGCTCATCTCAGCATTGAGTGAACTTCGTCAAGTATTTTTAGATCGTGTCGCCCTTCCCCATTGATCCAGGTGGATATTGGTGGCCACCTGCCTATTCCATTTGGACCCCCGCCATTTTTTCTTTCAAATTTTCAGTTTCCATAATTGTAGCCCAATTTACTATTTTTGGCAGTTTTCCGGGTCCTGAACTTCTGAAGCCATTTTGAGACCCTAAATTACGTTTTTTGGGGAAACCACCTCTAGGCTAATATTATTTGAAGACTCAATATTCATTGTCATTACTTTTATTCCTCAGATAGATCTTTATAATGATGTATCATGTGCGTCAAACGGAGATAGTATGCCAAAGTTACGACCCCAGGAAATTGATGTACCAATTTACCCCGATGGGGCCCATAGTTTGGTGTTTCATCTCCTAGGGTTAGGTTGTTGGATTTTTATGGTTTTCTATTGTTTCTCAATAATAAATAAGCCTTCAAGCCTCATTGTAACACGGTTCAGAGGCTTGTAGCCGCCACATCTCTTCTCAGATATAAGCTACCAATGCCCTAGCTAGTTTATTTCCATTCTGTATGTAAGCATATTTCATTTACTAGATATTAATGAAATGAAGTCTTATTTATATTGCATATTTACGTTTATGTGTATTTCTATATTTTATTATGTTCCTGCATAAGTCTGAATCACCCATATTGATCTTTTTGAGCTTGTCTTTTAGCGGAAACTTCCTATGGTCACTGTTATTTTGAAATAGATCTGTCGAGGCCTTCCACATAGCATATGGATTTTCCTTTCCATGGAGACTCAAGACAATATGATCTTGAACTCCCTCTAACAAGATCCTTCTCACCTTTGTTACATTCTTCTTCCATGCATCAAGTTTTTGAGCATATGCTACTTCAGTCTAAGGATTATCACTGTCTATGAAAGCCTTTCGTCTATTTTCCTCAAGAACTAATTCCATGCTATCCGTCCATGCTATTTAATTTGAATTTACCTCACATGCATATTCGATTCTGAAGCAATTGAAATACATCTTGATCTGTTGTCGAATCCTGAAGAATAAATCTATGAATTCAGTGTACCCGTTCAAAACTAACTCTATTCTTCTCTTCTATTGTGATTCATGGTGCTTTGATACCATGTAGAAAATCTATCAACAGGATTCAATATGATCTTGTAATGTACTAAAACAAAATATTGAATCCTTCTACAATTTGTGGAAACAAAACATGATCGCACAATCACATAACAAATAAGAGAAAGAAACAATCAATCGCACAACACAAGATGTATTTTGGGAAAGTACACTGCTCAAAATTCCATTATATTTATATTGTATAAAGTCAAGACCATGAAATATTACAATGCTTTTCTCTCACTGAGAAACTCCTGCACTCGGCGAACCATCTCACTCTGATCTAGGAAAAATTAGTAAAATACTTAACCAGTTCTCAGCCTCTGTCTAACCACCCTTTCTCACTCATTCTTGGAGGAATTATCACCCTATTAAATATGAAATTCCCCACGCAATTCCTTCAAGGCATTCTGATGACTCTATAACTGACTTGTACAATTTTCTAATTATACAATTCATAGTTATCATCCCTTTAACCTCAATCTCAACTTTTCCTACCTTAGAACTGACATGAAATAGTTATTTATAGCAAATTATCAATTAATTGAATGATCACTAATTATGAATTAAATCATATTTAATTAGCTAGACCTATCATTAGATCATCTCTCAATTAGAATTAGTTAAACTAATTTTAACTCAATTAATTGAGTTAACTAATTACAACTCACAGATAATTGTAGTTGGACCCCCTAAAATCATGGGAGAACACTACATGCCTCCTATCAGACCCTCAACTTGAATTTCCTAAGCTAACTCAGTCTTCCTGACTCAGTTAACTAATACAAGTTTTCATGAGATGAAATTACAATTTCTCTTCCAATTTAATTAAGGGGAAATTAAATCAGAAGCCCCCTTGGGTGCCATTTCAATAGGTCTACTACTCAACCTTGATAGTACAAATCTATAACATGTTAATAAAAAAATTTATGTCGAACATGGTTGAAATTTTCTGATTACCAATCATTGATGTATACCATTGATAGACGTGAGGGGAATGCCAATGATGTAAATGCACCCCAAAGTACTAGAAAAAACCATAGAGTGTGAATAAATGTGTTGATACGAAACTCTCATGGATTTTACCAATTAGGATTCAATGAGGTAAAGTTATTTTCAATTGCAAGGAACCCTTCCACTAAGGGCTACAAGCTCCAAGATACTATTGGTTTTTTTTTTCGCCGCTACAACACCCTTCAATTTTTTTCTACTTTTGAATTTTGTAGCCAACTTAAATGTCGTATCAAGTGTCTCTTTGGTTTCCAAGTTTTGTTTCATGTTATTTTACATGTTGTGAGTGTTCTTGTTATTTTCTAAGTTCCCTTGCATCGTTTAGGACATATTTGGTGCATTACATGATTATAATACACTTATTAGTTATAAAACGACACATTTGGCCGCAGTCGCACATACTTTGCCTAGTGTACTTGGAGAGTTCTTGTAAAATAGAGTTTTGATGTCTATTTCTTAGTATTCAATCTTTTCTAAGTTTTACTGGTGATTTGGTATGTGTAGCAATTGATTTTTCTCCTAACTCATTATGTTTTCCCCTTGTTTTATCTTCTAAACTTAGACAAATTTTGGCTTGCACAAGTTGGCCCACTAAGGCTAAGAGAGTACGTAGCGCACTCCTAAGGCTTATTTGGACTTATTTTCTTGTTTCTAATGCACCCTACACCCTCCTAAGCACATAGCACACTCCCAAGCAAAAATCTCTCCTTGTATTCCTAAACTACACCCTCTAGTAATCCCCTCTCTCAATTTAGTGCACTACGCATCAACAATGCTCAGTCTTCCTTCCTTCACCCTTGACACTATGCCTTGTGCCCTCATATGAGCACATGGTGCATAAATAGTGAAAATCATGTCCTATTGAGCCTGCACACTGTGCCCTATGCCCTCTTTGAGACTTAGGCTTTCCTAGTTAAGCACATGACACATCAACAGCCATCATTAGGTCTCCTTCTTCCTTCACACTACACCTTGCACCCTCCATCAACCCTAGTAGAGCACGCAATGCATCCTTAAGCCTTAGCACTTATCCCTTTTCCTTAACAGTGTGACTTGTGCCCATAATTTCCCTCTTTCCTTCTCAAGCACGTTGATGAATCATAATCAAAAATTTTGCATGAAACATGTTAGAATAGGATATTTTTGGACTGATGTTTTCTTTCCATGAGTGATCTTAGTTGTAGGTGTTTTATAATAGTGTAGCAAGGATGCATGAAGAGATATTTCAAATAGAGCAGCTTAAGGAAACATTCAAGAACATAGAACACATATTGTAACAAGATGAAGATCAATGGAATCCTAAAGATCAAATCAGTCCATTAAGAATCCATATGACCTAAGACCATTTGGAGGGTAAAGGAAACAACAACATGAAAGTTGCATGCGAGATTGAAGACAAAAGTGGTAGCAATGTCACACCTCTCAAGAAATTCCATGTCATCAGTGATTATGGGTCCAAGCCACCAGATAGTGACTTGTCATGTTATCATTAAAAAAAAAAAAAAATCTTGTTCTAAAGATGGATCCTCGTTGGGATTCGAAACGTAGACCATTGTTTCTTAACACTGTGGATAATCCGAAAATTTTTGCAATAAATAATGATGTAATTATGTAATCATTGTAAACACAAAGATGTGGAAGTCTGAGAGTCATATATGGAAAAAATAGCCTCGTGAAGAAGTCCAAAAGACATATGTAATTCCAAAATTCATAAAAAAGTTCAAAGGTCATCTAGAAGTACAAGAGTTGTATAGAATTCTAAAGGTCATTAGGAGTTAAGAAGTAATATGAGAAACTCAAGATTCATGGGAATATGAAAATCCACGCCTCTAATTATAAAAGAAGCCTCGTTACTAGGGATTTTTTACCTTGGCTTCTCCTACAAGGCATTAGAGAGATATAGATAGTTCTTTTGGAGAGCAAGTAGTGGCTCTAACGCTCCATTATTGGAGCTAGTGGTGTTCATTGTACTCATGTATCTTCGAACTTTTTCGTAATAATTGAATCCATTCAGCCAACACATTTTCATGCATATATCATGGATGTTTCAATACTATTCTTCAAATTTTTACGGTTTATGTTGGCATCCATATGTACTAAATACATTGAACTATTTTTATGGATTTGTTGCTTAACTTGTTGGAAATGTGTTGTGATTTTTATAACAATAGTTGCATCTATGTGAATTGCTTTGCTTGATGACTAAAAATTCTTCCATATGATGTGTGTGCCTTTACTATATCAGCACTATTACTTTTATTTTAGATACTTGCTTTTGTTCCTGTCAGTGAAAGAACATTGATACATTTACAGTTGAACATTTCACAAGGCATACTCTCTTGCTTATTCAAAATCACATGCATGCTACTCTCTTATGCTAATTGTTTAACCCAAGGAAAATATTAAGAAAATGGAATTTGGGCCTTAATTCTAGATGCGACTCCTATACCAAACAGTGTGAGGTCTAATTGCGACTTCATATCAGGGAGATCCCTTATATGTTAGTGGTATCCAGCATTATCGACATTATGGCGCTAGAAAGAGGGAGACCACCTTTTTATGGTTAATAATTCATCTCACCTTAACAACGAAGCATATGTACAAGCTAGTAATAGTCTGAGTTCTACTCAAACTCCTATTCCTGAAATTGGAGAATCTCATCACTTAGCTCTGGGAAAAACTTTTTAAGTTACTTATGATCATCTCTGAAAAATCAAGCCCATTACTCATCAATTTTTGAAATCTCTCTTATTACTTCCTATTTCTCATAATTTTTCTCATCTAGTCCTGATGATGAACCACAATAGTTGGTTCGAAATGCATCGACAATATTTTTCATATGTGATTTTTTACTGAAATATTTTTTCAAAAAAAGAAAGAAAGAACGTGCACTGGTGTATGGTTTCATCGGTGGAATATTTGGTTTTTTCCACCCTTGAAGATTTATCAGAACCCTCGAAAGAGACAGATCAACAAGGGTACCTTCCACCTATTGAGGAAGGACTAGAGGGTGATGAGGGAGATTTTTAATTTTCTGACGAGGAGTAGCCTAGGCATAACGAATACTTGAACATTCAAGGAGAAGAATATTATGATTTAGAGTAGGAGGAGGAGGAAGGAGGAGAATATATGGTTGATCAAGACTTAGGTTGGATAGCCCAAGGGACACTTGCTCTTCTAGAAAATATTCATAAAAATCCAAAACATTCGAAGAAGTAGTTATCAAAGTTTTATCCTGATAAGAAAACAAAAGTTGAATATCATATAAACAAATTATGCATGCATTTAATAATTCTTGAGGTGCGCTTTAACGATGTTGTGTTTATACATTTTATGTACACTTTATAAGGTATAGATTTTGTATGGTATCATAGTCTTCCATCCAATTCAATTCACAATTAGAGGGATTTTAAGAAATTGTTCGTAGAGAAATTTGCAGATGTTAAAACTCCCACCATGCTATTGAAACAACTCGGGAGTGACTAATATGGAGAACGAAGAGAAAGTAAAATATATCAATCAAAGGTTCAGTCACATATTAAACAAGTTCCCTGTTGATGTTTAGCCACACGATCCTATTACAAAGTGTTATTACACAATTTCCTTGCCCATAAACATTTCCATATTTGTTAAGAGAGCTACAAAGGAGACTTTGGATTTAAATTTTGTAGAACCCATTGCAGTTGAAAAGGACTTGCGCTCCACTAGAGCAATTAAATATCATGACAATTCTAAAGACTCTAAATATGTTGGTAAGAAAAACCAAGTATCTTCAAATAAAGCTAAAGAAAATCATTCTATCTATATTGAAAGCTTGACCAAATATTTGAAGTCACTTACTAGTGAAGTATCTGAATTAAAGAGAAATTCAAGTGAGGCATCTACCAGCAACAAGTCCTTTAAGTCATTTTTACTAAGAATAAATAACAATAATCAACCTGCCAAATCTGCTCAAATCTCAAATGCTATGTTAAATGTTGAAATCTTGGGCATCAAAAACTATTGCACTTTCCATCATGAGAGGCATTCAGTGAAAACAAGCCTATAATGTAATCACAACATTAATGTTATGGCAACCCATTTTGTTGATACTTTGTTAGCAGATGAGTATACTGAGAAGACAGAAGAAAAAATGAGCCTTTCATGGATAAATAAAGTTTAGGTTTTCGGAACTCAGTTAATGCCTTTTATATCACTTTCAATTCTCACAAGAAAAGTGTTGAAAAACAACCAGAAAGTGAATCTCCTCCTCAGTATTCAATTAGTCATTGTAATTTGAGAGTAAAAGGACTTGTTTCTGAACAGGAATTGAAAAGACAATATTTGAATAAACAATTTCTAAGGAGTATCCTACCACCAACTAATATTGCTCAGAATTCACATAACAAGTCTGTAAATGTTACTACTTCTAAGAACACTTCCACCAGCAGCAAAAGCAAGTCCATCACTCTGGAAGCTTCAAATAAAGTTACACCTCCAGACACTTCAGCGCTGCCTATTAGAAATGAAAGTATTGACTATAACAACCTTGAGGACATGAAAATATCTCATGCTAACATTTCAATCTTTGAGCTTGCAAATATAGAAATCTATCATGAGCTGCTTGTCCAATCCTTTTCATCTCAGCCCCCATCAGGTGACAAAGATTCTACTTCTCAAAGGGTGCATGGTAAGTCTCTTGGAGTTCTCGAATTTGTAGTTAAGACTATCAATTTAAATAATAACAAAATATGCCCCCCATTCTTGTTAACTTTTGAAATATTTAATTATAATGTCCATAATTTTTTGCTTGATTTGGGTGAATCTGCAAACATAATGCCTCTATCTCTTGCTAAGAAAATCAATGAAAAATGGGATAAAATTGATGCATGAATCATTCAACTCGACATATTACTAGTCCAGGCAATTGGTGAACTCAACAATGTTATTATTCGCCTTTTATCAGACCATAGACTACACCAATGCATTAATATTTCCATTGTGGACATTCCTGAAGCATATGGTTTATTGTTGAGTAGAGATTGGTCCAATAAATTACAAGGATATTTTTCAATAGACTAGATCCATTTATGGCTTCCATATAAGGGGAGAAACAATCATATTTGAGTAGAAAGTGAGCCCTGCATGAAATATATTGTGACACCACTTGAGGGTCAAAACAAGCATGTTGGATTCGCAGACATGATTTTCGGGAATTGTTTCTTATAAATTGATCATGGGTGCTATAAAGCACAACCATCACCAATCCCACCAGATACACAGTTGGAAATCATTCCTTGTACTCCAACTGGTGCAAATGAATCTTGTAATATATATGTACATATTAGTAGTAATGTAGGAACTATATTAGTAGATAATGATATTTGGACTTTGTATTTTGATGGTTCAAAAATTCAAGACGACTCTGGATTTGGCTGCGTTCTTACAAACCCACATAATAAGAAGTACATTATATCATGTTGTTTGTAGTTCAAGTGCACAAATAACAATGTTGAATATGAAGTTCTGATCCTAGGATTAAAGAAATCCATTGACCTCAAGGTAGAGATACTCAAGGTAATTGGTGACTCAAAGGTTCTCACCCATCATGTACGTAATACTATGTTTCACCAAACCTGAAAAACTACCAGTAGGAGGTATGGTGACTTATTTCTCATTTTAAATCTTTTAAAATTATTTTTGTTCCTATAATGTATTTTTGATACATTACCTAATGCATCTACTCCTGATGATGTAACTAACTTTCATTTTTTTAATGACAACTAGCAAATACTACATCAATTGATAACCACACAAGCTTGAAAACCAAAATACTACATTTAATGGCCAACAAATACATGTTTATATATGTGGCCGTTGAAGAATATGAGCATGATAAGGCTTTTCATGAAGCAATCGATGCAATGAAATGGAATATTGTGCCCAAATTTGTGGTGTCTCTGGAAAATATTTACAACTTGCAAAACCGATTCAGAGGACCAATCAACACTAAGACTCGGAGCTCAAATTTATCATATGAAAAATTCAATTTGGGAAGTCAAGACGATCCAAAATATGTAAACCTAGGTACATGGTTTTCTCCACAAAAATGACAAGAATTTATTCACCTTTTCAAACAGTATCATGACATGTTTTCATGTACATACGATGATTTAAAGACATGTGTCACTCATATTATCTAGCATGTCATTCTTATTAATTAAAGAAGGGGTGAAACCATTCCAACAAAAGTTTAGTAAAATTCATCCATTGCTTGAGCCCCTAATCCAAAAGGATTTAAGTAATTTGTTGGATGCTCGGATTATTTTTAAGGTTAAACATTATACTTAGGTTTCAAATTTGGTCCCCGTGAGGAAAAGGTCCAGTAAGATTTTCCTGTGTGTCAATTTTCGCAATCTCAATCGAGCATCAAATCAGGATAATTACCAAGTGCCATATATGGAACATATTCTCTAATAGTATCTAGGTCTTAGATGTTTTCTTTGCTAGATGGGTTCTCTAGGTATAATCAGGTGCTAGTCGCAGAAGAAATTTTCCTAAAAACCACTTTTGGGACCAAGTTGTGTACTTTTTCTTTTAAGCGCATGTCGTACAGGCTTGTTAATGTTGGCACTACATTTCAATGAGCAATGGACATCACTTTCTATGGCTTAATTGGTCAAAGTGTAGTATTCTATTTGGATTATGTAACTATGTTTTCTAAAATAACATTAGATCATGTGCATCATCTAAACCAGATATTCGAGTGATGTCGCAAGTATGGGAATTCTCTTAATCACAAGGAAAGCATCTTTGGTGTGTGGGAAGGTACTCTCTTAGGACACATCATTGCTAAGATCATAATTAAGGTCAATACGGAAAGGGTCAAAACTAGAGCTCAAATCCCATTTCCTGTAAACAACAAGGCTATGAAATATTTCCTATGGAAGATTAATTTCCTGCATAAGCTCATCTTCAATTATGCACATGTTGTTAAACCATTGCAGGAGATGATAAAGAAAGATGTGATCTATAAATGGGATAAAATGGAAAAGGATGCTTTTTCTCAAATCAAACAAGTTATTACCGATGTGCCTACTTTGTTTAGTCCTTACAATGGAAACGATTTCCTACTATATACCTTCACTTTTGATTCATCTATTGTGACCGTATTGACTCAGAAGGATAATGAAGGAAATGCATGGCCTATTTATTTTATGAGTGTTGGTTTACAAGGCTCATAAATAAACTACTCTGCCATTGATAAAAAAAATTATGCATTATATAAGGCAGCTAATCATTCCTGGCCCTATCTCCTCAAATCCCACAAGATTATATATGTTACTCATCCAGTGGTCAAAATGCTCTTTATGCAGCAAGAGTTGGGTGAGAAGAGGGAAAATTGGATGACATGTTTGGAGGAATATGATTTGGAATTTAATTCAGTTCATACTATTAAATTTTATGGCCTTTGTCAACTCACAAAAGAAGCGATATATTTTAGGCTGGCAGCGGGAAACAGAGATGTATAACATTGAACAAGTCCCTCCAACAAGCTCTACAATGCCTTATTATTTAGATATACAATAAGTATTTAGAACATGGCACCTTGCTCATGCATTTATTGAATAAATAGAAAAGGGAAATTTATCTTAAAAATTTGTCATATCAATGTGTACATGAAGTGCTTTTCTGAAAGCACCATGATGGTGTCTTCCTAAGATACTTAGATCCCCAGGACACAAAAAGGGTATTAAGAGACTTGAGCGATGGAATAGTCAGTGGAAACTTTGCAGGTGATACAATTGCACATAAATTAGTGAGGGTTGGTTACTACTAGCCCAATTTATTTAACGATTCTCATACGTACGCCTGAAGGTTCCCATCATGCCAGAGATGTGCTGGTTGAGACCTGAAGTTAGTCGCCCCACTACTACCAATAGTAATTGAGGAACCTTTCCAACAATGGGGATTAGATATTATTATTAGCAATTTTTTTCTGCATTCGTCAAATCAACCCAATACATCCTGACAACAACAGATTATTTTACTCAGTGGACTAAATCGGTTCCTTTGATACAAGTTAATGATCAGGAAGTCATTCAGTTTCTAAAGAAAAACATCATAACCAGGTTTTTTGTTCGAAGATCACTTGTCTTTGATAATGCAACGTATTTTTCCCTTGCTAAAAATATATGAGTTTAGATTAGAAAATGGGATTGTTTTAAAGCATGCATCTAATTATTACCCGCAAGGAAATGGTCTAGCAGAATCAACTAATAAAAATCTCAATCACATAATCAAGAAAATCGGTTTCTCTTAGAAAAATAATTGTCACAATGCTTTGGTAAACACATTATGGGTTGATTGTATAACACCTAAACCCTCTATTAAAACCTCACCATACTTCCTCGTATATGGTAAAGAAGTTATCCTACCACCTAACATGTATCTCCCAACCTTACAGCTTTCCCAAGAATCCCAAGGCAAACCATGCCTTAGGGTTCAAAGTAGGATAGATACATTGCTTAAACTCGAGGAAGAAAGGCTCAAAGCTAAGGAAATATTTTTTGTAAACCAAAACCATATCAAGTGCTGGTTCAATAAGAAATTCATGGGGACTAAGAGTTTCAATGTGGGTGACTTAGTATTGAAGTGGGATAAATCCCTCGAAGAGAAAGGCAAACACACGAAGTTCCAATCCTTGTGGATAGGCCCTTTCAACATCGAAGAAAAACTCAGTCACAATGATTTCAAGTTGAAATCATTAGTTGGTAAGGCTGACCCTATTCCCATTAATGGTCGTGATTTGAAGCATTATTTTCAATAGCATCTCTAAGTTGTGTTCCTTGTACACTTTTTTTTCTTTATTGTTGTTTGTCACTTGTCTTATGTTTGTTATGTCAAGTCATGACCCATCTTGTTTTCATCATCTAGTCATTGTACATAAATAATACCTTATGTGAAAGAGTGCATGGCTTTGAAGGGCTATGTGGTGGAATGAATGGGGGAATGTATCAACCACAACACTTGGTTATCCATTATTTTTTCTTATTTGTGTGGGAATATTCCTTAGGTTGAGTCAAGTCCGAGCAGAAAATATGATACATGTGAGAAGATAATTTTGAGTAAAACCTATAAGACCCACAACCATGCTAGTGTCCCTACTCCTCAACTTTGTGTTGAATCTACTTGGTTTTCTACATTCTTATCCAATCGAATAGAGAAACGATAAAGGGAAAATCTATAGAGAGAAAACCTATATCCGAGGTTATATAAATACTTATATAAAGGGGCATCTTCTTCTGCTCTAAATAAGTTGAGATACCTCTTCTGCCCCATTGAAATAATAAGTTCCAAAGCACATTTCTACTAAATAAATAAATAAAGGGTGAAAGAAGTGAAATCATTCTTGAACATAGAGGTGAAGAAAGTGACTTTGTTGGGGTACTCACCAGGTTCGCTGGCAGCGAAGTGATGCATGTCCTCCTGTAGTCACTTTGTTAGGTTACTGACTAGGCCTACTAGCAATGAAGCAATACCATAGTTGAAACTCATACTCTGGATATCTTAAAACTTGTCATTACATATTACCCTTTCTTGAGGATTGAAACAACTGTGATATGGCATAACCACTTGTGTGTTGAACAAAGGAAAGGAATGTGGGATTCTATACATATAACGAAGTTGGAAAGGGAAAATTCAAGGCAATATAATTGGTTAATGGATAATTCTTGAAGGGGTAGTCCTATAATTGAAATTTATTCCTAGGTAGAGAAGCTAAAGTTCGCCCAGTGTGTCTCTAAGTGTTGTCGCTACTACAACACCCTCCAAAATTTTGCTACATTTGAATTCTAGAGCCTACTTCATTTTCTTATCAAGTCTTTATTTGGTCTCCAAGTGTCATTTCATGTCAATTTAAATGTTGCAGGTGTTCTTGTTCTTTTCTAATTTTCGTTGCATTGTTTAGAACTTCTTTGGTGCACTCCACGGTTATAATACACTTATTAGTTATAAAAAAACATTTTTTGTCACAGTCACACATACTTTTTCTGTGGAACTTGCAGAGTGCTTGTAAATTGGTTTTTTTATGTCTATTTATCAGTATTTTATCTTTTCTATGGTTTACTGTGAGTTGGCATTTGTCGCACTTTATTTTTATCCTAACACATTGTGTTTTCCTTTTGTCTTATCTTCCAAACTTAGACAATTTTTTGATTGCACAAGTTGGCCCACTAAGGCTAAGATAGTGCATAACACATTACTAAGGCTCATTCTAACCCCTTTTCTTTTTCATAATGTGCCCTATGCCCTCCTAAGAACATAGTGCACTCCCAAGAAATAAGCTCTACTTTTATTCCTAAACTGCGCCCTCTAGTAATCTTATCTCTCAATTGAGCACACAATCCATCAACAGTGCTATGTCGGCTTTCCTTGACCCTTGACACTATGCCTTAGGCCCTTATCTAAGTGCATGGCACATCAAAGTGAACACCATGTCCTCTTAAGCCTTCACACTATGCCCTATGCCCTCTTTAAGACTTAGGATTTCCCAGTTGAGTGCATGACGCATCAACAAGAATCATTAGGTATCCTTCATCCTTCACACTATTAACTACACCCTCCATCAAGCCCAATAGAGTGAATAACACATCCTCATTCCTCAACACTTAGCCCTTTTCCCTTGACAGCACTCCCTGAACCCATAACTTCCTTCTTTCCTTCCCGAGCACATTGATAAATCATAATCATAATGTTTGCATGAAACATGTTAGAATATGAGATTTTTGGGCTGATGTTTTCTTACCATGGGTGATATTAGTTTCAGGTATTTTATAATAGCATGGAGAGGATGCATGAAGAGTTATTTCAAAGGGAGCAACTTAAGGAAGTATCGAAAACCAGAAATCACTTGAAGTGACAAGATGAAGATGATTGGAATCCTTATGATCAAATCGGTCCATTAAGACTCCATATGAACTGATACCCTTTGGAGGGTAAAGGCAAAAAAAACATGAAAGTTGCATGTAAGATTGAAGATACAAGTGTTATCATTGTCACCTCTCAATAAAGTCTATGTCATTATTCATTATGGGTCCAAGTCACCAAATAGTGATTTGTCATGTTACCACCGCATGATGATGTGGAAATAATGATGTAATTATGCAATCATTGTAAGCACAATTATGTGGAAGTCCAAGAATAATATATGGAAAAAATATCCACATGGAGAATTCAAAAAGACATACATAATTCCAAAATCCATAAATAATTTCAACGGTCATCTAGAAGTCCAAGAGTTCTGTAGAAGTCTAAAGGTCATTAGGACTTGAAAATTCATATGAGAAACTCAAGAGTCATGAGGATATGAAAATTCACACCATTAATTATAAAAGAAGCCCCATTGCTCAATAAAATTAATTTTTCACCTTCGATCTCGCATAAGGCATTAGAGAGATAGAGATAGTTCTTTTGGAGAGAATGTAGTGGCTCTAATGCTCCACTATTGGAGGTAGTGGTGTTCATTGTACTCATGTATCTTGGAACTTTTGCTTAATACTTGAAGCCATTTGGCCAACACATTTTCATGCATAGATCATGGATGTTTCAAAACTATTCTTCAAATTTCAGTTTATGTTGGCATCCATATGTACTAAAGAAACTGAATTCTTTCGGTGGCTTGTGTGCTTAAATTGTTGGAAATGTGTTCTGATTGTTATAACAATCATTTCATCTATGTGAACTATTTTTCTTGATGACTAACGATTCTTCCATCTGATGTGCATGTCTCTTTATTATATTAGTACTATTACCTTTATTTTAGAGACTCACTTTTGTTCCTTGCGATGAAATAACCTTGATACATTTACAATTGCACATTTCACAAGGCATGCTCTCTTTCTCATTCAAAAGCACATGCACGCTACTCTCTTATGCTAATTCTTTAAGCCAAGGAATTTTTTTTTAAGTAAATGGAAATCAGGCCTTATTTCTAGATGGGACTCCTATACCAAATGATGTGAGGTCTAATTGGAACTTCATATCATGGAGATCCCTTGTATGTTGGTTGGATCCAACACTGTCAACAGGTTCCTATATTAATCTTTGAGATAAAGAGATGAAGTTGGAAAGATAATATCTATTGAAGGAGGTCCTTAATGTATCCCCCCATCAATAAAAATGTAATAGGTTGAGATATGATGTGAATGGATGAAGTCACAAATTACAACTAACACAAGGATGGTTGACACAAAAAGGTCAACAAGGACTGCAAATGATAGATTGAGATTTAGATTTCTCATCAGCATATAGCAGCATGACACAAATGTAACTTCATAGCATTGAATGTAATATCCCAAAAGGGAGATAGAAGTAATACAAGACATAATAGTGTAAAAAATAGCAAATCTGAACATGACATAAGAGGGATCAATATGCAACCATCATTTTATTAATATATCAGCAAAAATATACAAAATATCTTGACGGTCAAGCCACTCAAGAAATAATAACAAGCCTCCAATGATCAGATCAATAAACACATGAGTTGCCGCTACTGAATAGAATGCCGGAAAGCAGTGACAGTGATGTCTATATCAGTGTAGTTGCTGATGTAATCATAAATGTAATATGGATGGTAGATACAAAAGCAATGCCCATAAAAGAATAAAATACAATGCTCCAAAAGGAATGCACTCAAGCCACAAGATGGCTGAAATACACCAAAGAACCAAGCACTGGAAATGTGTATTGCTATTGTTGCTGCTACTGGAAACTTCTACTTCTGAGGCAAAGAACCATGTGCAAAAGGCTGTTAGCATGCTTAGAATGATCTGGGATTTTAACCACAGATTCTACTCACAAAACATAGAAAAACCCAAAAATGGTTTGGCCAGATCTTAACTTTGGATTTTCAGCCATTTTTGGGTTACCCACTGCAACATCTCACTAAAATAACGCAATCATGGACTAGAAATAAACTGTGAGGGATGGTAAATGGTTGGACTGATGAAAAAATTATATAAATATGCCTAGGAGTCCTCGTTGTTGATCCTTCAATGGATAGGCTACCTCTCCACTGAAAAACAAGCCCAAAATTGGCTCTATGTGATCCTCCTTTGCTGCATCGTGCAACACAACCCAACTCTAAAAAGAAACTACGTTGTAGCTGAAGGAGGTAGCTTGGCCAAAATGTTTGAATGAGGAAATGCATCCCAAGGACCCTCTCCTTCCCTGAGGATGAGTTAGGGATTCCCGATCAGGAACACCCTTGTGCTAAACAGCACAGCAACCCTGCTAAACAGCAAAAGGATGCAAAGTCTAAACAGACCAACATCAAAATGATAAACTAAAACATGAATAACAATGGTTTCCATCCCATAAATATATAGCATGAGAGCCTACTCACATTGGGTCCCATCCATACTTGCCACCAAGCTCATGCAAGTTGTCCTCCACTAAAACTGTGTTGTCTTATCATAAAAGCCACTCCTCCATGACAGCGTTGTTGATTTGGTCAAAGTTGATTGAATCAACATGATCCAATCCCTGTTCACACCCAAGGGTGCTTAATCCAGCTTCTTATTCTTCCTCCTTTCACATTAGGAGTGTTATTTTTCCTTCAAAATGTCTTTTATGAGTCTCCCCATCCACTTATTCACCTACCTAGTGATAAAATAAACTATAATATTCCATTTAGATGAAAGCTGAATTTTTGGAATATTACAGTCCTCCCCTAAAAAAAATTTCTTGTCCTCAAGCAACTGTAAAGGTGGAGAAAAATTCATCCCTTCCTCTTCTTGTGGCCTACTTATCAATAGTTCCCACCATAGCTCAACATAATCTGCAATAAATCTACCCTCCAATGGTTCCTCCCTCAACATAATCTGCAATAAATCTTCCCTCCAATGGTTCCTCCCAAGCATGCAAAACCAAATGGTGTACATCATGAGAAAGTGGAAGGTGTAAGTGGAAACCGTATTATTGTCCCATGGCCTCCTCAAGGTAGGAGTGATGATAAACATACGTAATCTCATCCCCAATTAGAGCCTCCCATACCCATGCTATCATCCAAATGAAATGAGCCATTCTAGGTAGCTCATCAAAGAAGTCCTCAACCCCCGGTGTATGCAATGTGTTGGGGCTGCATGGAGAGATTAGATTTCCTATCCAAGTTTTTTTTCTCTCCATTTATGGTAAGTATGGGGGTGTTGCTGATCTTGGGATGAAATTTCATGGCCTCCAAGAATGGCCCAAGTTACCCCACAAAACAAATCAGCCATGAAGTGCCTCCTCCAAGAACTCAAGTTCTCCAAATGGCTCCTCCCACATGAAGAAAAGAGTTGTAGTATGGCAATCATGGTTTGCCCATTGTTTCTCTTGAAACATACAACATGTAAATTAGGGAGAATCATACTCCCAATGGGCACCTCCAACTCTTGTCCCACTCTCCAAACAAAGCTCCCCATGAACATAAGAATATCAGCAATATATGGAAGCAAAAACCAATGAAAACAAGTTGCCATATGACAACCAGAAAGTGGATCATAGTTCCACACATGGAACCAGCGCAGTGCATTCCTTGCCTGCCTCAAAACAAAGAATAACAAGTTCCCTTCCAGCCACTTGTTTTCTACCACATTCATCCCATAAGATGGAATCATGAATGTAAAATGTGTTGTCAATGGGGCACACCAAGAATCATGTGGCTTCCCCCACAAACCACCAATAGGATAGCCAATATTAATGCTACATTTGGCCTTAAGTACATTATGATATAATGTATAAGAAGGAATGACCCTCCTTAATACAACATGATGCTCATTTAAAGTAAATAAGTGCAAATCATAATGCAAAAATGTACCTTCTCTACTATGTACTTTGGTCAAGGAGTTGAAATGGCTCATCTGAAAGCTCTCCCTCACTCTCAATGAGTAGGGAAGTGGTTTTTCCAACCTCTCCATCAGCATCTGGGCTATGCATCTCTCCATATGCTAAAATATCTCATGATGGATGCCCTCCCAAGTGAACTCCTCCATCAAGAAATGGAACGCATCAAAGTGCATGGAAAGAAAGTCCACACGTGCTGCATGTAGTAGCTTCCTCTTGAGCTCAGAAACTCTAGTCAAGAAGACTCTACCATAAGAATAGATGACCTCATCAACCACCATGTATCTATCATCTCCCTGCGGGTCATCAAGAATCATGCAAGCACCAAGATCCTTGGAGTAATCTACCAAGAGTTGAGACCTCCAATATGGGTCAATCCTCCTAAGAGACAGCGCTGAAGATCTGAAATGGAAAGATCCCCACATGTTGTTGTCTTTTCCTTTGACGTCCCTCATGCCAAATTCAACCTCCAAAGTGCTGCCATGCCCATCATGCAGCTGCTCATGCTCAAATAGAAGTGGTGACTTTTGGAAGTTGGCCTCCCATGAGAAGCTACCATCCAAAAATAATCTCCTGATCTTGGCCAATGTAAACATGAGTGGCCTCCATCTACTCCAATGTATGGAGGATTCCTTCCTCAAAGGAAGTACCCTCTATTTCTCAAAATCCATGGAGCAACTCCCTTGCACCATGAAGGTGCCATCCTCCATCACTGCAGCAACTTATGTTAGCACAGTATATGTAGTGAGAGTGGGTAATGCTGAAAATGGGATAATACCTCCCTCCTCCTTGAGTTTATCCAAAACTACCTGCGCTGTAATAGACCCCTCCAAAGTATCCACCTCTCTGGGATCTAAGAGTTGTGAACCAAATGGTAAGATGTCTCCCACCAACTCTAGATCTAGTGGCCTCCCAAGTGGAATGCCCCCATGTAATGAGACATCAAAATATGAAGTGGATTGTATATATGAGTGGACTGATTTTCCCTGTCTTCATTGTGCAATATAGTCTCCTTCTTCTGTGCAGAAACCTCTTGAAATAGATAAGGGTGAATCCCTTGATGTTGATCCTTCCTTTCTTCCCCTTCCATCTCACAATCCACAAAAACTAATGCATGTTGCTCCTGAGTTGTGTTTTGGTTCTCACATGTTGAATCATTTGGAACTCCTTGCAAAGACACAAAGGCTCCTCTAATGGAAACAATGTCTCCCTTTCCACCTCCATGTAGTAATGGATCTTCTCCCAATGGTACAGCGTTGTTAGCTCTTCTCTACTCATCCTCTTCATCAATATTTGAGAATGCCTCATCATCAATGAGAGACCCTTGATATTGGTCTTCCCTTGAAGGAGGAAACTCTATGTCTTCATCTATAGAAGAGGGCTCTTCAAGAAGTGGGGATATTTCCCTTAGCAAGGCATCATGCATGTTTTTATCCCCTTCAACAGAAATAAGGAGTGGAGTGGGAAGAATAGATCTCTCCAACTTATGCAAAGGTTTTGAGTTTTTGGGTTCAACAAATGATGTTTTACAATGTTTAATATCAAATCTTCTCACTAATTTCTTTGTGAACCCAACATAAGTTTTTACATTTGAATTTTTAAATGAAGAAAAACTACAAAACCACCAATCATGGGCCATACCTTTGAGGTGCAGCACTGCTACTATGATGGCCTCCTTTTCTAAAATTTGGTGTAGCTGGAAATAGGAATCTAGCTCCTTCACCCGAGCTTTGGTTGTGCACTTTGTTGATCCATCAAAGTGAGATAGAAAGATTCTACCTCTCTTGCTTCTATTATGTTTGTTGGATCTTCTGTCTTCCTTGAGTTGGCAAAACCCTTGGAAGTCCAAGTGCTCTTTGAATCTCCATGATTGAGACTCATACTCCTGAAGATAGTCACTCAAGGTCTCCTCCCTTGGTGCATCTTCTTCCTCCATCCTTCTTGCAGTGAATGTGGGCAATAAACTGCGTTGTGGATCTGCATGTGTGGCTGAATGTCCACACCCATATCATGAATATCTAGGGCTTGCTTCACTTCCAAACCCTCTAGGAATTTTTCTACACTTCTCCCCTTTCATCTCCTTGAGATCTTCTTTGATAATTTTCATCGTTTGGAAAAGAAGCTGGGAGATCCTTTCTTCCTTCATTTCTCCAAATAGTGGAGTCATGCCTTTGTTTCTTCTGTGCAACTTCTCTTCTATGTGATAAGAAGCTTCTCCTTCTAATGGCATAATGTCTTGAATGCACAGGCTGAGCCAATATTATGCTCTGATACCACTGTAATATCCCAAAAGGGAGATAGCAGCAATACAAGACATAATAATGTAAAACACAGCAAATCTGAGCATGACATAAGAGGGATCAATATGCAGCCATCATTTTATTAATATATCAGCAACAATATACAAAAGATCTTGAGAGTCAAGCCACTCAAGAAATAAGAACAAGCCTCCAATGATCAGATCAATAAACACATGAGTAGCTGCTACTATATAGAATGTCGGAAAGCAGTGACAGTGATGGCTATATTAGTGTAGCTACTATTGTAATCAGAAATGTAATATGGATGATAGATACAAAAGAAATGCCCAGAAAAGAAGAAAGTACAGTGCTCCAAAAGGAATGCACTCAAGCCACAAGATGGCTAAAATACACCAAAGAACCAAGCACTAGAAATGTGTACTGCTATTGTTGTGGCCACTGGAAACTACTACTTCTGAGGAAAAGAAACATGTTTTGAAGACTATTATCGTACTCAGAATGACCCAATATTTTAACCATAGATTCTACTCACAAAACCCAGAAAAACCTAGAAATGGTTTGGCCAGATCTTAACTTTGGATTTTCGGTCATTTTTGGGTTACCCACTACAACAGCTCACTAAAATAACGCAGTCATGGACTGGAAATGTGCTGTGAGGGATGGTAGATGGTTGGCCTGATGCAAAAATTATATAAATATTCCCATGAGCCCTCCTTGTTGATCCTCCAATGGATAGGCTACCTCTCCACTGAAAAACAAGTCCAAAATTGGCTCTATGTGATCCTCCTTTGCTGCACCCTGCAACACAACCCAGCTCTAAACAGAAACTGTGTTGTAGCTGAAGAAGGTAGCTTGGCCAAAATTCTGGAATGAGGAAATGTAGCCCAAATACCCTCTCCTTCCCTGAGGATGAGTTAGGGATTCTCCATCAGGAACACCCTTATGTTAAACAGCACAGTAACCCTGCTAAACAGCAAAAGGATGCAAAGTCTAAATAGACCAACATCAAAATGATAATCTAAAACATGAATAACAATGGTTTCCATCCCCTACATATATATCATGAGAGCCTACTCGCATTGGGTCCCATCCATACTTGCCACCAAGCTCATGCAAGTTGTCCTCCACTAAAACTGTGTTGTCTTATCATAAAGGCCACTCCTCCATAACAATGTTGTTGATTTGGTCAAAGTTGACTTAATCAACATGATCCAATCCCTGTTCACACCCAAGGGTGCTTAATATAGCTACTTATTCTTCCTCCTTTCACATTAGGAGTGTTATTTTTCCTTCAAAACGTCTTTTATGAGTCTCCCCATCCACTTATTCACCTACCTAGTGATAAAACAAACTATAATATTCCATTTAGATGAAAGCTAAATTTTTAGAATATTACATTTAATAATGATCACCACGAGATATCATAAAATGATGTAGGAGGCATGGAAGCATGCTCCATGGTGACAATAATATTAACCAACCAAAGGAGTAAAAGGACTCATATGTATGATACGTCTCCTAGTAAAGATAAAACCCATTTGTAAGATATTGATGCAAATAGGTGCCATGTTCAAGGGAAACACAACTAATGTTGCCATTTCCCCTCCCTCTCTTTTTTTCAATATTTCCTTCATATTTTAACGAGCACGAAAGAGAAGACAAGTAATATCGATAGTGTTTATTTCATGAGGTTTTAATGAGCTTGGAAAAGGGATAAAATAAATATTTGTACCTTTCAATGTTTAATGAGGCTGAGAAGAATAAAAAGGAGGATCGCCCTACATAAATGAGTGGTATAGATGATATTAACTTGTTCCAAGCTAATGGAACCACCCTAATCAAATTCAAGTAGAGAGGCTACAAAAGGAAACCCACTCATTCCAATGATATCTCCAAGAAGGGTAAGAACCCCAAGCAATAACTAGTAATGGGGCTAAGGGAAATGTGATTGTAATGAAATTAAATGAGGCCAAGGGAAGAGAATATAGAATGAGGTTGATATTTAGAGTCATGGAGAGTATGAAGGAGGTGTTATGCAAAATCTACAATTTCAGACAAAAGTGTCTTCCCTAGACCTAGTGGATTGGTATAGAACAACAGAAAGAAAAGAATATAAAGTTTCCCTTAGAGAAATTTAAGAATATTAAAGAGGCCTACTTGAGATATGTCGCAAGATTCACTTTCCTCCTATACTGTAAGCTCCAGTCGTAGCTCTGAACGCTATAATTAGAACCTGCACATACAACCAAAACAAGCCAAAGATCTACGACATATATGTAGCATAATTCAATTACAATATTCAATGAAACAACGAGGTATTGAAATACATGAATGTAATTGTAACACGACACATATATGAAAACAATATAATCTTTGTATTAATAGAAATAGGAGAGAGTTTACAACCAAATATAGTGTTGATATTATAGAGATCTCCCCAATTTGACTTGTCCTTCCTTGTCACAAAGCACACCTCAATGTCACCCTAATGCATTAAGATGATGACTCTATTAGATTCAAGGAAACAACATGAGGGAACTATCAAACTCCAAAATCCCACCTTGATGTTGTGGATGGAAGTAATATATAGGAGAGTGTGGTTGTTTAAGAATTCTTATCCATTTACCTATCTAATCTTGAGATCCACTTAAGATGGGAGGATCAGCTCAAGGTATAAGAGGTGAAATCTCCAAGGTATGATCATATCGGATTCGAGCTTCTTATCCAATTTAAATTGTTAAAACAACTCCTAGAAGCTTCAGGAAGAGGAATCTTCAGAATTATTTTTAATTTTCCCGAATTTCTAGAATTAACGCACCCCGAGTAAGGGACAAGTTGTTGTTGATCAGCGTTGGTGCAATAAGGTGAAATCTACTGTTGAATTCAAGTATCTAAAGGGGCATGGTGCACACAGGATTAAAATAATTATTTTGGATCCAATAGACCCATAAACTCAGTTATTTGGAAAGGTCATGCTTAGGGATTTGTGTAAGGACGTTGAAAACATGTTCACGGATGTTGATTGATCTGATTTGTAGGCTTATTGACCAGATGTAACAAAATGGCCTATAACAAATTTCCCCCTAATGTGCAAAGTCAGAAGCAGCAACTCATAACTAAAGTACTTTACCTTGTGACAAGTTTGGATAAAGAAAAATTATTTAAGATCATAATATGTTACAAAACATTTTCATCATTATATCTTTGTTGAGGGAGGCATCCCATGCTCAACACATAAGCTAAAATTACATATACAATGATGAAGAAGTATTTTCCACTAATGATAGAGAGTGGAATTGTGATTGGATTACTATATTTATGATCATAGCCATCATGCTTTGTGATCTTGCATTAATCTTTAAATCACTGACTAGATAGATGGAACTAGATCCAGGGTCTTCTATCTCATTCACTCGATTTTCCAATGAACGAGTCTAACCATGTGAATAAATAAGTTGGATTCGAACATGGTAGACACCATCTAATTACCGGCCAATGATGTAAATTGTTAAAAGACGCGAGAGAAACCACCAATGATGCTAATGGCTCTCAAGGTACATCCATACAATTTGCATTGTGTGAATGAATGAGTTGAAGTTGAACACCACATCGAATCTTTTGGTTGAAGACCACTGATTAAGACCTTTCGCTGAGAGCGAGGAAAATTTCCATTGATGTATGAAAACCCCAAAGTACAAGATGGATTTTCTAAGTTAAATTTTTGGATAATAAGCTAATGTTGACAGGAAGTGGCTCATTGCAGGAGAGCCTTTGTGTACCCCCCATCAACGACATGAAACAGGTATCATGATTTTGAGATAGGATGATATTGATATGATGTTGATAGTTCATGAATGACATACATACACTGAAGTCTTAATATTATCATAACAGAGATAAACTGAAGGAATTATCTTGAACATATCAGTGACATTAAATGGAGTTGGCAGCATTGACTCAAAACCGAAAGTGGAGGCTTTTATATGGTACGATGAACCAAAAATACAAGAAAATTTCCCAACTCAATAGCCATGGATATTAAGTGAAAGAGTGTCATGTTCAATAGCGACTCGCTTCCATTAATAGGTAGAGTACCTTGTTTCCCAATTTCCCCAACGATTTCTAGTTAGTACCTCTTTATTTTTAACAATCTTGAGGAGGATAACATATGCTTGATATATAAGTTCATCCTTCGGATGAATCCATTTGAGTATCTTTAACGAAACCTGAGAAGGATTGGTTTTGTCCCGTAATGTTCGACGAGTCCATCATTGTTTGATTTTTTTATGAGTCCATCGAAGGTGAAACTAAACTTATTTTTCATGTTTAGAGAGTTTGAAAAAGAGGCGAAAAAGAAAACTCCAAAGGTTCATTTTTGTAAAGTTGTCTCTTGAGTCCAAAAAGGCAGAAAAAAATACTCAAGAGAACCTCTTATCCATATTCGACTAAGCTATTCCTTTTTCCTAGTTAGTCTATCTTAGTCTGGAAAAGGGCTAAACTTATACTAAGTAGATATATTTTCATTTACTTTAAAGAGTTCTAGAAGACATGTGTTTGATAATATTTTCATTTTTTGGGAGTCTGAAAAGAGCTGAAAGAGGACTCCTCCTAGATGAATGACTGGTATAAAGGGTATTAACTAGTTTCGGTCATGATGGAACTGCTCAAAACATGCAAAGGTCAAGAGGCTAGGTAATAATACCACTCATTGCAGTGGTTCCTCAAGGAAGGTTAAAACAACCAAGTGAAAGTGTATCATCGGCCAAGCAGATGGTGACGATGGAACAAGAAAACAAAGGTTCATCTGGCGGAAACAGGCTGAAAAAAATGCCAATCACGAGAGGAAAAGTATGAATATGGTTTCATTTTTACACAAACTGAAACATGTGGAAACTATGCTTGAGAATACTTGAAGATCGTTTCAATTTTACACAAGCTTGAAACATGAGGAAAACTATGCTTGAGAGTGGTTTCATTTTTATACAAGCTTGAAACAAAAGAAAAACTATGCTTGAAACCAAGCTTCATTGCATTCACATAATTAGATGATTGGTGACTAACAGGTGCATGGAATGAAGGTTCATTTACAAAATCAAGTGAAAGACTCAATTGAGAATTTACAAGATCTAATCAAAGACTCGAATTGGAGGGAGATACATTTAATTTTTTAAGAAGCTTGACACAAGAAAATAACTATGCTCAAGGGACCTTTTTTCATTTTTTAATGAGCTTAACATGAGAAAAGGAACTTTACTCTGGTTCCTTAATCATGACATACAGAAAGCCATGGCTTCCAAGAGGTTCTCATCATATGGGAGAACATCACTTTGGAAGGTATCAAAAAGACCCAATGGAAATATGAGACTCCAATGCCCCCAATAAATCATGCACTACATCACCTACTAGATCATTAGTAGACATGGGCATGGAATAGGTTGGCGTAAGTCAGGGTAAGAATCCTTATCCCCCATAATATCAATAACCTCAAAATCTGTGTAAGTCTTCACCCCCGCAATGTCGACCTCGACACCTTCTAGTCGGCCGATCGGAAAAATGCAGTACTGATTCGCCATTCTGAGTTGGATTGGCGAGTAGGTTAGCCGTGGCCTTCTAAGAGCCTCCCACGTCTTCCACGGCAGGATGTTGACGTCGGACCCCAAATCCAGCATGGTATCGCTGAATTGGAATCCTGCAACCTGCGTGTTAAGCCGAAACTCTTTTTCCGTTCATCGCTTGTTCCGCTTGACGTGCTACACATATTGGGGTGCTATGTTACCTAAGTCTCTCAGCCCTATACTGCCTTGCAGTGCATCTTGTAGGGTACGCTTGAGCTGGTCCCGCATCGAAGCATCGTCAACAATCTTGAGGAACAGTTGAAGCCATTCCTCAATCAAGGTCCCCGTGGTGCTTTGTTCGCCAGAACTAGTCATCGGGGTTATCTCAAGGCCCCCGGCTTCCCGCAGCTGAGCAAAGGCCTCCACAGCCTCCTGAAATTACTTCTTATGTGCGTCTGGCCGGATCAGTTGTTTGGGGGAGGCAGGTCAAATAGCCTAGACCAGCTCCCTTCCATGGGCGTCCTCACCCGTTTTCTTGCCACCCCGCGTCACGATCGCGACATTCTGCATGGCCGGGGTCGCGATCCCTCGCGGCTTAGAATTTACCAAGTTCGTTCCCCTCTGCCGCGCCCGTTCCTCCTACTTCTTGATGAGCTCTGGACAGTCCTTTATTGCATGGGCGTTCACGCAGCATTGGTAACACCAAGGACGTCACAGTAGGGGACATTCCTGAGCCACATGACCCTCCTGGTCACAGTTGTAACATTTCACTGGACCTCGTCCCCCTGTGCGGCCTCCATGCATACCACCTCCTCTCCCCCTGGGAGCCTCATTCACCCTATAGGAGGGTCGGTCCAACTAGTCTGCGAGTGCGTCGAGAGCCCTGCACTGCTCAGTGTTGTGAGTCGTGGAAGCACAAAACTCATAGTATACGTTGTTTGGGACATTGGAGTACTTTTTTAGGATCGAGCACATCCGAGGTGGATGCCCCATCGTCTGGAAAATCTCACAGTACTCTGTGGTGGCGGGGTTTGGTTGAGGTGGGAACCCTGCGTAAGACTGTTGCGACTGGTAGACCCCTTGCGGATTCATTGCCGCACCACCCTCGGTGGGTGAACCCCCCTGGATCACCGCGACCGAGGGTCCCACACTCGTGCCATGCAGCCGAGGACATTCAGTTTCGACGTGGCCTTCAACTAGGTAGTGAGTGCACCAAAAATTCAGCCTGGCTGGCCTTATAGGTTGCATCTCCTTGAGCTTTTCCGTCAGACTAGTGATCTGGTGTTGTAGTCCAACCAAGGAGGGATCTGGCGGGGCCGGCCCTCCTCGATATTCCTGAGGGTAACCTGCCATGGCCTCTATCTTCATGGCCTGCTCTAAAGCATCCTGCAGGTTGTCAATCTTCTGTTGGGTGACGGGGGTTCGCGTCAAGGGAAGCAAAGCCTTGATGAACCAATCCCTCTGATGGTTTGGGTCAATCGGGTAGCTGAGTTTCCCGATCACGTCCTTGAATCGCCGCATCATCTCCCATGCGGTCTCTCCTTCCTTCTGCCTAATTTCCCAGAGCTCGAACAGACCCTGTTAGTCCGTCTGGGGAAGTTTAAATTCCCGGACAAAATCTCTCTTAACGTCCGCAATTACTGGATTAGGATGGGCCTCGGACCACTTTATAAACCATCGCAGAGTCCTCTCTCTGAGTGTGGTCTGGAACTCTATTAGCTTCCCTGCATCTGGCGTCTGTCGAGCCCTCCATATGGCTTCGCATAGATACCAGTGTTGCTCTACATCATCATTTCCCCGGCCAGAGAACTCTGGATACCGGGTGAAAGACCCCGCCATATTTACTTGCGGAGGGTTAACTAGGATAAAGCCTCCAGATCCTAGTTGCGTGGTTATTCTACTAGGGAATGCAATATTACTGGTGCCGCTACTACTAACGTGTGTCGTTGTCGAAAATGTACTATGCAATTGACTCAATACTTGTAACTTAACGAAAATATTACTCAAAGGTTTATAAAGTACCAAGGGAAGGTAGGGATCCTTGCCATGCAGAGTCTTGGAAGTGGGGCTGCCTGGAGAAATGAATGTCGTCCACTCTTGAAACAACCGCTGCATCACGACGTACCATTCACCATCGGAACTCTCGTTGGGCTGCATACCTACATCGTCTTCGTCAGTCACCGTCTCCCTTTCTCGCTTAGCTGGGCTCCCATGCACCCGCTATACTCCCACAGCGGTCCCTTCTCCTTCTTGGGTGTCCGCGTCCATAATTCCTATCCTCTGGGGTGCCTCCTTTTGGTTCTTCCTATCGGTTTCCCTTCGTTTCAAATCCCGCATCACCTGTTTTCGCCACCTATCGGTGATCTGCGCCTGCTGATGTGCACGTCGCTCCCTCAACTTTCGTATGGCCTCAGCATCCATTCCCCACTCCCTACCTCACATTCTACATAGCATTGGTCCCTTCAGCCCTCCCCCCAGCACTAGGGGCTTACGCTTCCATGCTTGACTTTTGAAATTCCACCAGCCCCTTGTCCACCATCAGGGCCTTGATCCACAGCGGAATCTCCTTGAGCAATTTCCTTCTTAACCCGAAACAGAAGATAGCCTCAACCTTTGAGAAGGATTGGTAGCACTCTGCAGCAAACTCTACAATATACCCGTTCAAAGTGGTCTCTACCCAAAAATCCACCACATGGGTCAATGCATTGTCCAACCGATGCATAGCCACCAGATCCCCGTGCACCCACTTGCGGTTTATCCTCCGGAATCTATCCCTAGGCACCTTTTTCTGTAACCTCCGTAACCAATTATAGAGGTCACTAGGGAACTTCCCCCAGAGGATCTCGTAAGTATCACTGGCGGAATCTGAGAAAAGGACGAGATCCTTGAGCACGCTTTCCTTTTGATTCGTCAACTCCGCTTGCTGAGCAACGAATTGGTCCAGATGGTCATCCCACCATCTCTGTATTTCACCTTCATAGATCCTTGATACCATGATCTAGTTCCCCTCATATCATGCAGGTCCCGGCAACGGAACCATTTTTTGGCAAGGAATCAGGTCTCGTAGGCAAGACCCAGGTTCAAGGATTGTGGCCAACAAGGGAATCCCCTGTAGTCTAGAACCACACCGGCATTATCACCCTACTCCAGAGAGCAGAGAGTCTCACCTGAGGCGTGCCGCAACCACATGCAGGATGGGAACATATTGATAGCAAGGAACGGATCCGCAACTCATGATTACCATTAAAAAGATTGCATAAACATATATATATATCTGCAAGAACATTCAGAGCATAAACAGGTATTAAGAAAATAAAGTTTTAAACCATCGCAACCATCATGCATGCATAAGAATTACACAGTAGGACAGTAACCTGCAATTGTATTGATATCTTCATCCACAACCATCGTTACATAGCTTCCGCAAGGAGAGCTTACAGTCTGATACAGATGCCTTACATAACAGAAAGGTAGATGAGAGAACCCTAGGAACTACAGAGATATCATGGCCGATCTCCTTCAGTCGCTCTGTGTTCCGTCTCCTGTTTTCTTCTCTTTCTTCTCGGTCGGGTGACTGCTATTTATCCACCCACTTTCGCAACTGTTAGTTCCTCTTTTCGTTCTTCTTCAGTTGCTTCAATCTTCTCTCTTGTTATCTATGTGTTCCACTTTCTATCTTCTGTTGTATATCCTCATGCATCTGCTTTCTTCAGCTATCTCTTGCTTCTGCGCCACCTTGATAGCTCTTTGGCTTGTTTTAGTCACGACTTGGTCGCGATTGCCATGTGTCATCTTGCCACAACCCAAAAAGGCCATCCTTTATTCAAAATGCAAAATATTTCAAACAAGTTTTCAAAAACAAGGGCCCCAACAAGTTCCCACCACTAGGCATAGGCCAAGGATTCCTATGGATGTGTATGAACTCATGGATTATTGTTGGCAACATATGGCAAATTGTACTAGGGCCATGCCACATAGAGTTGAATTACCATATTCCTAAAGTTTGATGATTCCAAGGAAAACCTAGTATCATAGAATTATTAGGAACTACATAAGGACATAAAGGGTGAGTGGTCTCATGAGCAAGTAAAAATCCTTAAAAAATTGATATCAAGACAAAATGGAGGTATAAAAAAATTGGCAACCAAGGGGTTTGTATTGGACAATTCAGTGGCAAGTTCTATATTATAAATCCAAGACTTGATTCAGCCCAAGGGCGACACTTCATTGGATGACCTAGGAAATTCCCCTTGTCCCAATTCAATATTTTGTATTCCAAGCTGCACCCTTTCTATACTAGGGAGAATAAGGTAATTATGACACATATCCATTATCAATTGAATCCATAACCTCTAATATGGCATGTTGTGAAGCACGAGGGAGTCATGTCAAATATGTTGAGTGACGACCCATGTGGGAAAAGAATTTTTATCGTATTCCATATTGGGATGGAATTTTTTATCAATGTTAAGAGGTGCTAATGGGAATATTTAAGATGCAATATATTCCACTAGAAGTGGAATTTTCTCACCATACAAGTCTACACCCAATGGAGAGAGCTCCACCCAAGGGTAACTAGACCAATGGGATACATTGGTGATGGAAGATATAACATGCATAGGAGAAATAGTATTAGGTGGTGGAACTAAAACAATTCCCATTAATGATGATATCTTAAACAATCCCACACTAACATTCTCATATCATGAAGGGTTATCCCCAATAAATGGCATCCTTGTGCCCATCTTAGTTAATTTTCTCATCGGTGTACAATATGCAATTTTATCTATGGTAACAGTATTTCCTTCATAGGGAAATAAAAGAGAATGAAAGATAGATGGCACAACAATAGTCATAACATAAAACTATTTATATACAAGGAACAAATTATACTCAAGTGGGGCATCAACAACAATAGTTTTTCCCCCTAGCTCTGAGTGGAAAATATTGTAAATACTCCTTGAGGTAAGAAGGTGTGGCCATAAAAGGCATGGAGGGTGGCACTTGACTGAAAATTTTCTATAGAACTAAGAGAAAATAGCATGATGATTCCATGATACATGTGGAGTATCCTTCATCCATACTAAGTGTGGCAGATAGTTTTGCTATAAATGTGCACCAAAATTTTAAAAGTGACCTAATGGGATAACCTATACCATCTTGAATAAATGTAAAATGTAATCTGTAATATCCCAAAATAGGGATGCAGCAATAGATGAACAAAAAACTAGAAATAGCAGTGAATAGCATCATACCAAAATGTATGGAAACCATGGAGACATTTTATTATGTAAATCAGTAGCAAATGAATACAATAAAAGTGAGCATAACTCAAATAGTCAAGGCAAACAAGCTTCCCATGAATACATATGCCAAAAGTGAAATGTTGCTATATTGCAAAATACTCATGAGCATGTAAAACGCAGTCATAGATGGTACACTGCTACATGGGAATGTAAAATAACATAAATCTGCAAATAGATGGCTCATGCAATGTTGGGAGTGAAGATCTAAGCTCCCAAACACAATTTCAAGACAATCCTGGAAGGATTGGCTGAAATATGCAAAAGTGCAAAAATGTCGAAGTTACAGTCCTAGGACTGAGTAGCTGCTACAACTCAAGATCTAGATGGAGATGGTTGAAGATGAAACATGAGATAAATGAACCTCCTCCAATGGATCATCCAAGTGAAAGGTTGATCCTAACACTGAAGATATCACCCTCTAATCAACACTGCAAACCCTCACTGCAATTGCTCACTGAAAATAATGCAGTCAAGGAGAGGGACTGCATTGTAGGAGATAGAAACTGTGTTGGCCAAGTGCCAAGATCTGAAATAAACTCAAGAGGCTTCCTCACTGATCTCCCAAAGGAAAGAAAGCTTCCTCCTCTGAAAAATAAGCTCCGGAAGTGATGTTGTGAAACCTCCATTGCAACACCCTACAACACAACGTTATACTGCTACAGAATTAACGTTGTAGCTGAAGGAGGTGGCTTGGCCTGAAGCCTAAATGTGGAGAAATAAATTACAAGCTCCCTCAAGAGGCCTCTCAAGAAAGGATAAGGAATTCCTAAACAGGAATGCCTTGTGCTAAGCATCACAACAATCTCAACTAAACAGTTGAAGAAATTACAATAGTCATGTAGACCACAAATTCAATAATCCATAACATGTCTTCATATGGCTGCCTTTCCCTCCTTTAATACAAATGGAAGCCCTCTCACCTTAGGTCCCACTCATTAGGGTTTCCTCCACCAAGGAATCTTCCTCCCGCTATCTCTGTGCTATCTCACAAGATGATCTCCACCTCTTATCCCAGTGTTGTTGACTTGGTCAAACTTGACCTTGTCCACATGCAAATGTCCCTTTTCACACATGAGGGTCTGAAATCCAGCTCCAATGATGATCCCTTTTCACATTATGAGGGATTTAATTCTTATTTCTAAAATGTATGGGCCTCCTTACCCATTTATTCATCCCCTAAGTGTAAACAACAAAAATCAATATTCCAATTAGTTACATACTAATTTTGGAATATTACAGTCCTCCCCTCCCAAATGTTGCTTGTCCTCAAGAAACTGCAAGGATAGAACTAATAAGTCTCCCCTCCTCATACTGTAGCATCCACATACGATAATCTCCCCCAAGGAATGAGATGATGTCTCATCAATAAATCTCCATATTTCCCCTCCCAAGTATGCAAGCTAGCTAAATAGCCATCATCATGAACAAGTAGAGTACTCAAGGAGGCAATAAGGTGCTGTCTAGAGGTCCCTTTGAGGAATGGGATCTGAAATGCATTGGGAATCATCATTCCCGTGTGGATCCTCCATCCCCAAGATATCATCCATGCAAAATGAGTTACCTCCCAACATGGCAACTCCTGAAAATCCTCCTCCACCTTTGGCTCCTGCAAAGTAGGTGGGCTGAAAATATGAACATGGTAGACAAGTAGCCTACCCCACGCTGTCCTCCTCTCCACTCATGATAAGTGTAGAGTATTTTTTGATCTTGGGCTGCAATAATGTTTCCCTCAAGTGACAAGAAGAAGACTAGATCTCCAAAGATCGCCTCTCCAACGTTATGAATCATGCTGGCCCAAATTATCCCATATATGATGAATAGAAAATCACCACCATATGGCATCCAATCAATCCCATGGCCCACCTCATAAAGAAACAAGTGTTTTTTTGTGGTGGCCATATCACCTCCCATGCTCTCCTTGGAACATATAATGCAAAAAGTGTGGGAAATCTCCTTCCCCAAGGACACATCCAACCAATGTGTATCTCTCACAATCATACTCCCAACAAAGATAAGAACAACAGCAACATAGGAAACCACAATGAGAATCATATTAGTTTCCATATGAAGAAAAGGAGAAGGACAATGGTCCCTCAAATGCAACCAACTCAGTTTGACTCTCCACTGTAATAGAGAATGACATAATGTGTGGCTTCTCAACCACTTGCTTGATGCCCCAATCTCCTCACAAGTTTGGATAAAGTGTATGATGTATGGTGCAAAGTAAGCATGTTCTCCATAAGAAATCTCCTCCCCAAGTCCTCCTAGCGAGTGGCCATCAATATTGCTCATGGCCTCAAGTAAACCATGAAGTCTAGAAGAAATAATGCTCCTCCTTGGAGCAATATCCTGCACATATATGGTTAAGGGATGCATATATGCATTATACAAATCATTATGCAAACAAACAATACCCTTACCATATGTTTTTCTCAAGCAACTGGAGTGGCTCATATATGAATCCCCTCTCATCCTCAAAGAGAAAAAGGTGGTTCTGTTAACTCTTCCAAATATTTATGTATCTCCTCCATTTGCACATGACCCATGCATCTCCTCATATGCTGATACATCTCCTCCTCAAAGCCTTCCCAAAAATACCTCCTCCATGATGGTGTGATATGCTCTCATAGAACAAGTGTGGCTAAAAAGGAAATATTTATGAGCTGCTTGTAGTAGCTTCTCATTGAGCTTGGAAGCTCTAGGTAATAATATCCTACCATGATAGTAGATGACCTCAGCTTCAACTAAATATCCCTCCGCATGAAATTGGTCATATAATATCATACAAGTAGAAAGATCCTTGGAATAATCCACCAATAGCTGGGATTTCCAATATGGATCTATCCTCCATAGTGACAGTGTTGATGATCTATCATAAAGAGCATCTATCATATGGTTGTCCTCCTCTTTGACATCTCCCATGCCAAAGATGAGAGTTGGAAGGCTGTTATCCTTCCCCTGTTGCTCCTGCCACAATGCAGAATCTAAAATGAGAGTGGGTAATAGTGATGTTGAGAGAATGCCTTTCCTCTCATTGAGTCTACCCAAGACTCTCAGCGTTGTACCAATCTCTCCCAAGGTCTTCACCCCTCCGGAATCAATGAGTGGTGCCTCCAAATGTGAATCATCCCTCATCATCCGCCGATCTGGTGGTCTCCTTGGTGAAATGCCTCCATGCAATGAGACATCAACATCAAGAGTAGACTGCATATATGTATGGACATACTTGTCCCTGCCTTCACTGCGCAATCCAGTCTCCCTCTTCTGTGCATCAACCCTCTAAAATAGATAGGGGTGTGTGCTCCTCATCAAATGATGTTGGTCATCCTCCCTACCTCCTCCTTTTATCTCCATGGTTTCACACCCTATCATCAGTGTCACATGTTGATCATGGGTTGTGCCTTGATCTCCACATATGAGATCCTGGGGAATTCCTTGCAATGACACAATAATCCCTTTTGTTGGAGCAAGAGCTCCCTCTTCCTCTGCATGAGGTGCTAGATAAACTCTAGATATGACAGCGTTGTTTCCCTCATCCTCATCAATATGTATAGGAAACCTCCCAATGATTGGATCCTCTTTTGAAAAAGGGATCTCCATACCCTCTTGTTCAAGAATATGAGATATATTTCTTGCCTCTAGCAAGGTATGATGCAAGATATAAGCCTCCTCAATGGTTTTTTGAAGTGGATTTGAGTTTATAGTTTCCTCCATCACATTCAAGGTTTTTGTTTGCTTAAGTTTGTTTAGCTCCACCACATGTGTTTCAGAAATTTTTCCATCAAATCTTTCCCCTAATGTATTAGTGAACCTTGCATAATAAGAAGTATTTGCATTTTTCAAAGAAAACGATTCAAATATCCACCACGCATAGGCCTTACCTCCAAAATGCAGCATTGCAACTTTGATGGCCTCATCTTCAAAAATTTGGTGTTGCTGCAAATTGGAGTCTAGCTCCTCCACCCAAGCTCTAGTTGAACATGTAGGTGAACCATCAAAAGTAGATAGAAGAAATCTACCCATATCATGATGCTTGCTTCTCTTCAGCTTGATATTGAAAAACTCTGGAAAAGTGATATGATCTCTAAACTTTTGAATTTGAGATTCGTACTCTTACAGAAAATCACTAAGAGTTTCCCTCCTAGTCATTCCTTCTTCTTCCCTCTCTCTCATGGAAAATCTGGGCATATGACTGTGTTGTGCATCATAGTGTGTGGCTGCATGCTCACACTCATCATATTAAAATCTAGAGTTTGATTCATATTAAAACTCTCTTGGAGATTCTATACACATCTCCCTTCTCATCTTCCTGAGATCTCCATGAATGCTCTGTAAATTTTGAGAAAGAAACTTTGGAAGTCTCTCCTCTTTTCATCCTCCAAAGTATGGAGTCTTATTCTTCTCTTTTATATTCATCTCTTCTTCTTCTTGTCTTCTTTATAGCATAATGACTAAGTTCCACAGGTTGAGCCAAGATTATGCTTTGATACCACTGTAATATCCCTAAATAGGGATGTAGCAATAGATGAACACAAAACTGGAACTAACAGTGAATAACATCATACCAAAATGTATGGAAACCATGGATACATTTTATTATGTAAATTAGCAGCAAATGAATACAATAGAAGTGAGCATAACTCAAAAATTTAAGGCAAACAAGCCTCCCATGAATACATATGCCAAAAGTGAAATGCTGCTATATTGTAGAATGCTCATGAACATGTACATCGCATTCGTAGATGGTACACTGCTACATGGGAATGTAAAATAACATAAATCTGCAAATAGATGGCTCATACAATGTTGGGAGTGAATATCTAAGCTCCCAAACACAATTTCAATACAATCCTGGAAGGATTGGCTGAAATATGCAAAAGTGCAAAAAAGTCGGAGTTGCAGTCCTAGGACTGAGTAGCAGCTACAACTCAAGATATGGATGGAGATGGATGAAGATGAAACATGAGATAAATGAACCTCCTCCAATATATCTTCCATGTGAAAGGTTGATCCTAACACTGAATATCTCAGCCTCCAATCAACACTGCAAACCCTTACTGCAATTGCTCACTGAAAATAACATAATCAAGGAGAGGGACTATGTTGTAGGAGATAGAAACTGTGTTGACCAAGTGCAAAGATCTGAAATAAGCTCAAGAGGCTTCCTCATTGATCTCCCAAAGGAAATAAAGCTTCCTCCTCTGGAAAATAAGCTCAGGAAGTGGTGTTGTGAAACCTCCAGTGCAACACCCTGCAACACAATGTTATAGTGCTACAGAAATAAAGTTGTAGCTAAAGGAGGTGGCTTGGCCTGAAGCCTGAATGTGGAGAAATAAAGTAAAATATCCCTCAAGAGGCATCTCAATAAAGGAGAAGGAATTCCTAAATAGGAATGCCTTGTGCTAAGCAGCACAACAATCTCAACTAAACAGTTGAAGAAAACACAATAGTCATGTAGACCACAAATTCAATAATCTATAACATGTCTTCATATGGCTGCCTTGTCCTCCTTTTATACAAATGGAAGCCCTCTCACCTTGGGTCCCACTCATTAGGGTTTCCTCCACCAAGGAATCTTCCTTCGACTATCTCTACGTTGTCTCACAAGATGATCTCCACTTCTTATCCCAACGTTGTTGACTTGGTCAAACTTGACCTTGTCCACATGCAAATGTCCCTTTTCACACATGAGGGTGTGAAATCCAGCTCCTATGATGATCCCTTTTCACATTATGAGGGATTTTATTCTTATTTCTGAAATGTATGGGCCTCCTTACCCATTTATTCATCTCCTAAGTGTAAACAACAAAAATCAATATTCCAATTAGCTGCATGCTAATTTTGGAATATTACATAATCAAAATTGACTTGTAGGGATCATCGCCTATAGAAGTGCTCAACAAGGCTTTGTGTTACATTAGATAGTGTAGCAAAACCTCCAAATAAAACATGACATGCGGAACTTGGGCTAGTTCCTCACGAATACTATAGTGTTGGGAATCCCTAGCATTGGGGTTGTTCGTTGACTTACGGAGAACATCATTAGGTGGGAAAAAACACTAGCTCCAAAGGATTATCTAGTGTGAGAGGTCCAATGGATGAAGTGGGTATAATTGAGTCCTTTGATGAAGTACTAATCTCAAGAATGTAATAATTTTTTACTCTCATAGATAAGTTCACTTGCTTGTTGCATATAAGGATATGTGACAATCCCCTTTGAAATTTTTGTGCTCCCATGCCCCAAAGTGGAGGAGGAGGAGATGGTGTAACCATTTCTTGTTGTGCTTGGTTATGGAATGGATATTTCAAGGTAGTATGTTGTTTCCAGGCAGTCGATTGCATGAGAAGTCAATGAATCTCATCCATCTATGGGCACTCATGAGTAAGATGGTCACCTTGTCAAATATTGCAAGGAAACTTCAATTTTTTGTTCATTCATTCCCCCACCCATGTTGGATTGGGTTTTTTGTGTCCCTTCAGCAGTTTTGGAAGAATTATTTTTATTTTTTTCTTCTTTTTATTGTCAGTTTGTTAAGAATTATTTGGTTTCATGGACTACACTATATGAATCTTGATGGTTTTATAATGAGACATTTCTTGTTGAAAAATGGGCGCAAATGTAGGGGCTTGAACTATAATGATTAATTTTCTCAATTGAGTAGCCAACTAGATCAAAACATCAGTATATATGGAACCAATCATACCATCATAATGTGGTCTCGATTTAGTTCATTATGAATCAGTCGATGGTTGAGGAGCATTAGGAATAATATCATACAAAGTACCCAATTGTGAATAAATCAAATCAAGATGTTGGGCACATAATATGGTATGTTCCTTTGTCGTTTCCCTAACCATAGCTACATCATTCGAAATCTAAGGCAACAAGGATCGAGTGAACCAGTATTTGAGAAATTGATCAAGAATATTGGTCCTAAAAAATCGTGTATGTTTCTTCCAGTCATGAATATGGTTAGAGACATGGGTAGAGGTGTCCTACTTGAAAGTAGATAGGAGATAAATTCCAATCTCTTGTCATGAAGTTAATTAAAATTGGTTAAGGAATGTTCACACTAAGGAAGCATAATCATGGTAGGATGCCTTGTCAAGTTCAATGTACCATTTAGCGGCATCCTTATTCAAGGTTTATTGGAAGAGACATAACATCATTGGTCAAGTTTCACTAGAAGGGACATAACCTGATACTATCATCCACAAAAGAGTTTGATGAACACCATAAATGGTAAGTGATGATCTGTGTGGTTGGGTTCTCTCCCAACTCTCCATTATTTTTTTATATGTAGGAAGGTAGTTTGATGGGCATTTGAGGCCACTAAGGGTCATGGCATATGGGGATATTAGTAATTTTATCCAAATATGGAAAATCAACTGATCCTAGAAAAGGAATTTGGTGTCAATTTAATGGGTTTGGGGCTAAATATGGAACCCCATATGTACCTTGTGCTTCCCCCATAGTATAGTTTTTGGAACAAGGATAGTGAATAAAGGGATTATTAGGCCCATAGTGTTGGACTCCTGGACTAATCGTAATAGCAGAAGGATTATTTATCTTAGGGGGATTTCCCCTATTGATAAAGTAACTCCCAAAAGCATGGATGCTAATGGGATTATATCTAACATTAGAAGGATGACTTCCTTGTGTCAAAGCACCCTCTTAAGTAGTAAAAAATGTAGGCAAAGTGGTACTTGTGGGTAGGTTTCCCTTAAATAAGTTAGTCCATCTGAAGACATTCAAACCTCTAAAGAAAGGCATTATGCCTAATGAAAAACTACCCTAAGGATAGTATGTCCCTTCAAAAACATTACTACCTGCAAACTAACTAGGAACAAGTGTAGAACCACATGGAAGGCTCCCTAAATATGTTTTTCCTGGGCTATATATTGTGACTGTAGGGATAGAATAATTGGGTCAGAACCACCTATCTATTATGGGTGGACGCTGGTTTTTCCCCATATAAAACAAAAATATAGTAGGAGGAATGGATATAGATATACTAGGGAAACTACTCATGGTCACAAAAGTAACTACTATAATGCCCCAAAGTGGGGAAAGAAGCATTGTCAAAACAGGAGGAGTGGACTTATCACACTGACTGATGGAAACGAGGAAATCATGCATGAAATTACAAATGTAGATGGTGATGAATATCGCATCTCTCCCATTATGGAAGAACACTCCCGCCATCCATCTGATGAGAGAACAAGAAAACAAGTTGAGTAAAAAATATACTCACTCATATTAGTACAAGGTCAATAGGATTAGTCAAAGGTGGTTTGATGTGTGGTTGTGTAATTGTGTCTACTACTTTATTGATGACCTAGTCTTCCCCCTCCAACCCAAAGATAACCCCCCCAAGTTTAGTTTGATCTAAGCCCTCCAATGATGGAGTTATCATATGTCTCTATGGTGGTCCTCTTCAAGAGGAAGGTTTCTCAATAATTAATATTGATAGATATTTTGGTTAGCCATGGTGAATATATAAGTTTGATTAATTAATTAAGACACCCCTATGGCCAACTAGAATCAAACTAAATAGCAGGCACTATAAAAAGTCATGATAGATGCAATAAGAAAACCAACTACAAAGGTACCTCCTGAAATCAAATATGCTTGAAGTGATGAAATCCCCAAGGACCTTGGACTAATGAACGACTAATAATTGGTTACCCCAAGTGCTCTATACCATCCTTGACCTACATAGGTGACCTTAATGGATCTAAGCATCATCCCCCAAGAGCATTGATATGGTTATTGATGTTTACCTCAGGTACCATGGGGACTTCCCACCCATAGTCACCTAGATAAAATCCCTAAAAGATAGGCCACTAAGGTTACCACCTTGCAACCAAAAAACCAGTGAGACAAGTGTGATTAGGACCACATGCATAGGTAGGGTACTTAAGCTTTAAAAATCCCAAGATATTTCTCAAAGTGATTTGTATGTCTATCAAATATATCCTCTTTAATGTGCACAATCCAGGGAACACCAGTAGCAAGGGAGTGTTGATATCACTCCACAAGTTCTCGATGTGACTGTATGTTTGACACCTATGTGAGAGGAGCTTTCTAGTAAGTGTTTGATGTGATAATGAATTTATTCTCTTTAGTGAAATTAGTTTCAGTTTTATAGCATTGAAGGGTGTCCTATCCAAACCTATTTCAAGGCTTTATACCGCTAAGCTATTGTTGTTGTGCTATGACCAAAGAGTCAAGATTAATTTTATTAACACTTTATTTTATGACCATTGTTTACTCAAGGGCACAAAGTGTAATTGATATGGTGTGTAAGAGTCTCAAACCCAATCCAGTGTGCAAACTATAAGAAGGATGTGATATTTTTTTTCAATTCGATGAAAAATAGCTAGAGGAAGGATAGAGAGTACTTTTATTTTTCCAAATGAAAAATGAAACCTCATAAAATCTCTTAATAATATCTCAATATACAAAAATTTCTCACAATAAAAGAAATCAAAAATCAACTCAGAAATCAAGTCAATTACTTTAAGATGCAAATGAAAAGAACCAAACAAAAGCACTCAAAAGCATCAAACTATGGCTTTGAAACAAAGAGATGTGAAGTATTTCCTATCGATTTAGACAAACAACAATCTCACACATAACATAAAATATTTTTGGATCTATAACTTAGTGCGGGCATCCAACAAACTAATCCCCTAATGTTCTACAAGGGAAAATATACCCAAACCCTAACAAGGGAGAAATACCTAATAAACCATAAGACTTATTTTTCTTTGCAATTATTCATAGCATGAAGGACACAAATATTTTCTAGGTAGGTGTTGAAATGGCACCAAGAAATGGCACCCCAAAGCGGGGCTTCTGATTTAATTTTCCCTTAAATAAATTAGAAGATAAATTGTAATTTCATCTCATAACAACTTGTATAAGTTAACTAAGTCAAAATGACTTATTTAGCTTAGGAAATTATAGTTGAGGGTCTAAGAGGATGCATGTAGAGTGATTCCATGATTTAAGGGGGTCCAGTTGCAATTATGCATGAGTTGTAATTAGTTAACTCAATTAATTGAGTTAAAATCAATTTAACTAGTTCTAACTGAGTGATGAGCTAGAGATAGGTCCAGTGAATTAATCTGATTTAATTCACAATGAGTGATCAATCACTTAACTAATAATTCACTATACATAGATGTTGCATGTCAGTTCTGAGGAAGAACCAGTTGAGACAGATGTTAAAGGGAAGATAACAATCAGTTGTATAATTAGAAAATTGTATAGGTCAGTAATAGAGTTAGTTGGATTCCTAGGAAGGATAGCGCAATCAAGGCAAGGGATTTTCCTTTTTAATAAGGATTTAATTCCTCAAGGAATGTGTGAGCAAGGCAGGTTGAGTAGAGGCAGAGAATTGGCTAAGTATTTGTCCGATTTTTCCTAGATTAGTGTGAGACAGTTGGCAGAGTGCAGGAGTACTCTTGTGAGAGAAAGCATTGTATTGTTTCATGATCCTTTAATTTATACAATATATAGATAGTGAGGTTTTAGGAAGTGTGCTTTCCCCAGATACATCTTGTGTTGTGCGATTTATTGTCTCTTTCTCTTACTTGTTTATGTGATTTTGCGATCGTGTTTTGTTTCTGAAAATTGTATAAGGATTCAGTATCTTGTTTTAGTACATTTTAAGATCATATTGAATACCTTGGTTATATTTTCTGCATGGTATCAGAGCGCCAAAAATCACAATAAGAAGAGAATAATAGATTTTTTTTATCACATTCGCATTTGCAGATTTATTCTTCGGTATCCAACAACATATCAAGATGTCTTTCAATGGCTTGAGATTTGAATATGCACTCGAGGGAAATTCGAATTATATTTCATGGAAGGACAGGATAGAGGCAGTGATTGAGGAAAACAGACAAAAGGCTTTCATAGATGTTGATTCCCACATCCTACAGCAACAGATGCTCAACTTCTTGATGTATGGAAGAAGAATGTAGCAAAGGCGATAAGGATATTGTTAAAGGAAGTTCGATACCATATTGTATTGAGCCTCCACGGGAAGGTGACTCCATATGCAATGTGGAAGGCCTTGATAGATCTATATAAAAATAGCAGCGACCACAGGAAGTTGGCACTGAAAGACAAGCTCGGGAAGATAAAAATGGAGAAGGGTGACACGATCCAAAAATACTTGACCAAGTTCACTCAAATTCGAGATGAGCTTGGAAGCATTGGGATCATTGTTTCCTCGGATGATTTGGTGAGACTAGCTCTTCTAGGCCTTCCTCAGAGTTAGCATACCTACCACGACTTTGATAATGGGAGAGATAAGATGCCATATTGGGAGTAAATATGGTTCTATTTTGTATAATAATAAATTTGGCAGAGTACCAAAGATGGATCCTCATCAAATACTGATGAGGAGGAGAATTGTGCCTTGGATGGAAAGGTGAAGAAAGGAAAAGGAAAGGTTTCCCATTCCAAATCTAAGACCGGAAAGGCAGGCAAGAAGTGAGACATGTCAAAGATGAAATGTTTCAAATGTCATGAGCATGGACACTATGCCACAAATTTTCCATAGAATAAGAACAATAATAAGGCCTCGGGAAGAGGAGCGGGTGAAGCATTGGCTTCACAATTCGAGTTGGAATTCACCCTCATTGCATGCATGGTTTCTGTTAGCCACCTATAAATTTGTTATACCAAAAGGTGGCTAAATCATTTTTTGACCCTTCAAGGAACAGATTTTATTGCAAAAAGTGTTGGCTCTTGAAGACTCTTGAAGGCTTCATGCCTCTGTCCAAATCTTCACTGTTGTCCCCATTTCAAATACTCAGAAATTCTGCTAAATTCCAAGAGAAAGATTGTCACAAAACCATCATTTTTTCCCCCTCCCCCACTCAAAACTATCCTTCATTTGCTCCCCTTTTTCTCCATATAATTCCTCTATTTTTTCATGATTTCTCCTTCTTCCATTCATGAAAATCATTTTTCCATAGTTTAAGACTCATTTTTAAACTATTCCGAAACCCCCGTTTCCTTTCAAAACCATGAAAAAATTCATAAAAAACAAATTTCTATCACTAAGGACTTAAGCCCCCTTGGGCTAAGTCTTTAAACCACTTCCCCCACATGCCCACACCATGAAACCAGGCGCTAGGCCCACAAGGCACTTAATCGAAACGCAAAGTTTCCAAGTGCACAAGTCTGTTGCCATTACAAAAACTCCGATGCGATTAAGCCCCGAGTTTATAAACCCCGATCGCATTATCGTTTCATATAACCCGTGGGCCCACCATCGGGTGTTAAGACCATTGAATAAATCATGCCCGATCCATTTTTTACTTTGAAAATTATAAAAACCCTTTTTCCAAAGTTTTGATCTAACATACTAAAGTCACGTGCTAATATAAAAATGGTTAGACTGAAAAGACCCGATCACGCAATCGCATCAGAGAAATTCACAAATGGGTTGATTGAAAGACCGGGCCCGAAAAGCTCCGATGCGATTGGCCCCCATATATATACAACCCTGGGCCTATTTTCGTTTCATACATTCGAAGGCCTCGCAAACGGGCACCTAGCTATCATATATATATACATCCCGCCCATACCATAAAAACCTTTATTTTTATTAAAATGTTGGATTTTCCTATGTTTCAAAGGGTTTCCGCCGGTGCAAAGGTTGAAATAATCCCGACCGTTGATCTAATCCTTTGATCCAATGGTCTGCGCAAAATTGCATCGTGACTTTCGATCGTTGCATGTGTTTGTTCCCTCCGATCAGCCAGTCCCCCAATTCATTCTCCACCGTTGATCTCGTCCTTAAATCAACGATCCGCGCAAAATCGCATTGCAAATTTCAATCGTTGCATGTGTTTGTTCCCTCCGATCAGCCAGTCCCCCAATTCATTCTCCATCGTTGATCTCGTCCTTAGATCAACGATCCGCACAAAATCGCATCGCAACTTTCGATCGCTGCATGTGTTTTTCCCTCCGATCGGCCAGTCCCCCGATTCATTCTCCACCGTTGATCTCATCCTTAGATCAACGATCCGTGCAAAATCACATCACAACTTTCGATCAGGCGTATTTGTTTGTTCGCCCCGATCGCCGATCTCCCAATTTAATATCTGCCATCGATCTTTGTGAGTCTAGTCGCATCCAACAGCTCATGTTTTTCCCGAAACCCATTTGATCTCTAATTCATTCTTCCCTCCGCCTAAGGTTTTTAACCTTTTTTCCTTTGTATTTTCGCTATTTTTCCATTTTGCGTCCCGGATCGCTCCTAACCGTCGATCTCTGTAGATCGACGGATCCGACTCATATATCCTTCCGCTCTCCTTTTTTAACCTCTTCTACGTAGATCTCCACCGTTGGATGTTGCCATCCAACAGCCACGCTCTCTCCCGACGCCCTCTGAAGTAGTTAAACCTAAAAACGCAGGATTTCATAATGTTTTGTTTATTTTGTAGGTTTCAATGGTTTTTTCCATTATAAAGGAAGAAAGCCGAGGGCCGAGAAATACTTTTTCCATGCCTTTGATTTATCAAAGGGAACCACTCGTGGGGCTCTACTCCATGTCTCGTCATTGCTTCATGAGGCAGTGATGCCATAAGAGCCCTATGCGGTCTGCACATCAACAAGACACAGTGAAGATTAATATAATCAAAGAGTATCAGACTGACAGCATGGAATCAAAGTGGAAAAAATATTTGAAGACTCTTAACACAGTTTGGAGGGATTAGGCCATTTATTTGACTAAATCAAAGACCTGATTCACAATCAAAGAAAGTTTGAAGATCAGAAGACAAAGATTAGGCTTCGTTAAGCCTAAAACACAGAATTCAAGTATACTAAAGGTGTTTTTAGGTTAAAATACTAATATCTATCAGTTCAAAGAGCCTGCACTGCCACATCAGGGGAAAATTAAATCCCCCAGCTACCACAGAGCCACCTACAGCCTCAAAGTAATCAAAAAGAGGTTGAGTTATGACCAGACCTGGAGAATTTGCATCAATGCGGTTGAACAGTTAATTCAACCAAAGGAAATTGTTGTAAACTGACAGAAGAAGTTATTATGAGGATAACGAAGAGCCTTAAAGTCAACAAATTCTTTCCAGCAAGCTTGATAGTTAATATAAACCAATTAATACAGGAAAAATATCAGAATGTTTTCCATTAAGCCCCTCAAAGTCCGAGAGACAGTAAACTGTATTAATTGAACTTAGAAGATATTTTATCCCATTCCACATCCTCATTTATTATATAAATACTTCTGAAGAAGATGAGATAGGGGTTGGTTGTTGTTTCATCACTAGTTGTAATATGGAAACTCTCTGACATAAATACCTAGTCTGTTGAAATTGAAGAAGAAACTGAAGTCTTGGAAGCTTTGATGATGTTGTTGCATGCTTGTTCCTGAGAAGGCTCTATCATTGGATCCATGAGCTTGGTTGTTGGTGAAGTATTCTGAACTGTTTGATGTTTTCTCCTATTTTCATTATGTTCCATAATATTTTACTACAGTAGGTTGAAAGTTTTAGGCTAAGAAATGACTCCTAGAAGCACCTTGGACCTGTTCATCCTTCACTGTTTAAATGTTTTCTTCTGCTGAAGTATTTTAGAGTCTTTAATCTCTCTCTTTAGTCTTCATGCTCATTTATTTCCTTAATATTTTGAATAGTTGGTTTCAGCATGATTTATGGTTTTCCCTGCTTGTCTATTGCCACTTAAAAACTGTTATTGAAGTCTCCCTTTGAAGTTTCTTGTTTACAGTGAATCAAGGAGGTCTGTTCCAATATTGCCCCTTGTCCTTGCTTAAACATTTGTCTTAAAGGTCTTTATAGTTGTAATCATAGATGTGTTAGGTGTTCCCTCTTCTATGACTGCAATTATCAGTGAATCTTTTATGTTTTCTAAGTCATTTGAAATAAACTCTTTGAGGAAACAGGGTGTTCCCCGAATCTTAGATTTCATTATAAAGTTGTTTTGAAATCATTATTTGCTTAAAGTTGTGATTTGTATAATTCATGGTTTGCCCTGTCTACCAAATAGCTCTTTATTGTTAAAGTTGTGTTTTCAAATTCCCTTTGTTTGAGAATTAAATTTCTCTTTCCAAATCATTGATGTCCATCTCATTTCAAAACCAAAGGATCCTGCGGGCAAGTTAGATTTTCCCTCTGATATCCCATATCCATTGATGAGTATGTTATGACCTCTTCTTGACTCCATTTCCCAATGAACTAGATGTTTCTTCGTTCTATATATCTTTCCTAGATCTCTTATGTTCTGCGGTATCAATCCAACCAAACAAATAAACAAACACCTACACTTAATAACTAGTCTAAAACCAATATTCAAAGCACACAAGATAAACCTTTGCAAACAAACATTTGAGAGATCCCTCTCTAAGAACAGGAGGACTAGATCCTGTAACTCTAAAGATTGGTTCTAATGTTGCCTTGTCTTTTGATTTTCCAAACTATCAAAACACGGGACACCAACAGTTTCATCAGTGTTTGGATCTATGTGGTATTTGGATAGTGAAGACTCATTCCACATGACCAAAAACAAAGAATTCTACAGCAACTTGGAGGAGAAGGATATCCATATGCATATTGAGATGGGTGATGATAGGAGGTATAGTGCTACCGAGATTGGTACAGTTACTTTCCATAGAGATTCAGGTAAACTCCTCATACTAAAAGATGTCATGCATGTATCTAATTTGAATAATAATTTAGTTTATGTTGATATGTTGGAAGATCATGGATATGATGTGATTTTCAGTGACTGAAAGGTGTTCCTTCATCACAAAGCGACAGAACTAGTGAAAAATATTGGGGTTCAAGTGAATAACCTATAAAAACTTGATGTAGATGGCTACGCAACATTGAGTAGTAAAGAAAAGAAGGTGGAAAGCTCAGATATCGGTGAGTTATGGCACAGGAGGTTGGGCCATCTACACCACAATTCTTTGAGGATCATGCAACAGATTTATACATGGATTCCAAAGGGCACACTTTCACAGAGAGACACATGCAAAGGGTATACTATGGGGTAGTATACAAAGGCAACTTTTCATGATAAGGAAAGTCGAGCAACGACAATCCTTGAGACAGTTCACTCAAACGTTTGTGGACTATTCTCAATAGATTCCATAGCAAAGCACAGGTATTATGTGAATTTTGTTGATTATTTTTCAAGAAAGTGTTGGATTTTCTTCATGTAGAAGAAATCTCAGACATTCTCCAAGTTTTGTGAGTTCAAGGAAATTTTCGAGAAATATACAGGGAAGAAGGTGAAGGCTCTTAGGAGCGACAATGGTGGAGAATACATTTATAATGAATTCAAGAAATTTTGTGCCTCAAAAGGAATTCAAAGAGAATTTATTGCACCTAATAACCCACAGCAAAATGGGGTTGCAAAAATAAAGAACAAAACTATTGTGGGAGTAGCACGAGCTATGTTGCATGATTAGGGCCTATCATTGCATATATGGGCGGAAGCATGAAATACAGAAGTATTTGTGTAGAAAAAAATTCCTCATCGGATACTTGGGATGAGTACACCAGAGGATGATTTATCAGGTAAGAAACCAGATATTTCATATTTAAAAAAAAATATTGGTTCATTTGTCTATTGCCATGTGACCAAAGATGCTAGGAAGAAGCTAGAGCCAACAGTAGAGTTGGGGATATTTGTGGAGTACATTGATACACCTCACAACTATCGGGTGTACTTTCCAGCACATCGGATGATAGTGGTTAGAAGCGATGTGAATTTTTATGAAGACAAAGCCATGTGATTGTCCCTTGAGAGGGAGCTTGAGTTGCATGTAGTAGAGGATCTCTTAGCTCCAAAGGATGAACCTCGGGATGTGGAGAAGCCACAAGAAAACGAACATAGAGTGGTAGAAAATGTTAAGTCCCTATATTACTAGTGTAGTCCCTTGTTATGTTAGTGTAGCCCCCCTTATTGTTATTGTTGTACCGCTGTAACCCCCATATTTTCATTATTCTGCCCTTACATTATTATTGTTAGGTCGGATATGATTATATTGTGGCCCCATGGACTCCTATATATAGAAGTAGGTTTTGGTCATTTGTATCATCCAATAATTGTTCATTTATGTAATATTTTGGAGGTTTCCCCCTCGAAGTGGCTATTTCTAAGGCGTTGATCTCTATTTTCTTCTATTTTTGGAGCTGGTTTCACAACATTTGGTATCAGAGCTTTGGATTCTAGGGTTTCGTTGCTCCAAAAAATTCATCGTGAAATTTTCGGTATAAATTTTTTTCTACGAAGGTCTAGATGCGGGAATTTTTAGAGCACGAAGCTAAAATCCTGAGGAACATCGTCGTAAAATTTCAGAGCTTGGTTCGCAATATTTTCGGAGATATGATCTGTGGAAGTTAGGGCTTTTTGCAGGCTTCTAAATTTAACCTAAACAGGTCATCGTGGAATTTTCGATATAAATTTGTTTATATGAGGGTTCAAAAGCTAAAATTTTCACAGAGCAAAGCTTAAATATGTAGGAACCTCTTGAAAAAATTTCAGATCTTGGTTCGCAATATTCTGGGAGATATGATCTATGGAAGTTAGGATTGTTTCAGGCTCCCGAATTTCATCTCAAAGAGGTGATCATGGGAAAAACATCATAACTCCCTCTCTGAGCGTCAGATTGGGATTTGTAAAAAGTGGCCACAAGTACATGGATTTTAGTTTTCAGTATATCAATTTCAAAGTCGAAGGAGGAAACAGTTACACATGGCAAGTCGTACAAGTTCTCTCTACTAAACCAGTCCATAATTAAGTCATCATGAGAGATTCGGCATAACTTTGACTTGAAGAATCCAAATTAGGTTAGACCTATGGAATTCAATAGAAGATTCAGAGGGATAATTCACAACCAAATTTTAGATATCGAAGATTCAAAATCAGAGAGATAATTCAGTTTCAATATAGAGCTCCTCAAAAGCAAGAAAAAGGTGTGTATTTGTTTTTTAAAATTGCATAACATTTGTTTGGAAAAACAGTTTGAAGTGATTCCAAGGGAATATTGAAGAATTTTTATCAGCACTGGGTTATATAATGCCTCCAAAAAATAATTCCATACCCATTAAGCCCTCATAAATCTATGAGATATCAAAATTACGGTACAAAGTGCAACAAATTTCAATATTACGAAGAGAAATTGAAGATGACATAGATGGTTTAAAAGCAGAAATGGAGGATAAGTTGTATTGTTTGAAGGATCAAATTAAATCTAATATGGATGATAAAGTAGTGAAAGATCACATCAAGTATCAACAAAAATTTCTCCAACTCTCAAAGGATAGCCTAACTTTGGTGCAGAATCAAATGAAACAATAGGAATATCAACATCACATTGAAATAAGTTATGAAGCAGTCACAGAAACAAGAACTCGACAAGTACGATCAATTTCAAAGTATCTCAACAAGTCGAAGAACTTTCCTGCAGAAGTTTCCAGATGGGAGGATGAGAATTTTATACAAAAGCATCAAGAAATAATCAAGCGTTGAAGACAACACTTGTTTAAAGGAGAGGGGCATGGTAAGTCCCTATATTACTAGTGTAGTCCCTTGTTATGTTAGTGTAGCCCCCATTATTGTTATTTTTGTGCCGCTGTAACCCCCATATTTTTATTATTGTGCCCTTACATTATTATTGTTAGGTCGGCTAGGATTATATTGTGGCCCCATTGACTCCTATATATAGAAAGAGGTTTTGGTCATTTGTATCATCCAAGAATTTTTCATTTACATAATGTATTGGAGGTTTCCCCCTTGAAGTGGCTATTTCTAAGGCATTGATCTCTCTTTTCTTCTATTTTTGGAGCTGGTTTCACAACATTTGGCATCAGAGCTTTGGATTCTAGGGTTTCGTTGCTCCAAACAAGTCATCGTGGAATGTTCGCTATAACATTTTTTATACAAAGGTTCAGAAGAAAAAATGTTTAGAGTGCGAAGCCAAAATCCTGAGGAACATCGTCATAAAATTTCAGATCTTCATTCACAACATTTTCAGATATATGATCTGTGGAAGTTAGGGCCTTTTACAGGCTCCTGAATTTAACCTAAATAGGTCATCATGAAATTTTCGCTATAAATTTGTTTCTACGAGGTTTCAAAAGCTGAAATTTTCACAAAGTGAAGATGAAATCTGTAGAAACCTCCAAAAAAATTTCAGATCTTGGTTCGCAATATTTTGGGTGATCTGTGGAAGTTAGGATTGTTTCAGGCTCCCGAATTTCATCTTAAAGAGGTGACCGTGGGAAAAACGTCATAACTCTCTCTTTAAGCGTCGGATTGGGATTCTGTAAAAATTGGTTGCATGTACATGGACTGTAGTTTTAGGTATATCAATTTCAGAGCCGAAGGAGGAAATAGTTACACGTGGAAAGTCATACAAGTTCTCTTTATTGAACCAGTCCATAGTTAGGCCATCGTGGGAGATTAGGCATAACTTTGTCTTGAAGAATCCAAACCAGGTTAGACCTATGGCATTCAAAAGAAGAATCATAGGGCTACTATAGGGCTGAATTTTCGGATGTTGAAGATCTAAAATCACAGATATAATTTAGTTTCAATATCGAGCTCCTCCAAAGCAAGAAAAAGGTGTGTATTTGTTTTTTTAAATTGCATAATGTTTGTTTGAAAAAGCAGTTTGAAGTGATTCCAAGGGAATATTGAAGAATTTTTATCAGCACTGGGTTATATAATGCCTCCAAAAAATAATTCCATACCCATTAAGCCCTCAAAAATCTATACTATGACGCATGAATAGGAATAATTGCATTATGAGATATCAAAATTATGGTACCAAGTGCAACAAATTTCAATCTTGCGAAGAGCAACTGAAGATGACATAGATGGTTTAAAAGCATAAATGGAGGATAATTTGGATGGTTTGAAGAATCAAATGAAATCTAATATGGATGATAAAGTAGTGGAAGATCACATCGAGCATCAACAACAAATTCTCCAACTCTCAAAGGATAGCCTAACTTTGGTGCAGAATCAAATGAAACAACAGGAATATCAACATCACATCGAAAGAAGTTATGAAGCAGTCATAGAAACAAGAACTTGACAAGTACGATCAATTTCAGAGTATCTCAGCAAGTGGAAGAACTTTCCTACAGAATTTTCCACATGGGAGGATGAGAATTTTATACATAAGCATCAAGAAATAATCAAGCATTGAGGACAACACTTGTTTGAAGGAGAGGGGCATGTTAAGTCCCTATATTACTAGTGTAGTCCCTTGTTATGCTAGTGTAGCCCCCCTTATTGTTATTGTTGTACCCCTGTAACCCCCATATTTTTATTATTGTGCCCTTACATTATTATTGTTAGGTCAGCTAGGATTATATTGTGGCCCCATGGACTCCTATATATAGAAGGAGGTTTTGGTCATTTGTATCATCCAATAATTTTTCATTTATGTAATATATTGGAGGTTTCCCCCTCAAAGTGGCTATTTCTAAGGCATTGATCTCTCTTTACTTCTATTTTTGGAGTTGGTTTCACAACATTTGGTATCAGAGCTTTGGATTCTAGGGTTTCGTTGCTCCAAACAAGTCATCGTGGAATTTTCGCTATAATTTTTTTTCTATGAAGGTTCAAAAGCGAAAATATTTAGAGCACAAAGCCAAAATCCTGAGGAATATCATCGTAAAATTTTAGAGCTTGGTTCACAATATTTTCGAAGATATGATCTGTGGAAGTTAGTGATTTTTGCAGGCTCCTGAATTTAACCTAAACAGGTCATCGCGGAATTTTCAGTATAACTTTGTTTCTACGAGGGTTCGAAAGCTGAAATTTTCATAGAGCAAAGCTAAAATTTGTAGGAACCTCCTAAAAAAAAATTAGATCTCGGTTAGCAATATTTTGGGAGATGTGATCTATGGAAGTTAGGATTGTTCACACTCCCGAATTTCATCTCAAAGAGGTGACCGTGGGAAAAACGTCATAACTCCCTCTCTGAGTATCGGATTGGGACTCCATAAAAAATGGTCATAATCACACAGACTGTAGTTTTCTGTATATCAATTTCAGAGATGAAGGAAGAAACAGTGACACATTTCAAGTCGTACAAGTTCTCTCTACTGAACCAATCCATAATTAGGTCATTGTGGGAGATTGGGCATAACTTTGCCTTGAAGAATCCAAATCATGTCATAACTATGGCTTTCAAAAGAAGATTCAGAGGGCTACTTGAGGGCTGAATTTCAGATATTGAAGATCTGAAATCACAGAGATAATTCAGTTTCAATATCAAGCTCCTCAAAAGCAAGAAAAAGGTGTGTATTTGTTTTTTAAAATTGCATAATGTTTGTTTGAAAAAACAGTTTGAAGTGATTCCAAGGGAATATTGAATATTTTTTATCAGCACTGGGTTATATAATGCCTCCAAAAAATAATTCCATACCCATTAAGCCCTCATAAATCTATACTATGATGCATGAAGAGGAATAATTGCAGTATGAGATATCAAAATTACGGTACCAAGTGCAACAAAATTCAATCTTACGAAGAGCAACCGAAGATGACATAGTCGGTTTAAAAGAAGAAATGGAGGATAAGTTGGATGGTTTGAAGGATCAAATGAAATCTAATATGGATTATAAAGTAGTGAAAGATCACATCGAGCATCAACAACAAGTTCTCCAACTCTCAAAGGATAGCCTAACTTTGGTGCAGAATCAAATGAAACAACAGGAATATCAACATCGCATCGAAAGAAGTTATGAAGCAGTCACAGAAACAAGAACTCAACAAGTGCGATCAATTTCAGAGTATCTCAGCAAGTGGAAGAACTTTCCTGCAAAAGTTTCCACATGGGAGGATGAGAATTTTATACAGAAGCATCAAGAAATAATCAAGCGTTGAGGACAACACTTGTTTGAAGGAGAGGGGCATGTTAAGTCCCTATATTACTAGTGTAGTACCTTGTTATGTTAGTGTAGCCCCCCTTATTGTTATTTTTTTACCCCTGTAACCCCCACATTTTTATTATTGTGCCCTTACATTATTATTGTTAGGTCGACTAGGATTATATTGTGGCCCCATGGACTCCTATATATAGAAGGAGGTTTTGGTCATTTGTATCATCCAAGAATTGTTCATTTATGTAATGTATTGGAGGTTTCCCCCTCAAAGTGGCTATTTCTAAGGCATTGATCTCTCTTTTCTTCTATTTTTGGAGTTGGTTTCATAAGAGAAAACACTCATGCATATCCATCCTCCATAGATGGAAGGAAGAGAACCAGAGAGGTTGACAGATTATTTCCTGATTCGAGAGAGAATTTGGGAGCACACACATCACAATGTAGGCAAATAAGGTCCCCAAAGCGGTACACTAGATACATGGCCCTTATGAGCGAAGGTATTGATATAGAACCATCCTCTTTTGATGAAGAAATGCAACAGCTAGTGTCGGTTGATGCAATTTTTGAGGAGCATGATTAAATTATCAGGAACAATGCATGTGAAGTTGTCCCAGACCAGTGGGGAAGTCGGTTGTAGGATCCAGATGAGTCTACAAGGTGAAGCAGGCAGAAGATGGGAATGTGGAGAAATACAAGACTATATTTGTGGCTAGAGGATCTATCAGGTGGAGGGGATTGACTATGATGATACTTTTTCACCAGTCGTAAGCTACTCATCCAGTAGATCCATCCTTGCACTCTCATCGCAGATGAGATGGAAGATACATCAAATGGATGTAAAGACAACCTTTCTCAAAGGATTTATTGAGGAAAAAGTTTACATTAAATAACCAGAAGGTTTTGAGACCTCAGACAGGGAGTTGCATGTGTTCAGACTCTGTTAAATTTTGCAACAAGAAATAGTGAAAGTGGCATCTGGAAACATCATCCTTGATCCTAGTGAAAAATAAGCAACTAAACTAGGTGGGGCCCACACAGGCTATTTTTAGGTGTATGTCTAAAAATATACATGTTGAGAAAAATCTAAAATTAGCAGGAGGCTGATTCTATATGGTTGAGAAAACTCTATCTTTGGATGAATTTCTATTTCTAGAAGATGGGCGAAGTCTATTTATAGATCGCTAATCTAAAAATAGAATGCATGTCAATTATTATTAGCCCTTAATAATAATCAGATAATAAATAGTAAATTATTCTCTTGGAGCACTTTATTTCAGTGAACAGATGTGGCATATCAGTGGGCTGAAGGAATTATGCAATTCCTATGGTGGTTGGTGACTCATGCATGGAGAACTTAGTTGTAACTAATTGTGGCAGAGTTGTAACAGAGTTGGAAGAGTAGTTATGTGAGTTGTTATTTATTTTAACTTAGTTCAGTGAGTTCAACTCAGTTGTTCTAGTTGTAACTGAACATACACTAGTGAAAGATGAGTGAATTAATTAGTTAAATAATTCACAAGTAGTTTCTTACTTGCAACTGAAGAAATACAGCAGTTAACTACTTGCATGTTAGATCCAGTGGAGACCCAACGGAGAGATAGGTGAAAGGGTGAGATGGACTATCTGTTGTGACTATAGTGGAGAATTCAATGCATCCACACACACATTGGAGATGCCTATGAGTATTGCACAGTCAAGGCAAGGTAAGGTCGAATTCATTAAGGGTTCTTCTTCAGCAAGGATTCTACAATGGATGCAGGCTATCAGGAGGCAAGAAATTGGTGCATGGAGGTGCAAATTTCTACAAGACAGTGTGAGACGATTGTATATTGTGATTAGAGCTCTATGAGCTAAGATTTGTATGAGATATATGAGATTTTTTCATGATACATTGATATACATAATATATGATATTTGGGGTTTTTAGCTTTAAGCTTTCCTGGTAAAACAGCTTGTTTATGTGCAATTGATTTTTATTCATGTGTTTGCAATTGGCGATTTAATTTCCGCAAAGAATTAATTAGAAGGATTATGTATTTAACGTAAGGATTAAATTGTTAGATCAGGAGAATCCAGTAATATACATGCATATTGTGTAATTTCCATAGACTTAAGAGAGCATTTTATGGGATAAAACAAGAACCTCGCGCTTTGTACACTGGATTGACAACTATTTCACCGGGTTGGGCTTCACTAAGAGTGAAGAAAATGCGAACCTATATCATATTATGGTTTATGGTAATGTTTTGATTATTTTAATTTATGTTGATGATCTAGTACTGACAGGTGATGAGAAGCTCATAAAATCTTGAAAAGATGATCTCACAAGAGAATTTGAGATGAAGGACTTGGGGCTCTTGCATTATTTCCTTGGATTGGAAATATGGAAAAGAGATGGGGAGCTATTTGTATCTCAAGGAAAATATGCCAAGGAGATTCTGAGGAAGTTCCACATGGAGGGCAATAAACCCATGGATACTCCTCTTGCAGGAAACTGGAGGAAGGAGGATGCTACTTCGGGCGAAGTAGTGGATGCTACTATTTACAGGAAGCTGGTGGGTTCACTCATGTATTTGGTGAACATGCGACCCGACATATACTACAGAAATAACCAGCTAAGCCAACCTTTCTTTATGCCGACCAAGCTCTTTTGTTGAGATATATCAGGGACACTATAGAGTATGGATTATGGTATAGACGGACAAAGGGATTGAAGCTTCAAGGATTCACTGATCTGCAGATTGGGTGGGGAGTCCATTTGACTAGAAGAGCACATCAAGAGGCATCTTCAGCATAGGATCAGCATCATTTTATTGGTACAGTAGGAAATAGAGATCAGTTGCACTCATTTCAATAGAGGCAGAGTACATGGCAGCCAATTAGGCAACATGTGAGGTCATTTGGATGAGGAATATATTTGTTGGTTTGTTTTGTCAACAGATGGATCTAATGGTGATATGTTGTGATAACTATAGTTGCATAAAACTCTCGAATAATCCAGTATTCCATGACAAGTCCAAGCATATTGGTATCTGGTATCACCATCTCATAGATTATGTTTAGAGGAGGATTATTTCATTATAGTACATTCCCACGGAGGAGCTGGATGAAGACATCTTGGCGAAGGCGCTAGTAAGAAGAAAATTTGAATTCAACAGAGAAGGGATCGGGGTAGCAGATTGAATCCCTTTCTTGTTGAGAGGGAGTGTTGAAATGGCACCCCAAAGTGGGGCTTCTGATTTAATTTCCCCTTAATTAAATTGGAAGAGAAATTGTAATTTCATATCATAACAACTTGTATTAGTTAATTAAGTCAAAATGACTAAGTTAGCTTTGAAAATTCGAGTTCAGGGTCTAAGAGGATGCATGTAGAGTGATTCCATGATTTAAGGGGGTCCAGTTGGAGTTATGCAAGATTTGTAATTAGTTAACTCAATTAATTGAGTTAAAATCAGTTTAAGTAGTTCTAACTGAGTGATGAGCTAGAGATAGGTCCAGTGAATTAAATGTAGTTTAATTCACAATGAGTTATCAATCAGTTAACTGGTAATTCACTATAAATAGTTGTTGCATGTCAGTTTTGAGGAAGACCCAGTTGAGACAGAGGTTAAAGGGAAGATAACTATCAGTTGTATAATTGGAAAATTGTGCGTGTGAGTTATAGAGTCAGTTGGAGGCCTAGGAAGGATTATGAAATCAAGGCAAGGGATTTTACTATTTAATAGGGATTTAATTCCTCAAGGAATGCGTGAGCAAGGAAGGTTGAGTAGAGGCAGAGAATTGGCTAAGTATTTGTCTGATTTTTCCTAGTTCAGTGTGAGACAGTTGGCAAAGTGCAGGAGTTCTCTTGTGAGAGAAAGCATTGTATTGTTTCATGAACCTTGACTTTATACAATATACAGATAGCGGGGTTTTAGGCAATGTGATTTCCCCATATACATCTTGTGTTGTTCGATTGATTGTCTCTCTCTTACTTGTTTATGTGATTGTGCAGTCGTGTTTTGTTTCCGCAAATTGTAGAAGGATTCAGTATCTTGTTTTAATACATTATAAGATCATATTGAATCCCTTGGTTAGATTTTCTACAATAGGCTAGATAAATCTCACAATGTTAGAAAAAAAATTAAAAGATCGGTCCCCAAACAAGGCAACCAATAGAAAAAAACTCACACAAACTAAGGAAAAGTGCAAGATGAAATCAAATCTCATAAAGAAAAGATGGTTGTGGATAAAATTTCAAATGGATCTAACCCTTCCATAGTCAAGTAAAAAAGATCCAATATCAAACCAGAAAAATTCATATTATTTCTCACTTAAAAAGGCCTCCGACAGTCATCACTGCAAAGTGTAGTTTTTCCTTTTTCCTATTTATAACATGAAAATAATCATGCAAAATTCCATCAAAAAGGATGTTCATAAGTTTCTCTTTGTAAATAATTGACTCCTTAGGGTTTGCAAGGAAATTCCCGTAAAAAAAAAAAAAAAAAAGTGTGAAAAAATTAGTATTTTTTGCACTTTAAAACCCTTTTTTTGTGCACCCCACTACCTCCATCACCCCCACAAAGAAGGAAATTTGTGTACTAGTCACTCTCGGGATGATACTATGAAGTGGTGGGACTAGAAAATCACTCTATAAGACACTATAAAGGGGGAAATTGAGTCTTAAAATCAATTTTTTTTAAATAGATACTTAGATATGAGTCATAGAATATGGATTTGGGCTTAAATAAACCCATAAGAGATCACAATTGGAATACAACCACTTAGAAACAAATACAATAAAGCGATATAGAAAATGGAAATATAAAACAAGCGCTAGGAATTTCTCCTCATTATGTTCAACATTTTTTTTTACCAAAATTATGCTTAGGACAAAGGGATTGTTTTCCCATAAATCCCGCCTTAGGATTCGTCAAACAATGGCCAAAATGAACAAAGAGGCTTCCTCGAACTATAGAAATATTTTTCTTTCATGGAATGGAAACTATAGAGGTGACGAAATAACTTATAAATTGTGCATGATGATGAATATAACAAACCCACTCTGACATTTGGAGAATTCACTCTTATTCAAAGATCTTGCTCCAACTCATCGATCCCAACACCTGCACACGTACGACCAAACAAATACAATATATTTTCTTTTCCATGATGGAAAGTTAGATTACAATAAATATATAATCATACTAGATACAACATGATCTCGTAGACACAAACAATGTAGAGAAGGAAACAAAATTGTCATTACATGTATGATAACAATACAATAGACAAATATACCTTCATGATTATATAATTCTCCTCTAATCCCTTTCTCCTTGTTCTCCCTTGATTGAATCATAAATTATTCTCATGCATGAAGCAATAGAAGGCCTAGTCTAGTGGTATATACATGTAGCATGACAAGGTGTTATGACTACTTCTCCTCCCTTCCACCCCAAAGAGGGTCTCATAATAAAGGTCATTCCTAGACCTAGGAGGATGTATCTGTAAACTTAGGGCCAACAGATGTTAGGCTTGATGGCATGTGAATTAGTTGGATGCAAATCAAAGATATACTTTATGGCATGTGAATCAAGTAATTACAAGTCATGCTCAATTATTAGATTTTCCCAACTCACTATGAACTTTCTTCTTAATTGTGAAATAATAATTATTTTATAATTATGAAATTTTAACAAAAAATAATGAAAAAATACTCAGTATGTGATTCCAGCCCCATAACATTTAATAAAATCCTTGTGAGGCCCATATGAGCAAAAACAAGGGTGAAAGGGGATGCATTATAGCTAACAACTAAGGTAAGCTAAACAAGGTTCTCTATCCTAAAATGAAGTGGAAAATAGGGTTATAACACCTTGATTATGTCATTTATGGGTTATCATTGGTGGTGTATGGGCGCATGATATTTGATGTGATGAAGCCTATTTATAGTATTGAAGAACTCCGTTATAAATTTCCTAATATGCCCTATTGTTTGGATGGCATGGCCAAGTAAAGAGATATATGTTTAGATGTTGGTTTTCATGGTTAACTCTCTCTCTCTCTCTCTCTCTCTCTCTCTCTCTCTATGTGTGTGTGTGTGTGTGTGTGTGTGTGTTTTATCATTGGTGGTGTATGGGCACATGATATTTGATGTGGTGTATCATTGGTGGTGTTTTATCTGTGTGTTTTATAGTATTGAAGAACTCCGTTATAAAGTGCCTCATATGCCCTATTGTTTGGATGTCATGGACTCTCTCTCTCTCTCTCTCTCTCTCTCTCTCTCTCTCTCTCGCTATGTGTCTGTGTGTGTGTGTGTGTTTTAACAATGTGATGGAAGTTAGGATTTACTAAAAGAAAATATTGTTGGAATTTTATAGGAACCTATTATTAACTATGATCAATCATAGGGCTTCTTTGATGGAGCTTGTTAGGGACCTCTAAGAAAGTGTGGGAGTGGTGTAATACTTTTCATTATGAAAATTTTCATTTCAAACTAAATTCAGTTGTTGGATAAGGCACGAACAATCATGCTTAAATCTATGCAATGTGTTTCCTTTTGAATATAGCAACAAGAAAAGGCTTATAATATTGCAAGTATTTTGAGACACCAAATTAATGGTGGGATAGGCAAATTAAAAATGCAAAATTGATATTATAACCTATTATGGACCAAGTTGGAGGTGAAGGGTAGCTTGGAAGACATTTATTTCTTCTCATGTTTATTTAGAGTTAAACACAATTGCTGATCAATTATTTAAAGGGTCTCTTTCATTTCATGAGTGGTAATTTTATAAAAAAAAATTTAAAGGTGGAACCCAAGTTTTAGCTTTTGAAAGAGGTATGTTCTAATGCATCTTTCTTCTTTTTCTCAATGAGGAATGCAAACAGTCTCACCCATCAAGCTTGAAATGGAGATTTGAGATTGTTGGTATGAAGACGACCCACATTATACTCATTTAAGAGTCATAAACATGTCACTCATGGGATTTGATTGTGGGTGGGGAGGTTAACAACCAATCCTCCCAACTACCCGAGCTAAACCCAATTGATGAAATATATTATTTTAATTTCATTCAATGAATACTTGTTTTTCATAGTATATATAACTAAAACCTTAGGGCATAAAATAAGATGAAATGTGTTTTTTTAAGGTTACGTTCAATGAGCCTAAGATGGATGTGATATAAAGTGATAGGACATAATAAAATCTAGTGTATATTATAATTTCACACTTGAAATATTTGAATATAATTTTTTTTTCATGGAAGAAAAACATGTTCACCTTTTGAATGACCTACATGTGTTGGCAAACTAGACAACATTTTTTCCATGTTGTCTTGATTTCAATGTGACACATGTAATATTGGTCAAAACATTACATTTGCTTCATAATGGAGCAACTATGGCCTTCCATGCCATATCACATCTTAAACTATCATTTTAGTATCAAACAATTTGGGAGCTATGTGAGCTTTCTTAGTGGAATGATCAATGCCATCTCTATGATGGATTTCAAATAATTTGTGAATGAACAAATTGATATATGTGTGTGTGAGTGTGTGTATGTAAAGGTAGAATGTTAGCTCACGGGCTCCCTCATTTTTTTTGTGTTATATTGCATATATCTCAATCAATTTCAGATCAATTATCTTTGGCACAAAGATAAAAACCCACAAGGATTTGGCCAACAAATTTTTACCTCTACTTTTCCTTATTGAAGCCCAACTTGTAACCATGCTTCTCATCATTACTGGAATCTCAATGTCTTAGTAACTTATTCAATCCACATCTTATCATTATTTAAATACTACAAGTAGTGTTTTTCAAAATGATTCTTCCAAAGCCTCATGTTGTAAGCCACTTATTATGTTGAAGGAAATAATTTGAAGAATCCTCCTTCAGCTTGATACCTCCTTTACACCTATAAATGATATCTAGTAAATGTAGATTTTGTTTTTCCCAACAAGTACTTCCCAATGTAGAGGATGACATCCAACAAATCTAAAAAATTAGAGGGCACATTCCCATGTTTCCCTTATAATGTTTGCATCTCCAATGGAACCAATCCAAGATATGTATAAAAAACCATCCACCCATTGTTTGATGAGGATAAAATGCTTCATGCACTCATGGTTAACATTGATTAAGTGACATTATGCAATAATTTTATGCACACACAAAACATTAACACAAGAAGATATTTCAAGATACCCAATGATACCTAACATCTTCTTTGTTTTTCATAACTTTGATACTCGCAGGTGGTATCCCTCCTTGCTACTGGAGTGCCTCTCTACCTCTAAATCCCTTTAGCAACATGTATATTATCTTTGGTATGTATTATATTTTTTGAAAAAATAGCCCCACATGTAATTCATTACACCAAGTTGGTGAGGGGGTCGTAGGGGAGGCAAATCCCCTCCTGTCAAGGGACGATAACCCTCATATAAAGGCTTGAAGGGCCTGGTAATTCAAAATCAATACATAGGCTTTTATTGAGTGTTTTTTTTCGGTATGGTTTTCAATTTTTGGTAGTTTAATGGAAGATGGTTTTTTGGTCCATGATAATGTAATTATGATTAAGGAACTACAATTATTCTAATCCAAAGTTAATGGATCAATGATTTATATTATATTGTAACATTATTAAGAAATATATACAAAAAAAAACTTTATGATTTTCTTGGTTTTGGGTTTCCAGGGTGAAATATATGTCTTAAATGATATGTATGTGTGCCATTGCATCTTTTCTATTTTTTTATTAATAATATGTTTGCAGTAATTAATTGTACTGTTAGCATTGGTTTTAACTCCTTTCAAAGTTTCCCTCTCTCTCATTTTTTCTTGTCCTCTAGCTCCTTATGATTCAATTCCTTCGCATCTTTTTCACCATTTTCACCATTTCTCTTCAATCCTTTCCTCATTTTTCCAAAATTCTAAAGTCCAACGTTTCATTCCTTTCAAACCCCCTTTTTAACTATTAAAATCCAATTTTTATAGTTAAAAAAGCAGCTTCCCCCACTCCACAGTAAACCTTTTAAATATGTCATATATTATATATGTGATATCACAATCGTACTTTCTCCTGGAACCTACCTTACCGCTATCATGCAATCACTTATCCCTATCGCTATTTCACAATCAGCACATTGTAAAAATCCTTGCCACCTTCACTTGCCGCTTCATCAATTTCCCGATGCGATAATGGTGGGATCTATATTGCCCTTTGATACGCCTGGAATACGTTATAAACCCTTTTTATTATGATTCAATCCTGATTAACACTTAACCTTACCTTTCTCCTTTCCCAAAATCAAACTCTTTATTTTAGTGCTTCAGTGCACATCGCAAAACATACTACGTCGCAACTTCGGCGATTATAACATATCGCACTTCGCCAACCTTTAATCCTTGTGATCACCAAAATATATTATCACATGAAATATGTGATATCCATTGCATCACAAGATCACAACATAACTTACCTTTTCTACTTACTTTTGCCTCCTTTCCCCGATTGAGGCAGATAGAGATTTTTAACAAAGGTAATTCATACACATAACATAGGAAAACACAGTAATTTCACCCCTAAAGGAAGTCAGAGCATAGTATTATGAATTCTAAGTAATTAGGGATAAAATATACTGCAAGTGATTAAACATAAAGATACATATCAATAACACATCAAAAACCTCATGAGAATCTCAGGTCTGGAAGTAGAATGTCACTTTGTATTACTGATAATGGGTAAAACATACAAGTAGAACTTTGGTGCAATATTCTCCAACCCTTTTCTCTTCGATGTTTAGTCTATAAATAGACATTCTTTACGATATAGATGATCTTCCTAGCTGGCTAGATCTTCGAATTCTACTCTGACACCTATCATAACTGAAACCACTAACTTGAAACAGAAAAATGACAATTATCCTTTAAATAAAACAAACTCATAATAGGACTCTATCTCCTATTCATTACATTTGTTTATCCTATCAGTGAAACAGTTGCATAATGGTTGCATAATGAATGTCACATGCTCGAAGGACAAATCACCACTTTACATATTTAAGACATCCCTAGATCTGTGGAACGCAATCCTATTTTTTAGGAGTAGATAACCCTTCACTTTAATCACTATTTTGACTGATGCGATGGCTGTGTGACATTTCTTTGAGCCATGAATCTCTGTTGGTAGGGTCCATTGACATGTTGGAGGTATCCATCTTGAAAATGCGTTGTTGAGATGCTCAAAATTCTTCAAAAGCTCCTCTCTAAGAAAACAGGGCAGTTTAGGTAGTTTCGTAGCCAGTTTTAGTAGAGTGTGAAAACTTGCTTTTCCATCAATCTCTTTGACTCATGTTCCAACACCTTTATTATGCCAAGACACCTTGCAAATATTCAATCTCCATTAATAAAACTTGAAAAAACTAAGTTTTGAGGCAAAAATGGACCTATAGGAATTTTCGTAGCATATTTTTGGCCTTAAGACTAAGGTACGCTATGAAACTGTCCAAAAAATCAAAATTTGCTGAGTTTAAGGTTTTCTTCAAAAATTGTTCTCTCGCTGCAAAATTTGGGTTCTCTACATGTTATGAGCCTCATCAAACATATTCCATCTCAATTTTTACTCATGTGGTGTTTCATATTCATTTACAATCACCCGGCTGATGGGCTCTTCTGCCACTTTCATCTTTAGCCATTTCTTTTCCAACTCCACTTGAATCAAATCCAATTGCTCTTGAAGATCTTCCACTTGATATTTTAATGCTCTGTTTTTGGATTGTAAGTGCAAGTTTATCCTTTTGATGTGTTTGACCTCTCCTCTTCGAGGCTGAGTCCATTTTATCAACTTTTATGTATTGTCCAAGGTTTTTGAAACACTTGTGACTTGCTCCTCCCATATTTTCCTCATCTGCTCAAATTGAACCTTCTCAGCTCTATGTTTCTTTGCCTCTTGCTTCAACACTAATATCTCTTTACCTGCATCCTTCAACTGCTCTTTGAGGATTTCAATTTCTGATTTTTCAATCATTTTCTCTTTACCCTTTCATTGATGATAACTTGTTCCTCTTTTGCTAGTGAAGATAGATCTATGATGCTTGGTGGTTGAGTAGCTTCATTTATTTTTCTCAGTCTCTTTGCTTTCCATTACCTTAGTTGCATGTCTGGTCATTGGTTTCCTAGGTTGAAAAATGAAACCTACATCATCACCTGCAAAATATAGATTTTTAGAAGTCTTATCTTTCTTCAACTTTCCTCCTCCATATTCAATGTCTTCAGCTTGCATAATGGGTGACTCTTCAATGTCAATTGCATGCAGGATTTCCTCCAAATTTCCTTTAGCCAATGTCTGGATCCTAGTGATTCTCTTGATGCCTTGTTTTCTGACTGTCTGCTTCTGTTTTGCAGGTGTTGTTTGAGGTGTTTCAATCTCCTGCAAAGGTTCTGCTTCCATGTTCACTGGTTCTGGAGGAGATGATATGTTTTCTTCTTCAACTTCCTCTGCCACAGCTGGTGGTGAAGTAGTTCTAGGTTTGGATTCTTTCTTAGGAGTAACCACATCAATTTCATAGCCACTCATGAACAAGAAGGAAGTCCAATCTCTGTCTAACCTCCTCAATTCCTCTAACACTGACAGCTTAATTAAAACATGATGAAAAAGAGAAATATCACTTCCTTTTGTCTTGATTTGAACCTTATCTGACATTTTCCCTGGAATTTTGTATAAATAAAAAGGCAAGTCAAGTGACCTCTTACCCACAAAATGCAGAAGAAGTCTGAGGTGATAGGAGTAGACCATGTGAAACCTTCCTTTAGAGGTAAAGTAATTCTAAATGACCATCAACAACTTTTCATAATTCTCCCTCATGAAACTCCTAGGGATAGCATTTGTCAGGTCAATTTCACAGTGTTCTCACTTCATGAACTCTTTGTAATCCTGCATTGTGAATTTGATACCTTTAAACCATTTTTCACCTCCTCTAGGGATTCCTGTAGCTAATGAGATGCTCTCTAGTGTCACTATAAGGTTAATAATTCCACCACAATGTCCATTACTACTGTCTTGGCAAGGACTCATGTTAGGCCAACAAAAACATCCTTTATCAATCCTATGCATCACACTCTTTTAGAATCAAAAGAAAACAAATCCGTGTATGGCCTAGTGATCTCCAAACCCATCCTTTCCATAATCACCTGAGGCATGAGGTTATGAGAAGCCCCTGAATCCAACATGGCATTGTGTACGGTCATGTCATGGATTCTAAGGCTGACATAGAAAGGAGGTACTTCTTCATTCTTCTCATCTTCCAATATTGGTCCCAAGTAGATGGTAGGATGGTATTCTTGTACATTATGGATATCTGCAGCTCCTAGTTCAAAATTCAACATTTTCACAGTTTACTTATGGACTCATTAACCTTGAGAATTTCTCCAAAAGGGACTAGGATCTTGATTTTGGAGATCTCATTCTCCAAACTGAAAATAGAAGTAATATTTTCACTCTCTTTGACAGGGTGGGGAAGTGGTGGATCTTTTCTAGCCTCGGCTACTTTAGGAGCATCCTTCTTGGGTTGATTTTTATTTGCAATGATGGGAACATTTCTGTTTCTAAGATTTTATTGCTTCTGCATCTCAAAGATTGCATGTTGATAACCCTTAAGATAGTCAGATTGTTCCTCACCCTTATTTACATCATGGTCCGACTCATCATGCTCTTATTTGGTCAAAAACATTCCAGACATGTTTCATCTAGGCAGTGAATGGAGTCTTCTTGAATTTCAGGCCGAGTTTCTTCTTCATCAATCAAATTCTGTTGAAAAGGAGGCCTTACTTGAGGGTTAGTCTTATTTCTATTTTCTCTTTGTCTTTTTTGATTCTGAGGCCTTCTAAATTGTGGATTTCTAAATTTTGGCTCATGTTGTGCAGGAGGTCAGAAGTATTTCCAAGGGCAAGCCTATCCATGAATTTTTTCATTGTCTTCGTCATATAATCAAACTTATCATCTGAGGTGGAAGGAATTTCTTCTTCTTTCAGTTTTTTTTTACCCATCTTAGACTTCTTAGCTGCTATCATATTTACTTCTACCTTCACAGCATCATTTTTCATTTCTTCTAGTGAAGGAGATTCTCTTTCTCTAAGAAGGATAGAGAAGTCATAGTCAAATGCCTCAGCATAGCACAATTGAGAAGCTCCTAGTGGAGGTTTAAGATGAGCATGTATAGAGTCATAAAATTTGTTAAATCTCTTGGAGAAATTTTGGACAGTTTCATCTACAGCTCTTTTTAGACTATTGTATTCAATAAGAGCATACACAGGGTTTGTTCTATTCCCCCATTTTCTCAGGAAACTATCCTCAAACTGATTCCAATTCTACAAGCTTCCTGGAGCTAAGGATTTAAACCATTTTCTGACCTCACTAGTGAAAATTTGAGCAAATAGTCTCATTTTGAAATCTTAATGGTCTACCTCCTCTCTGTCTTTGAAATCATTGAATTGGTCTACATGTTCCTCAGTTGTAATTTCTTCATCACTCCCCCAAGTTTTAATTATAGCAGAATATTTACTTGGAAGGGCATTAAGGACAGCTGGGAGAACAAGTGGAGCATATCTAGTAGGTGTAGCAGCAGGTGGAGGTGGAACATTTCTAGCCATGATAACAAGGACTGTAGTATTTCTAGGAACAGTAGTAGTAGAAGATGAGTTGTTAGGAGGTGGTGTAGTTGATCTTTGTAGTCCAGTTACAAATGTGATCCAGTCAAGTAAAGGAATACGAGATTTTCTTCTTAGTAAGAATTCAAATGGGTCTAATTCCTTTAACTTATCAAAATACTCCCTCTCTAACAATAATTCTGATGTAACTTCCTCCCAGAATTCTTCTCTTTCATTTTTGGTCACTAGGGTTGAGGTATCAATACCTCGTCTTTGTAGGTCTATAACAATCTCAATAAATTCATTTTCACTTTCAGACCTAAACAAAACTTCCTGAATCTTATCATCAAATTTCTTATCTTCAGGACTTCTTACAATTTCAGAGGACAAAACCCTTGAGTGTGATGGAATACCTGATTTTGAAGAGCTTCCTTGAATGCCTCTGGAAATTGTGTTTGGATTATCCACAATTGTAGGTGGGTGAGGATCTGGATTGCTCCTTGTATATATCCTTCTCAAAGCCACCTTTAAACATGAAAATTTTTAATGGAGTCACCAAGGTAGTTGCAGCCTCAAAAAAATTCTGAGCTCCTGCTACCTCCAAGAGTTAAGCTTCACTGTTTGCACAAAAACTTCAGGAAATATGTCTTCAAACTCTTGATAGATGCACCAAAATGTTTTTACCAAATTGATATTGATTGGCTGCTCATCAATCAACTCAATGTAACTCTTTCAAACCACTTCTAACTGAATATTAGCCTCTTCAGTTTGAGAGGGCTCTCTCAAAGTGGGGTTTATGATTTTGAATAAATATAATACTAGATGGCGAACTCTATGAAATGTAACTAGGTTTTGTATGATTGCAGGTTGAAAAATGTAGGCTTGATACCATTGGGCTATAGAATCAACATCATTAGTTTTAGTGACAGTGGTTCTTCACATGGAAGCTAAGGAAGTTAGAGGTTTTTAACAAAGGTAATTCATACACATAACATAGGAAAACATAGTAATTTCACCCCTAAAGGAAGTTAGAGCATAGTATTATGAATTCCAATAACACATCAAAAACCTCATGAGAATCTCAGGTCTAGAAGTAGAATGTCACTTTGTATTACTGATAACGGGTAAAACATACAAGCAGCAATTTGGTGCAATATTCTCCAACCCTTTTCTCTTCGATGCTTAGTATATAAATAGACATTCTTTAAAATATATATGATCTTTCCATCTAACTAGATCTGTGAATTCTACTCTGACACCTATCATAACTGAAACCATTAACTTGAAACAGAAAAGTGACAGCTATCCTTTAAATAAAACAAATTCATAATAGGACTCTATCTCCTATTTATTACATTCGTTCATCCTATCAGTGAAACAATGACATAATGGTTACATAATGAATTTCACATGCTCTAAGGAAAAATCAACATCACTTTACATATTTAAGACATCCCTAAATCTGTGGAACATAGTCCTATTTTTTAGAAGTGGATAACCCTTCACTTTAATCATTGTTTTGACTGATGAGGTGGTTGTGTGGCACTCCTTTTGAGCCATGAATCTCTGCTGGTACGGTCCATTGACATGTTGGAGGTATCCAGCTGGAAAATCCATTGTTGATATGCTCAAAATTCTTCAAAAGCTTCTTGCTATGAAAACAGGGCAGTTTAGGCAGTTTCGTGGCGAGTTTTAGTAGCGTGTGAAAACTTTCTTTTCCATCAATATCTTTGACTCCTTTGTTGTTACAACACCTTTATTATGCCAAGAAACCTTGTAAATAGTCAATCTACCTTAATAAAACTTGACAGAGCTGAGTTTTGAGGCAAAAATGCACCTACAGGAATTTTCATAGCATATTTATGGCCTCAACCCTGAGGTACGCTACGAAACTATCCAAAAAACCAAAATTTGTTGAGTTTAAGGTTTTCTTCAAAAATTGTTCTCCAGCTGCAAAATTTGGGTTATATGCATGTTATGAACCTCATCAAACATATTCCATCTCAATTTTTACTCCTATGGTGTTTCATCTTCATTCACAATCAATTGGTTTATGGGCTCTTCTACCACTTTCATCTTCAGCCCTTTCTTTTCCAACTCTACTTGAATCAAATCCAATTGCTCTTGAAGATCTTCCACTTGATCTTTTAATGTTCTGTTTTTGGATTGTAAGTGCAATTTTATCCTTTTGATGTGTTTGACCTCTCCTCTCAGTGGTCGAGTCCATTTTATCAAATTTTCTATATTGTCCAAGGCTTTTGAAACCCTTGTGACTTGCTCTTCCCATATTTTCTTCATCTTCTCAAATTGAACCTTCTCATCTCTGTGTTTCTTTGCCTCTTGCTTCAACACTGATATCTCTTTACCTGCCTCCTTCAACTTCTCTTTGAGGGTTTCAATTTCTGATTTTTCAATCATTTTCTCTTTACCCTTTCTTTGCTTGATAACCAGTTCCTCTTTTGCTGGTGAAGACAGATCTATGATGCTTGGTGTCTGATCAAAGTCATTTATTTTCTCAGTATTTTTGCTTTCTATGACCTTCTTTGCATGTCTTGTTTTTTAGTTTCCTAGGTTGAAAAATGAAACCTGCATCATCACCTGCAAAATCCAATTTTTTAGCAGTCTTACCTTTCTTTAGCTTTCTTCCTCCATATTCAATGTCTTCAGCTTGCACAATGGGTGACTCTTCAATGTCAATTGCATGTAGGATTCCTCCAAATTTCCTTTAGCCAATGTCTGGCTCCTAGTGATTTTCTTGCTGCCTTATTTGCTGATTGTATGCTTCTATTTTGCAGGCGTTGTGTGAGGTGTGTCAATCTCCTGCAAAGGTTCTACTTCCATGTTCACTAGTTCTGGAGTATATGATATGTTTTCTTCTTCAACTTCCTCTGCCATAGCTGGTGATGAAGTAGTTCTAGGTTTGGAGGCTTTCTTAGGAGTAACCACATCAATTTCATAGCCACTCATGAACAAGAAGGAAGTCCAATCTCTGTCTAACCTCCTCAATTCCTCTAACACTTATAGCTTGATTAAACCATGATGAAAATGAGAAGTCTCACTTCCTTCTATCTTGATTTGAACCTTATCTGACATTTTCCCTAGAATTTTGTATAAATAAAAAGGCAAGTCAAGTGACCTCTTACCCACAAAATGTAGAAGAAGTATGAGGTGATAGGAGTAGACAATGTGAAACCTTCCTTCACAGGTAAAGTACTTCGGAATGACCATCAATAGCTTTGCATAATTCTCCTTCATGAAACTCCTAGGGATAGCATTTGTTAGGTCAATTTCACTGTGTTCTTTCTTGATGAACTCTTTGCAATCCTGAATTGTGAATTTGATACCTTTAAACCACTGTTCACCTCCTCTAGGGATTCTTGTAGCTAATGCGATGCTCTCTGGTGTCACTGTAAGGTTCAAAATTCCAACCTTTGAAGTTGGTGGCAAAATCCTTTGAAACGTGTAAATGAAAAAACTGCAACCTTTGACAGAATTGCAATCAACCAGTTCTTCTGAAAACCTCCATGGAAGTAGGGTCTTCATTGAGTAAATTCATGTCCATGGGCTCATATCTATGATGATGGCCACCCTTATTTGTTTTTTTTTCTTGTAGCCATGGATGTCTTATAGTCCTCATAGCCTTGCTTGCTTGATGACACCTACAGAATTTGAACTTGCCAACCACCTGCTTGGCTCGATGATGCAGCTCTTCAGAAATCGAATCACATGCAAGGATATAGCACAATATGACAAAAGGCTAATTGAGGTAAGGTTTTATGGTTTAACTGATAGCTCAAGCTTCAATCATGACACATACAAGCCAAAAAAGGTAATGATGACATCAAACACGGCTATGTACATTTGAATTTATCATAACAAACTTGAATGACCTCCACCCTAACTCCTCTAATCATAAAATGACACCTCACACAAATCTGACAAGACAGGTTTAAAAAATTGATTTTCGTAGCGAAATTAGTTATGCCTCTGATAGATTCGCTACGAAACTATTAGGTAGTTTCGTAGCGAAAACTGATGTTTTCCTGTGTAAAACGCTACGAAATTTTGAAAAACTAACAGAATGCACTCTTTTTATTTTGAATGCATGGATAATAAAAACTAACACCATATGTGATTGATTTGACTAAAATGGCATAAATGAGGGTGATCCTAGAACTTAGGATAGGCTTTAAAAAATGCAAAAAAAATTCTTATACCACATTGAAATGGCTTAGGAGACCTTATCCATTTGGTGAGTGTCCTATATGACCCTATCAAGAAATGTGTCACAACTTTATGAGTGATAACATGTTTTATGATTAACTCCTATGATTCTCGAATTGCGATATATCCCACAGCCTATTCAGCCTTGAGATCTTCCCCACTTCTTTAATCAACGACTCTTGTTTTATTTAGTATGAATTCAAGATTGTTCATAAGCATTCATTGAGGTGGAACTAAACCCTATTTCATGTTTTTGTAAGTATTTTCATCTAGCATGCATGTTAATCTGTTTTTTTCTGTCTTGATTCACCAAGAATTCCTGATTCATGAGGTCATGTTAGTCATAAGAATTCCTTGTAATGGGATTCTTTAAATGTAAAGTGAGATTCTTGTAAGTCTTTTAAAAGCAGTCTTTCACTATACATTTCAGATCTGTAATTTTTGTCATTTTTTCCTCCCAGCAGTGGATTTCTATCCTATAGACCCACTATCTTTCTCCCATTCTTCTAATCATTGAACTACAAATTTTTCTGCCACATCATATATACAAGTTCCCTCATATGTTTTAGTGCTTTTTTTATTTTTTCAACGTTCCTTTTAGAGTGCTTGAGATCCAACCACTTTCCAAAAAACCCAATCAAATCATAAGAAATAGCCCTCGAGCTTAAGATGTGTTTGGTCAGGCGCTTGATGCAGTCTAAGTGTTGATTCCAGTGCCAACATGTACGATGTTCAAACCTATTGTTGGAATTATGATGTATGTGTTGTCCTTGATGGAAACCTACTTTATGAGTTGTACATTGATGGAATCTTACTTAATACAGGAGGTATTAACGAGCTAGTTTAGAGGTGACAGAGTGATTGAACAAACTGACAGAATGATTGGACATATGTATGCAGTTCAGAGACAAAATAATTATGAATATGAACATTTGAAGAAATATACGTGGGTTCGATGAAGAAAAGTCGCATACACACGCGAGTATGAATATGAAAAGGTACATATAGTTTGCGCACTATAATTATCTAAATACCAAATTTCTTTACCATGGTATTAGCCCACAATATTGAGTAGAGAAATGATTATTTGATCCTGGCAAATATTACCATCAGCACTAAGTGTGGTTTTGACCTATGGTATTGGCTAAGACCTAAGCTATATAAGGAGATGAAAATCCAAGTGTTTGGGTGTGCATGTGTGAGGCTGATTCATGAATACTTCAATCTGAAGTATGATTGGATGGTATGGGTTATTAATGAGAGGATGATCTGAAATAAGTATGCACCCGGTAATACAATGATGGATAAGGATCATTAGACCTTAAATGACTATGTATTGTATGATATGCTCAAGGGTCAATTAGATATGTGATTTACCTTATGTTTATTGTTGTGTATGTCGTGATTTGGGTATGTTTGAAGTTCTGATTTGTGGCGCAGCTATGAGTTGATAATTACATATTTGTATGTTGTTTTTTTCTATGGTAAGACACATACATATGCAGATACTCTTCTGAGTAGTAGTGTATCAATACTGCAATATGTGCATATCTGTACGTGGGTTTAATTCCTGAAAATCGTGTATACACACGGAAATGCTTCATCAAAAATATGTATGAAAGCTAGGGTTTTTGCTGAAGAATATGTCTGATCAAACTAATCATCCTTTTTGTGTTTCTATTCTTCGTCAATGAATTCTTCATGTTGATTTGGGCTTAATAGGGATGTTTTAAGTTGATTGTGTATTGATTTGTTAAAGAATGATCATGTTACTAGTTGTATGTGATTGAAGATTAATGATGGTTTTGCAATTAGTTCAGAATGATTCAGTGGTTCTGTGTGTGACTCTGATTTAGTTTCAAAATGACAGTGATTCAATTCCAGGGCTCAGTTTTTTGAGATCTGTACGTAGGAATGTTTCAAGTAATTCACATATACACGCGAATTTACTAAACTAAAGTAGTGTATATATTCTGAAATTTTATTGATAAGGGTTTTTTAGTTGGTTCAGGAAGTTGATGCAGCATTTGGGTTCAATATTTAAGTTTTGGTTACAGTGATCTAACTATTTTGAATGTTTAAGAAGAAGTGGTTGTTTTTGGTGATTGTTTGAGTGATTGTTTGGATCAGTGATTGATTGGTTCATTGGTTATTTGATTCAGTGATTGGTTGAATGGTTTGGTACAATGATTAGTTTCAATTTTGATATATGGTATTGGTCTTAAATGATGGTAGTGGGTCCAGTCTGAAAATTTGATGAAAAGTGGCCTACATGTTGTAATGCATTGAAGCAGGTGGATCCAGTATGAGAATTTATGAAACATGGTCCACGATGGTGTTAAGGGTTGGAACCTTCAGTCATGAATTTGTATCTTCCTGCCTATAGTAGTTGGTTATCAAATCATAGGGTTGGAGCTCCCTTCCAGTGGGTGCTGGTAAACGAGATCAAAGGGTTGAAGCTCCCTTCCAGTAGGAGCTGAAGAACGAGTGAAGGTTGTAACCTTCTACAGGTGGGCTCCTGTGTGCTGGTATGATTCTGTGCCAGTATAAGATTGTAAGAAGGTTTTCACAATAATAAAATTGAAGATAGAGATGACAACAATGGTGGTTTTATTCCATGTTGGGTTTCCACCTCAAATCCTAGTGTTCATGTGTATTGCTTATGTGTGATATTCTATTCTGTTCTTACTGCACTTGTTTACTTCTTATGAAATGTTTGATGAATCGTTGATATATTGGTTTAAGACAAATAGATGAATATTTAACTGAAATATAATTTTACTGGATATACACTAGTTGTCTGCATAAAAGTCGCATACATACGTAGGTTTACTTTAGGAAAGTAGTGCATAGAAATTAGAATAAAAGAAAAAATTTATGTATGTTTTAAATATTGATTCACCCCAGCCCCCCAGTATTTTTCCAAACAATTGGTTTCAGAGCAGGTTCTTTAGAATAATATTTATCACTTGAAGGAAGATCCAACAAGATGAGAAATCAATAAGGGACAACATCTATCATGCCACCACTCTTCAATGGAAGTAATCTTCTTTTCTGGAAGAGAAGAGCAAGTTCCTATCTATAGTCTCTTGGAGAATATGTATGGGAAATATTTGAAGGAGGTTATTAGTATCCATCCTTTGTTCCCACAGATGAGGCAAAAAATAAGAAATATGAAACCAATGCAAAAGTTGTTAATGCCTTGTTGGGAAGCCTGACATAATCAGAATTTGTCAAAGTCATGCAACTAAATTCATTCCTAGACCTAAGAGGATGTATCTATAAACTTAGGGCCCCAACAGATGTTAGGCTATATGGCATGTGAATTAGTTGGATGCAAATCATAGATAGGTTTTATGGCATGTGAATCAAGTAATTACAAGTCATGCTCAATTATGAGCTTTTCCCAACTCACTATGAACTTTCTTCTTAATTGTGAAATAATAATTATTTAATAATTATGAAATTGAAACAAAAAATAATGAAAAATTACTCAGTTTGTAATTCTAGCCCCATAACATCTAATAAACTCCTTGTAAGGCCCATATGAGCAAAAACAAGGGTGAAATGGGATGCATTATAGCCAACAACTAAGGTAAGTTGAAGTAGGTTCTCTCTCCTGAAATGAAGTGGAAAATAGTGTTATAACACCTTGATTAGGTCATTTATGGGTTATCATTGGTGGTGTATGGGCGCAAGATATTTGATGTGATGAAGCCTACTTATAGTCGTGAAGAACTCCATTATAAAGTGCCTCATATGCCCTATTGTTTGGATGGCATGGACAAGTAAAGAGATATATGTTTAGATGTTGGTTTTCATGGTTAATGGTTTCTAGGGTAAACATTCTCTCTCTCTCTCTCTCTCTCTCTCTCTCTCTCTCTCTCTCTCTCTCTCTCTCTCTTTGTGTGTGTGTGTGTGTGTTTTAACAATGTGATGGAAGTTAGGATTTACTAAAATAAAATATTGTTGGAATTTTAAAGGAACCTATTACTAACTATGATCAATCCTAGGGATTCTTTGATGGAGCTTGTTAGGGACCTCTACGAAAGTGTGGGAGTGGTGTAATACTTTTCATTATACAAATTTTCATTTCAAACTAAATTTGGTTGTTGGATAAGGCACGAACAATCATGCTCAAACCTATGCAATGTGTTTCCTTTTGAATATAACAACAAGAAAAGGTTTATAATGTTTCAAGTATTTTGAGACACCAAATTAATGGTGGGATAGGCAAATGAAAAATACAAAATTGATATTATAACCTATTATGGACCAAGTTGGAGGTGAAGGGTAGCTTTGAAGACATTTATTTCTTCTCATGTTTATTTAGAGTTAAACACAATTGTTGATCAATTATTTAAAGGGTCTCTTTCATTGCATGAGTGGTACTTTTCTAAAAACGAGTTTAAAGGTGGAACCCAAGTTTTAGCTTTTGAAAGAGGCATGTTCTAATGCATATTTCTTCTTTTTCTAAATGAGGAATGCAAATAATCTCACCCCTCAAGCTTGAAAGGGAGAGTCCATATTACTGGTACAAAGAAAACCCACATTATACTCATTTAAGAGTCATAAACATGTCACTCATGGGATTTGATTGTGGGTGGGGAGGTTAATAACCAATCCTCCCAACTACCCAAGCTAAACCCATTTGATGAAATATATTCATTTAATTTGATTCAGTGAATACTTTTTTTTCATAATATATATAACTAAAACCTTAGGGTAGAAAACAAGATGAAATGTTTTTTTTAAGGTCACATTCAATGAGCCTAAGATGGATATGATATAAAGTGATAGGATATAATAAAATCTAGTTGTATGATAGTCACATGCTTGTTATTTTTTAGTCTAAATAGGTAGTCTAGTGTATATGCTAATTTCACACTTGAAATATTTGAATACAATTTTTTTTCATGGAAGGAAAACATGTTCACTTTTTGAATGACCTACATGTGTTGGCAAACTAGACAACATTGTTTCCATGTTGTCTTTATTTCAATGTGACACATGTAATATGGGTCAAAACTTTCCATTTGCTTCATAATGGAGCAACTATGGCCTTCCATGCCATATCACATCTTAAAATATCATTTTAGTATCAAACAATTTGGGAGTTATGTGAGATTTCTTAGTGGAATGATCAATGCCATCTCTATGATGGATTTCAAATCATTTGTGAACGAAAAAATTGATATATGTGTGTGTGAGTGTGTGTTAAAGGTAGGATGTTAGCTCACAGGCTCCCTCATTTTTATTGTGTTATATTGCTTATGTCTCAATCAATTTTAGAAGAATTATCTTTTGGCACCAAGATATAAAAATCCACAAGGATTTGGCCAAAAAAACTTTACCTCTACTTTTCCTTATTGAAGCCCAACTTGTAACCATGCTTGTCATCATTACTGAAATCTCAAGGTCTTAGTAACTTATTCAATCCACCTCTTATCATTCTTTAAATACTAGTAGTTGTTTGCGAAACGATTCTTCCAAAGCCTCATGTTGTAAGCCACTTAGTATGTTGAAGGAAATAATTTGAAGAATCCTCCTTGAGCTTGATGCCTCCTTTACACCTATAAATGATATCTAGTAGATGTGGATTTTGTTTTTCCAAACAAGTACTTCCCACTGTAGAGGATGACATCCAACAAGTCTGAAAGTAGAGGGCACATTCCCATGTTTCCCTAATAATGTTTACATCTACAATGGAGCCAATCCAAGATATGTATAAAAAACCATCCACCCATTGTTTGATGAGGATAAAATGCTTCATGCACTCATGGTTAACACTGATTAAGTGACATTATGTAATAATTTTATGCACACACAAAACATTAACACAAGAAGATATGTCAAGGTATCCAATGATACCTAACATCTTCTTTGTTTTTCATAAATTTGATACTCACAGGTTGTATCCCTACTTTCTATTGGAGTGCCTCTCTATCTCTAAATCCATTTAGCAACATGTAGATTATCTTAGGTATGTGTTATAATTTTTGAAAAAATAGCCCCACATGTAATTCATTACACCAAGTTGATAAGGGGGTCATAGGGGGGTCGAATCAATGGACGATAGCCCTCATATAAAGGCTCGAAGGACCTGGTAATTCAAAATCAATACATAAGTTTTTATTGAGTGTTTTTCTCGGTATGGTTTTCTCATTTTGGTAATTTAATGGCACATGGTTTTGTGTTCCATGATAATGTAATTATGACTAAGGAGCTACAATTGTATTCTAATCCAAATTTAATGGATCAATGATTTATTTTATATTGTAACATTATAAAGAAAAATATACAAAAAAAAAATTATGATTTTCTTGGTTTTTGGTTTCCAGGGTAAAATATATGTGTTAAATGATATGTATGTGTGCCATTGCATCTTTTCTATTTTTTATTAAGAATACGTTTGCAGTAATTAATTTTAAGATGTTAAAATCTATTGTTGGCATTATGATGGATGTGTTGTCCTTGATTGAAACCTACTTGATGAGCTGTACATTGATGGAATCTTACTTGACACAGGATGTATTAACGGGCTAGTTCAGAGGTGATAGAGTGATTGAACAAAGTGACAGAATGATTGGACATATGTATGCAGTTCAAGGACAGAATAATTATGAAGATGAACATTTGAATAAATATACGCGGGTTCGATGAAGCAAAATCGCGTACACACGCGGGTATGAATATGAAAAGGTACATACAGTTTGTGCACTATAATTCTCTAAATACAAAATTTCTTTACCATGGTATTAGCCCACAATATTGAGTAGAGTAATGACTATTTGATCCCGTCAAATATTACCATCAGCCTTAAGTGTGGTTTTTACATATGATATTGGCTAAGGCCTAAGCTATATAAGGAGATGAAAATCCAAGTGTTTGGGTGTGCATGTGTGAGGTTGATTGATGAATAATTCAATCTGAAGTATGATTGCATGGTAAGGGTTATTAATGAGTGGATGATCTGAAATAAGTATGCACTCGATAATACAATGATGGATAATGATCATTAGACCTGAAATGACTATGTATTGTATGATATGCTCATGGGTCAATTAGATATGTGATTTAAATTATGTTTATTACTGTGTATGTCGTGATTTGGGTATGTTTGAAGTTCTAATGTGAAGCGCAACTATGAGTTGATAATTGCAGATTTGTACATTGGTTTGTCTATGGTAAGACGCATACATACACAGATAATTTTCTAAGTAGTAGTGTATCGATACTGCAGTATGTGCAGATCTGTACGTGGGTTTCATTGCTAAAAATCATGTATACATGCGGAAATGCTTCATGAAAAATATGTATGAAAGCTAGGGTTTTTTCTGAAGAATATTTCTGATCAATATAATCAGTCTTGTTTTGTTTCTATTCTTCGTCAATGAAGTATTCATGTTGATCTGGTCTTAATAGGGGTGTTTTAAGTTGATTAAGTATTGATTTGTTAAAGAATTATGATGTTACTAGTTATATGTGATTGAAGATCAATGATGGTTCTGTAATTAGTTCAAAATGATTCAGTGGTTCTGTGTGTGACTTTGAGTTAGTTTCAAAATGACAATGATTCAGATTCAGGGCTCAGTGTTTTGAGATTTGTACGCAAGAATGTTTCAAGGAATTCATGTATACACATGTATTTTCTAAATTAAAGTAG